>CM060949.1:30405137-30797637 GCA_030765055.1 Mantis religiosa | reverse complement strand
TGCCAGCCATATCCAGTCATAAACACTATACAATAATTGTTACTTAACAATCAATAAACAACCGATAATCAATACTACATCATTCCTACCACCCAATCTCTCTATTACAGAACTCGGCCAATATCTGCCACATACTCTTATTCTTTAACTGACCATATCCATTTCCTCTTCACTCTAAACAAAAGCTCACCTAAGTTATTAATCTGGGATCGATTACAGAATATTCTTCTTATTACTAATGATTTTGCCAGTTTTAACCATCTATTCTGGACCAACTCTTTCCTCCATATGTCCGTGCCCATACATTCTGATAAAATATGGACTGCATCCTCCCTGCCCTTACATATAGGACAGACACCTTCCTCTATTCTTCCCTCTCTTTGCTCCTTACTACACCTCTCAATATACATGTTCTTCCCATCATTGCTTCCAAATTATTTATAACATTTTAAAGAAGTTCTTTTCTCCACCATGGCCCATAAAATTTGTCTATTCATATCCTCCAATTGACATCAAAATACTCTCCAGAATCCTGCCATCATATTCTTTTTTCCTATCCATACATCCATCATACCATTAACTATAAGCTGATGCCTTATTTGGCCTATCCAACTTTGGATGAATGCACTTCTCCTGAATACCTAAGCAATCTTTCACAATATGCCCCTGCGGTAAGCAATTAATCCTAAACAAATATTTTAACACTCTTTCCATAATCAACCCTCGTACACTCACTTTGCCTAATTCTAACATAGCTCCTTCCCCGGCCGAATTATATGGAGCTCTTAAGATCATCTTACAGAACATTCTCAGCATCCTATCCATCTTTTCCCAACCTTCCCCTGCACCCCTCATCTCAATACCATACATCCATCTTGACTCCACTAAAGCTTTATACATACGCTCCAACCATCTGAAAGTAGTTTTTATACGTACAAATAATCCTCTTATTGGAGCTAGCCTATCTATTTCACTGCGCATAGTTCTCTTAAACCGTCAATAGAAACCAAAATCGTCTCTCATAGTCAAATAACGAGATTCAAGGCAATTTCACCACCTTCCAGGCAACACTAGCTTAGCAACAATCACTTATACAGCAACCATTGTTTATGGTGCCAAACAAAATGCTTATAATCGAAATGGAAGCATTATAATAAACAAATATGCACTTACAACAGAACACGATTGGGTGCGTGGATAACAATGGTCATTAGTTCACCACAAACATAACGTTTGAGAGCAGCTGTTTTAGCTAAACTGAATTGTAGCTAAACATTCGTCTAAAAGGTACACAGAGCCAAGTATGTGTAGTGCTAATAACGTATTTTATTGCATAAGGCCCCTTTCCCATATTTCCCTTCCCTATGATTTTTCATCACTAAAAAGTATTTTTCTATTAAACATCGCACAATTCCCTCTCCCGGTTCGTTCTTATTGGGGCGGCCTTCAAATGACTTGACTATGGACAACAATCGACGCAGCGGTGCTTGTCATGGACAACAAAGGACGCAATGCTTGCCACAAAAATAATCGTATTGCCATTGTCGAAATGTATCGTAAAATTGAAATGTGAAGTTGAGACGTGTTTGTAAGTCGGTTTGTTACAAGTCGTCATAATGTCGAAATGTTCAAATTACACGGCAAAATTTAAATGTATTATCTTACGCCGAAGCAAACGGGGTGAAAGCTGCAAGTAGACATTTCTCCGTTGATCCTAATTCAACACGATATTGCCGGAGACAAAAAGATAAGCTCAAGGCTGCAAAGACAAACTCCAAATCTTTCTGTGGACACAAAACAGGAAAATATCCTGAAATTGATGGCGGCGGGATTTCATCAGGTGACTCCAAGAGGCAAGATAAGGAGGCCATCAATACCGACGATGTGCGAGTACATAATCCGTGCGTAGGGGAAAATTTGTGTCGATATCGTTAAGAAGAGTTTAAAAAGAAAGAAAGAAAACTGTAATTTCAATTGCCATTGATGGCTCTGAGGACATGTTGTGGAATAGTGATAATGAAGCTGATGTATTATCTTACGTCGATGCAAACGGGAAACGGGGTTAAAGCTGCAGGAAGATATTTCTCCGTTGATCCTAATTCAATACGATATTTGCGGAGACAGAAAGATAAACTCAAGGCTGCAAAAACAAGCTTCAAATTTTTCCGTGGGCCTAAAATAGGAAAAATCCTGAAATGGATAATAATATATAATAATAACCTATACAATTTTTACAACTAGATGGTTTCCCTTCCTTTCTGAATTCCTAGAAGCACCACTCTCCGGCGTGTTTAAGCAATTTTTTTCAAGAAAAGAAGGGGACAAATATGCGATAAAACAGGCAGATTTCGTAAAATCTATTATAAGAAGAGCACTGGATGACACTTATCATTCATGCACCTACCTGTGTTAAGTAAGGTATTTTATTTCTACTAGCACGAACTATATATTCGTTTAATCGCAATTTCGGCTCATCCAATATCCCCAGCTAGTTCCTTCTGCTCTTGCTGATCAGTTTAGCTTTACTGTCCCTCTGCCCATACTTTCTTAAAAAAAACTTTATTGATTAAGTTATGTGATCAATTTCCAAGAGAAATTTTTTTATATATTGATATTATGAACGAATATACTCACATTACTGCAACGTCAGAATTTCTGAGCTGCACATTTCACATGAAGTATCATATTTTGCTAATAATCACAAAGATGTGTTTCTTTCCTGATGATTTTCATTTTGCAATTACTGTTTTTGCAATTTTGCAATTACTTTTTAATTACTGTTCATTATTTGACTTACAGACCAATGTTCATTGTACTACTCAGAACCACTACTTTGATTTACTAGCTCATCTTCAGTTCGCAAAGTGTAACTTGTTTACCTCTCACTCTATACTGCCCCCTATTGGACACTTTACCCTTATTCTCTGCAACAGATTTTAAATAGGCACCTCTTCAGCAAACATTATAGTCTTTTCATGGGTTCAGTTATTCAAAAACGTTTGAAATATTTGAGACCAATATGGAAGCTGCTCAAAACTATAACTCCGTATGAAAGGGTAGAACCACACTGAAAAATTCAATGCCATAGCCGGAATTTGAACCACGGATCTTCTGAGAACTACGTATGTATGTACGTTCATGTACTTGTTACAGTGACAATTCTCCTGACCAATCTATTATCCATGGGATTAAGGATAAACTGACGACAGATATCCATTATCTGAGAACCAGAAGATCCGTGGTTCAAATCCCGGCTATGGCATTGTATTTTTCAGTCTGGCTCTACCCTTTCATAGTGCGTCCTACACACGGCTAGTGTGAAACAATTAATTTCTATAACGTCATAGATTGGAAAAGCATGCATTTTCTGGGAAATACAGCGGGCAGCACTTCACGCCTTAGTGGAAAACAAGCTAAAGATTGTATTAACAATACGTTGCTCCTGACTTTGGAGGTGCACTCCGTGCATTCTCCTTTGTACCAACAGCATCAACTCCCACCGCCGTCAGTACCGCTAAACTGGTGATGGAGAGATATATAACTAAGGTGTGAAGAAAATGGCCGCGCCGTGGCTGAGCGGTTAGACACGCGGCTCTCAACAAGACGGCCCGGATTTGATCCCAGGAGACCGCAGAGTGAGATTTGTGGTGCAAAACACGGCGATGGTGTGGGTTTTCTCCGGGATCTCTGGTTTACCCCAACATCTCATTCCACCGGTGCTCCATCTTCATCTCATGTATCATCAGTGTCACCGCCTCGGTGCCGCATTAGTAAAAGCGGGCGTTAAACACTACACATTTCATTTTGTGAAGAAAACGGAACTCAGATATGCCATATATATGTATATATGTTGAAATAATTTCAGAATTACCCATCGCTAGATGCTACTATACTTTATTCTATACGTTTAACGTCATTTTATACTTCATATTTAGAATTAACAGTAATCTACCGGAGGAAGAGACTTCAGGGAAAACACAACGGACGTATCAGAATTAATAAAGGTAAGCATGTGATACAAATGTTAAGAGAAATAAAATAAAAAATATATGTTTAATACATGGTTTAACTATGAAGCCTGGGACTTAAGTACTTACAGCATAGTAAGTCGCCACAAAAGGTGCGTGTCTCATAGCATATGAGTACCCCTAGTGATTTACCGGGAAATATACGAGTCAGTTGGAGAATTTAGTGTCATATCGGCATGTTGGTCATAGTAGCTCAATGGTTAAGAGCAACCAGACGGAGACTGCGAGATCCGTGGTTCTAATCCCGGGTATGGCATTGAATTTTTCAGTCTGGCTCTACTCATTCACACTTTACCCTACACATAGCTAGTGTGGAAGAAATGATTCATTTCCAGCAAAAAATATAATTTGTTTAAAATCTCGAAAAATAGAGGGTAGGGTTTCTTGCCCATAAACACTCAACTCTATAATGTGCTTACTCACATTCATTCTGGTATTATGGAGACAGAGATTTCAAATAAATCACCTGGTCTTATTCGGGCTGGTCTGTAATTGATTTTATTTTAATTTGTTTATTCTAAAAGTTATATAATACATATACTACAAAATACAGGTAAAGGCTTTTCTTTTGGGGCATCATAGGCGATGGCGGCTTGGCAAAAAACTTTGTTTGCAGCTTGAATCGCAGAGGTGGACAGGTAATTTAGAAGTGTGGGTTTTGAATATGTGTGTATCATGAAAGGCATGACATAAGGTTCGTTTAAAAAAGATTCAAAAGAAATTACAATCGATTACCTGGTCAAGCAGTTAACTTTCTGGGTTGATTTGTATAATCAATGTACAAATTTACAGCCCGAAAATTAGTTGTTTCTTAATTCCTAATATGAATTGAGAATTTAATGGGAGCTAAATATATGGTGAAAAAGAAAGTAAAATTAAAAATTCCGCTTCCCTTAATGTGATTTATATTAAATGAATGATACTGAGGAACGAGAAGACCATATAGAGTTTAACACACTTTTACAGTATGAATTTTGTATAAAACACCATTTTAGAATTTGAACATTCAAATATATTAAGTAATAACATTTTATTACAATACAAAGCTATGATAATAATTTGTCTTAAAGATCAGAAGTTCCTAAACATCGAAGACTCCAATTTAAACATTGCTCACGGAAGTTTACGCATATATTTATGGGTCGACTTCATTGTGTGTGTGTATGTGTGTGTGTGTGTGTGTGTGTGTGTGTGTGTGTGTGTGTGTGTGTGTGTGTGTGTGTGTGTGTGTGTGTGTGTGTGTGTGTGTGTGTGTGTTTATTTCAGACCTGGGGGAAGAAAGCCTACACAGGCGGGACGAGTGATGAACTTCAACAAATGTTGGAAACAACAGTTAAGATAAGACTTAAAATGAAGCTGAAGTTGGCCCACCTCGGTAGTAGCCAGTCTGCCTCACGTTCAAGAGGTCCCGAGTTCAAATCTCGGTCAGGGTGAGTTCCTTGGATAAGGTTTTTTCCAGGGTGTTCCCTTATCCTGAAAGACGAATGTCGGGTAACTCTAGGCTCTATGAACCCTGGGCTCATTTGAGCATCATTTCACCCATTTCATTCAACGTCCGATATGACTTACCGTTGGAGGACGTAAATTAAAAAAAAACTGAAGTTGACTCCCAAATTAACAGAAGTGACTACAAGACATGGAAAGTTCGGTATATATCTGCAAAGGATTAAGATCAATGCAACCTGTTGAACAAAGATCAGAACTTGGCAAATGCATGCTAGAAAAAGGTGGATACTAAATAATTATAGTATAGTATAACAAACATAGGACCTATACAAGGGTTCACACTTTGATCCTTTTTAAACTCAACTGGCACAAACTCTAAGAACACAAAGATATAAATGCATGTATATAATTAGTTTGCATATAATAATTAGCATGTATTATTACTATTGTAATGGAGCATACAGAGAATAAAACGATTTAAAAGCCAAAAACACACGCACACACATACATACATAAGGGTTTTTCTTTCAACTTTATGTTTCTCAAGATATACGCATATCTTTTTGGTTAAAACTGAGACAGAAGTATTCAGGTTAGGTTACAACGTGGGAAACAGAATGCAAGACATATTTATTAATAGCACAAGATCTTGCTATACAAAGAAAAAACAGCTAATAAAGAAAGTGAGAGATAAAAGGAGAAGAGAAAAAGCCCAGAAAGAAAGGAAAAAACGAACGAATTGTCAACTTTCAAACATGTCCTTATGAAGCACACTTAGGAAAGGTATAAACATGCAACATATGTTTTGAATACGGCTAACATTGAGAAGGAATACGTTGTTTCGCACAAATTCTGTGTTTCTATGAGCTCTAGGTATTCCCTGTAAGTTGTTGTCTATAGGTGTTTCAAATGGGATGATGTTTGTCCTTGAGTGCTACTAAACGAACAACCAATCGGAGTCCTGCGTGTTGTGTGGCATTCCCGTTAAGTGATGTGTGACGAGTACCAACCTAATCAATCTCCAATGAATAGTATTCGCGCTAAGACAAAAATTCAGATTTTGCAAAAAGTGATCCATGAGGAAGGTACAGAGTAACGTATCTAACATAATCACAAAAGCCCCGTATTTTTAGTACAAATAGTTTTCCTAATACAAGTAAATAAAGCACTAACAATGCATCACTACGTAAGCATTGTAATGTATGTAGTTTTTGGTAGGCATATATGCGTGTACGTATATTTGTAATTACTCAGAACTGAAAAGGAAACGTTTGACATGATGTGATAAAAGATTTACTGTAAATAAGCCAAGGTGTTTGTTAAATTCGAGCGAGAACAAGCAATACACTTCGTGCTGTCTTGTAGAATGGTGCATCGGCAGAACGTGACTTGTCACACTAAATGTTTGTTTATGGATCGTACGTAATCTCTATTTACTCTAGAGAGTTCAAAGCAGAATTATTCAGTTGTTCTTCCGTTTAAATACCCAGGGAAAGTGTATCAGCTGGATCAGCTTGTAATTGAAATGAGACACGAGGTATTATAAACCACCTTCCCCCTTACCACTGCCAGAACAGTTCAACTGAGTTAATGTGGGCACAAATTATGTCGCAAACAGAAATAATACTTTTAAACTGAGTGACGCTCAACGACTTATTCACCAAGAAATTTACAAGGTTGCACAAGACTGGGAAAAGTGCATGAGACATTCAGATAAACTACAAGAACATTGTTTTTGGAAAGAAATAGCACGTAACGAGATTTTGGAGCCTATCATCATAAACGTGCAACACTCAGACGATGAACACAGTGACAATGACGAATTGTCTCTTTACAGAAGTGACATTCATAGCTATATGGATGCGCCGTTGGAGTTTCGTTGGACTAGAAGAATAGGTAATTCATAAACTATAATTGTTTTTAAACTATATATTTAAAACATGTGCGTAATGTGCGAATATCCAAGTTGCAATTGTGATTTGAACAACTGCATTATTATAAAACTTTGGAAAATTCAGATTGCGTTCCCTTGCGTCTAGCGCCAAGAGGACTCGCAAGTGTGCGAGAGACAGAGAGGGAAATATAAAAAGAGTGGGGATAACAAGGTGATAGCGTTGAAGGCTCTAACGCATCTGGTTCGCTACAAGCCAGAGCTCTTCCCATTTGAAACACATAGCAGTTCTCTTTGTCGTTGTTAGATACTAATCGGAGACTGCAGTATCGTTCATAACTAACATACCTCTCCGTTTCATTAATTACTAATATGCATGCATTTGCAACACTTCGCCATTTCTCTGATACTTTTCAATTCCCCCCCCCAAACACTTCTTACTTCTTCTGTACTATCGTTCATAAGAATAAACTTTTAGAGAGTGAAAATACTCTAGAGATACATAAAATAAAAGTTATAGCTTGTGGAAACTGTGTTTTATATGGCCGAGATTGGTTTTTAAGGGACTAAAATTTCGAGGTGTAATAATTACATTCATTTTCCAAACTTTCACATTAAATTTCTAAAAAACTTCAAGTGACGGACTAAAATCTTTGGGAATAGGTACTTGAAAACAGAACGCCGGGTGAATAATATGAAGTATTTAAAACAGTTTTAAGGGACCTAATTTTAAATGGCCTTTACATTATTTTGTATAAGTTAAGAGTGTGCGGTAAATGTTTGCACCTCCTTCCCATTTAGCTACAAATAAACTGAACTTGCAAGAGTGCAAAAGTGAATGGCTTATCTTCAACAAATCATCGGAGGTGGTGGTTTCCAAAGGATCTCTCCCTTTTAGCAAATATGGCAAGCTTCAAAACGAACAAAAAGCGTTCGTTGTCTGAGAGACGGAGATAAAATGACCTGTTTGAAAGCTAGTTAAAGTCAATACGAAGCCAGGCTACTTGTGTATATCTTGGCACTCCAGTGTCCCATTAATGTATTACTAGTGTTGCCTTGTTAAACCTTTTGTTGTTTCAGACCCATAAATTACATGTGGCCGTATCTGAAACGTCTGCAGGGCAGAGAAATGTGGAATGTTTCTTCTGCTTCTTCTTTTCCCGGCGAACGCAATTAATGCGAACGTAAACATGTACATTTTTAATGACGCTGGAAATGAACAACCTGTGGCCCTTAATTTTACGAGAACAGTGATTTGTAATATACGGCGACACCCGATACTAAATCATGTTTATACACGAGAGGTAAATGACACGTTAGACAATGACATACAACATTGCCCATCTTTCACGTTTAGAAAACTTAACAAAACATTACTGGTTACATACGCTATGCGACTATTATGTATGACTGTAGCAATATTAACGTGGTGTACATTTCATTGTTAATAACACATGATCCAATTACGTTTACTATTATATGATCTACAGTTTATAGAGCTTCTGAAAACATAACACTTCCACTCGGAATGAACAGAACCATATTGCGAATTTAACTTTATAGAACAGGATTTGCCAAACCACGCTTACGAGCTACTTCTTTCTGGACCTATAATAAACCTATATTAACAAAAATCTTAAAAGTCGGCGTGTTACAGCTTTACGGCTTTCCTATTCATTATTGCACAAACTGTTCTTACTTCTCCATCTGCCTACTTCTTGTTAATCGAGGAACACACTACTGAAATTGTTTTATCGCACATTACCTTACGGAAATGTACTAGGCTTAAGGGGGGACGTACGAGAAATAGTTAAAACATTCTAATTTGTTGTTGTTGTTGTTTTGTAAAATAGTATATAGTGTTAGCTATCAAACACCCAAATATTATGACTGTACGTGGTCTGTATGTACCTTTAAAAAATTAAATACCCTAGTGTTGCATAGCAGCAGAGTAGCAACACATAGTCTTCCATCAGCTGTCTTGGAGTCTATAAAGCCCACCTACCAATTCTTAGCACACCCAGACTTGCTAAAAATATGTCTCTATGGAGAGACACAAAACCCAAATGAAAGCCTCAAAAGTTTGATATGGAAAAGGTGTCCAAAAACATCATTTGTCATCCATAGTGGTGAATGTTGCTACATTTGATGCTGCAATAGTGTTTAATGATGGGAATGTTCACAGAAAGAAAGTTATGCATCAACCTGGTCTGTTTATGGAAACAGTTTTGCAGAGTATCGACAATATTCGCATCGCTGGTGCAGAAAGAGCTTTGAAATTAATGCACAAAGAAGCAAGACAGAAGAGGAAGTTAAAAAGAAAGGCTGAAGAATACCAGAATGAGTATACAGACTAGGGATATGGGAAGTTCTGACTTAAAATTAAAAGGCAAACTAAATAATACTTATTGTATTTTTAATTGCATTTCCCCGTAACTTGCATTTTCTACAACTTCAACCCATTTTTCTCTCAAACTACTTCATCTAAAGCGATGCAATTTAGCACACAGCTTTCTTATGCCACAATGAACTGTTTGTTGGTTCTATAATTTAAGATTAAGCTCCAGATGGAATGTGATGGTACAAAATATATGAAATTATTTTAATTTTTAAAGGATGCATATGATTAACATTTTTTTAAGTTCTATACAGCTTCAATAAGAAATCTAAATCCAACAAATTTATTTTTAGTGTGTTTTAAAATAACATACCAAATTAAACGTGATAAAACATTTTAAGTGTGAGCCGTAATAAAATGCCTTTGAAATGCCGTTCTCTATGCATGGGCTAGAGAAAGTCAAAATAAATAAACTAATATAAATAATAACCACTTCCCAGTTGGGAAAAGTATGGGTATTTGAAAATGTAAACCAAAAGGAAATATCTCAGAAATGGTTAATTCCATAAAAAATAAGTAGGTACGAGGAGGTGTCTAAACTATTAACTACCACCCGGTAGTTTTTATGCTAGACTGCTGAAAATTTTTAAATGTCATCATTGATCCCTGTTTCAGTAGTTTCAGTAATGTGAGTCCTTTTTTCCAGTGAGTGCCAGAAGTGACTGAGGTGTAACATGGAGAAAATTGAGAATTTCCAAACTGGTGACATCTTCCTGACCTCCAATGACAGACGATGCTGTCACAGTGAAGAAAATGGAGTGTTTAATACTGGCAAACAGACGAGCAACCATCCAAATGATCACCTTAGCTATGGTAGTGTGTGGAAAACTATTCAGGACGAACTGCACATGTCTGAGGTGTCTGCACGGTGGGTTCCACGTTTGCTAACCCCCTTCAAAATGCAAACACGGCGTGATCTTTCAAGGCAGATATTGATGCTGTTGGAACACGATGAAGATGATTTTTTGATCGTCTGTGGCCATGAATGAATCTTGGATATATCAGTATGATCCAGAGACAAAAACCATGAGCATGGAATGGAAACATACCGATTCCCTCCCCCCTCCCAAAAAGGCAAAGGTGCAAAAGCAGCTGGGAAGGTCATGGTTTCAGTTTTCTGGAGTCATCCTTACAGATTATTTTGCCAACGGTCAAACCATCTCTGGCAGCTACTACTGCAACCTTCTGGACAAGTTACGAGCAGCTCTGGTTAAGAAACGACGCGGTATGCTCTCCAAAGTTGTTCGTCTTTTGGCTGACAATGCACCAGCTCATTTATCTCAAGTTGCAGTTTACAAAACAAAGGGATATGGCTTTGAGACTTTACAGCATCCACCTTATTCGCCCGATCAAGTGATGTTTTGATGATGTGATGATCAAGTGAAAACCAAGTGGTTTTCTTGTTACCGAAAATGAATTCGTTGCGTGTTCACCGATTTGACGACACAAATGATGTCTTTAATGAAGTGAAAGAGTGGTTTAAAGCGAATTCTGTAGACTTCTGCAATAAAGGTATTCGGAAGGTCAAGAAACGCTGGGAAAAATATGTAACTCTTGATGGTAACTACGTAGAGAAGAATTAACAAGCACATACCAACACAAACTCCCTGTCACATATTATAAAGTGATAATTAAAACTATACAAACCCCTCGTATTTGAAATAAATTGTAAGCTTTAACGAGATCTATATTGCTTGTGCAGTAACATTTTATTGATCTCTTACAGTTTTACTATTATGTAAACGTAATTCAAATTGAAGAACACCTCAAAGGCTAATCACAGAACATTTAAGATATATATTTCGTTTATCATGAAGGTATCTCAAACATATGGTATTTTATATAAAACAGTTTGAACTATTTTTTGAGAAATCAAACTGATTTTCGGAAAAAAATATTCCATGTAAAGGGGCATTTTAGGGTGCGAGAATTTTCTTGAATATCTTCGTGTCGCATTCTCAAATATCACGTTTAGTTTTTGATCGATCTTTCGTTTTTGAATAGATAATGCTTTTCATAGACACACGCGCAGCGAAGGTACACAAGCTACTCTTTTTTTCTCAAATTATTATTATTATTATTATTATTATTATTATTATTATTATTATTATTATTATTATTATTATTATTATTATTATTATTATTATTATTATTATTATTATTATTATTATTATTATTATTATTATTATTATTATTATTATTATTATTATTATTATTATTATTATTATTATTATTATTATTATTATTATTATTATTATTATTATTATTATTATTATTATTATTATTATTATTATTATTATTATTATTATTATTATTATTATTATTATTATTATTATTATTATTATTATTATTATTATTATTATTATTATTATTATTATTATTATTATTATTATTATTATTATTATTATTATTATTATTATTATTATTATTATTATTATTATTATTATTATTATTATTATTATTATTATTATTATTATTATTATTATTATTATTATTATTATTATTATTATTATTATTATTATTATTATTATTATTATATGGGAGGGGACGGGGTTCAGGGGTCTCTGAAGATATGTTTCTGGTGCTATCTCCACATTTAATTTGTAGGTGAAAGAATACGAGGTGCGTTCAAGTTATAACACATTTCCTATGTCAAGAAATCTATGTCAAGAACTTGGTATTAAAGAACTGAAGATTCGCATTCAAGAATACAATTTGAGCAAATTCAAGAAAACATACTTTACTGTTTGTTGCCTATGGATACAACCTTAGCATGTTTTTCATTATTGGCAATACAAAAAGAACAGGCTTCTGCATATGAGCTTTTAAAACGATCATAAACGCCCTGTCTAGAGACTGCAACTTGTAGGTCGTATGGGGAAAGCCCATGGCCAAATGCTTGACATCCATAAACCTTACACAGCTGATCACCTGCGAAGCCTTGTTTTATAATGCTCGTCATGAAAGCTTCAAGTCTTATAAGTAGACAAATTGACAGCTGCACATAATTTTTGCAATAAGAATCACGATATAGAACAAGAAATCCATTTATTAAAAAGAGTTCAGGGTCCAACTGCATTAACCACGTGGGGAAAGATATAAACAAATATGAAGAAAGACGTTTCAGTTTCGACACCATCTTTGAAGAGAACCCAAACTTCAAGTTCTTCAGGACAAGAAACAGGGACCCTGAATTGCCTCCAAACAATTCACCAAATTGGAATTCAACAGTCAACATCAGTTGAGGATATTAGGAAGGTCCTAACAAAATGTGTTCTAGTAAACACTAGTAATATATGGAGCACTGAGTACTAGCTTATCTCAAAATTATATTAATTTTGTGCTTCATTGTTTTGTAGTCCCTACTCATTAAGACTTATCTAAATGTTTTGTTTCATAAGATTTTTTCTACAATTTATGTAAGACTACCTACTTCAAACCTGATGAAAATATCTGGGAGGGAAGGTGAGACATGTCTGTTAGGCTTTTGATTAGGTCAGAAAAGAATGAATAAGGTCTGCTCTAAGAATAGTTCCTAATTCTTTAATATTCAAGTGACCAGTCAGTAATGCTCAGAGGTATGCGGTTCTGTTTCGTTGGATATATTGCTTGCCAACCCAAAGAAAATCCCTGATAGGAACGAGCCACCCTTACACAGTGCGACAAGGACAGCCAATGTGTTTGACAGAGAACGTATGCTATACAAGGAGTAGAACCGTTTAAAAAATGCGCCCTGTTCACTCAGTACACTAAAACCGAAAAGATTTATTCACGAAAGCAGAAGACGCCAGAATGCTTTTTTATCAATTGATCAGCACAGTCAAAAAATTATAGAATACAAGGAAAGACGATACTCGTGTTCGAGTCCTAAAGCAAACTGAAATGATATGTGGAAATATTAATTACATAACTTCAACACTACAGAATTAACACTTTATAGAAATACAATGTCTTGTGGCAAGCGTGCCTTCAGTATTGGTGCAGCATCTAGGCGTTGACCCAGTAGAAAGAATAAAGCACCTGATACGTGAGGAAGGTGAGCAAAGAATCTTCTTGTCGTTGTAGAGATGTAATCACTGATGCTGACAATGCCCAAGTCTCTGTCTAGCTGTGCAATCTGGATGTACCACGGGACGTTCACAGACAATAGCAGGATCTTGTTTTGAAACACCTGGAGTCGGTAAATGAGTAGGTGAAGCACATCCCCATACAGGACTGGCATATAGAAGAAGCGGTCGTAGAATACTTTTGTATAGTAGCAGCGTTCATTCGACTGGTAGAGAGGACTTGCGGTTGAGAATGGGATACAAGTTGTGAAGGCGTTCATAGGCTTGGTGAAGTTTGTTGAAGATATGTGTAGTCCATGTTAGTCGACGATCAAGATCTGACTGCACAATCAGAAGGTAACCAAGGGACCTCAGTGTTATAGAACCGAATATTTGCCGGAGCAGCTGCCCGGCGCTAGGTGAAAAGCTGGAGAAGACACTTCCTTGGATTAAATGCGACACACCAGCGAGATAACCAGTGCAGGAAAATGTCCAAAGAAGATTGTAACGTTGCAACGGCAATTTCAGTGGAAAAGTGTGAAGTAAAGGTCACTGTATCATCAGCAAAGCGGTACTTGTTGCAGGAAGTTCAGGTATAGCAGCAGTGTATAAACTGCAAATAAGAGGCGCCAGAATGCTACCCTGGGGCACGCCGGCTAGGATAGAATGTTTTTGAATAGGCTGTAACTGTACTGACCTGAATGTTATAAACACTACCAGGCAGGCTATCGGAACAGTGCCTAACCCCCTTGCGAAAACTGTGATTTTTTTTTCCAAAATGTTTCAACCATCTCAAAAATATTGACTCTTCATACAGCTGTTTGGAGCACCTCTTCAGTAGCAACAAGACTGATCTTCTGAAAATAAAAAGGATAGGCAGGATGTATTGACTCATGGACCTCATACTAAAGAGCTGTCATTTCTGATTTTTTCTCCTGGCGTTACTTTTCCAACCTGTCGCCAGCCTTCAGTGAAAGACTTTTCTGTTTATAGACATACCAATTTAATCTAATTCTTTAATTTGAACAATTAATTGGTGCACATAACTGACTAAATCTTTTTTAATCATCCTTGATCTTAGAGGAATTGGAACTTCTGATCCAGATTTTATTTTTGAAATTCTATCACAATGTGTTTCTAGGGACGCTAAAACAGGACCCTTTTATGTTTTCTTCTGACCAAGATTACTTCCTGTTCTTATTATTGTTGAATTTTGCTTATTCTGAAGATTGTATATATGTAAGATGGAATACCGAAAAGAAAATATTTTTTAAATTTAATGTAATAATTACCTCAATAATCCATACTTAATAATTGTACACGACTTTATAGTGTCCTGCTGATGGTGAAATTCACGTTATTATTGGCATTGGATTTGTAAGCAACTTTTCGAATAGTAATTAGGTATTGTTGCACATCCATACATAATATTAATGGAATTACCTAACTTAACGTAGCAGAAATGCAAATTTCATTTGAGAATGGACTTCGCACGCTTAGAAGTATAAAAAAGTACTTAGCTTCTGAACTATTTTCGATTTGTTTCCCATGGAAACAGTAGTTTGGAGTGGGAGGATTTTCAAGAAATTTTGGGTATGCTGTTTAGAAAATGTATAACCGAAGTACCAAATAGTTAGAGCCGCGGCAAAGCCAGAGTTATGCGCGTGGGCAGAAAAGAAACCGACAGATAGTAGCGCGTAGCGCTGGACGCTTGCCGAGAGAAAGAGAGAGAGAGAGAGAAAGAGAGAGACAGAGAGAGAGAGAGAGAGAGAGAGAGAGAGAAAGAAAGAGACATTACAAAGAGACGTCTGTAATTTTACGCTGCCGTCGCGATTGTTATCCAGTGGTCTACTGCATTCTAGAACAATGACTGGGAGATATAAATAGCGGCAGAATGCGAGAAGCAGTTAGTTTCATGCTTTATACCTGCGAAATCTGGGGCATGGCCGCAGATAGCTGGTTGGCATGGCTTCAACGTGCACAGAATAGAGGACTGCGGTCTATCTATTCTGCGGGCCGCTACTTTCCCACCAGGTTGCTTCATGAAGCCTCGGGTCTTCCATACGTGGAGGATGAAATCAGGCTCCGGGCATCAAAATTATACGCCAGTTTACCTAACCATAGAAGCGCCCTTGTCAGATCATTGGGAAATTACGACCCCACTAGACGCCGCTCTAGTTTACATCGGGTACCCCATTTGGCTTGCGGGCACCTAAGATAACCCAGGAGCTAATCCCAACAGCAGCTAAAGCATAATTCTTCTAAGCTGTTTGGCATCACAATTTTTCCAATCTTAATGTGAAACAGTAAACACCAGGGTGCTAGGCAATGCATCCTATCCTTTCAATCCCAAGGTACAATCACTGTAACCTTATACAATAATACTAACCTAAAAACCTACATGTCACCCTACAACATTTCAAATTATAGCTTACCTGCGGTTAAACCCTTAACGGGTGGGCACGCAGCAAAAACCTTCTGGCTATATACAGCCAGCCAGCACGACGAGCGAGCGAGCGAAGCAGTTAGTTGCGGTTGTGTTTGTAATTGTGTGAGTTGGGTGCTGCACCGCAGTGGAATCTTTCGTTTGTTTACGTGTGGCAAGCGAACGAGACGACCTTGAAGACTGCTGTTTGTCAATGTCAAGTCATTTTGCTGCTGCCAGGGTTGTACGAAGCTTCTGTTTACTGCAATACAGAAAGTTTTAAATTTTTGCAAAGAAGACTTTTGATTCTACAAACCCCCCGAAGTCACAATATATACAGTTTTCGGTTCTTAATTATGCTGTTCAAAGACGCACACATGCGTGAGCGGACCATTTCCTAAAAACGTTCTTTACTGACCCAATCTCAAAATGTGTATTTCCGGAGAAATCTTGGGTGAAATATAATACTTTTTCTACTTATTGTAAGTATGCAGTAGAGAAAATAATAAACCATATTGAGCATGGAAAGTTAAGAGATTTTTATCATATTTCTGAAGCAGTTGCATTTCATTTAGCAAATGTTATGACAGCCGCACCATTCTTTTTGTTAACGTACTCATAAAGAATATTTATCGCCTCGTTCATATTGTCTGTTCTAGGCGTCCCACTTTGTTTTAGTTCGCACCCATCCACGTAGTGGTGGTTTGTGTATATGCATTCCACTTGCTCAATATTAAAACTGTTTTATGGCGACGGCCCCGGTACCTCCCCACTTTTATTTCCTTCCTTGTGCAACAAGGTATGTGACGTATTAAGTTATGAAATTACATCAACTTTCGTCGCCCCTACGCTTATGAGAGAGAATCTCATAAACAACACTACGATGGACGGCTGGTCGCCGGGAACTTCGTTACGAATGCTTGCTTGCAAATTTCTGTAATAACCATAATGTAGGTATTTACAACCTTTGTTAGAAATAGGTCAAGGTCTTCTGACAAACCTTTTGATACCTTTAAATATTGTAAATAAATAAATAAAACATAAATAAAACAATTAAAATAATAACCGTTTTCAGAATAATAATTGCAAATTGTGAGTATACCTATGCGGAGGATTCGAACCACCGTCACATCAGACAAATGCTGCGTTCGTTCCAACTGAGCTACCTAGTAAGGTATGAGGTAAATATTCCGTCTAACATGGGGAACATTTGAAGACATGCAAACGTCAACTAATTACGAATATATTACGGGCGATGTGATAACATTTATATTAGTACTAGTTTCATTGAGTGTTTAACATCCATGTTAAATACGCGGGTAGAACCTAGTAATGGGGTCGATGTTTTCATGTTCGAGTATAAAATGCGGATTGCATAAATCTCGAGAATAAGGGGCAGCTGACTCAACTGGTATATACATATACATGAACTATTTTTTATTTTATTTCTAATTCAGAGAGTATCAAATTCTGCATTTCCAGTGAAATTTCGGTATTAAAGTTTTAGGTGGAGTATAAATCCCTGATCTACCTACCACGTACGTGTAGAAATATTTTAAAAATAAAATAGATCGCTAGGAGAAGGTAATAAGTTGGACTAATGACCGAACAAGCGGAAAGAAATGTCTCAAGCAACGTCGTGCGGTATTTTACCATACTTAACGTTTTAGTTCACAATCTGGCTACTTAGAAGGCGTTTTGTGGCTATCATACTCCAGGCAACTGGTGGTGAGAAGCTACCAACATTAGAGCGACAAATACCGCGAGTCGAATGGTTATATTATTAAAGCGAGCGTGTGTTGTTAGGACATACTGCAGGACATAAAATAAACATGTGTTAATAACGTTAAAATAGAAACATAAAAAAGTAAGAAACGCGTATGAAACTGAGGAACTTGTGATTTCCAAATCTATGCTATGTTAGATTAGCGAGTGTGTACATAAACTGGATTTAAATAGCTGGCATGACATCAGGAATTGAGCATTAAAAAAGACCACAGGGAATGTTATATACTCGAGTAAATTAAGCATGGCTGTTTTCGCATAATACAATTGATACGGTTGGATTGGCAGCTCTTTCCACGCATGCGCACGACTAACAAAATTAAGTACTTTATTTACCTATTGCGATGACTTTGGTGTAAATGAGAATGTCTGTAACGGAGAAGTCGTGTAGCTTAAAGGTCTGCTGTGTGTTCACATTTCTCCGTTATTGCACTTTTCGTCCAATAAGTATAATTTCATCTTCCAACATTCAATATTCGCGCTATAGCCATTAATAGGGCTTCATCTCCTACTCGATTAGATAAAGCATTTAATATATCGGTATTATAATATTTTAAATTCTGATAATAAATTACTAAACCATAGGAAACTAAACATAAGCAATCTCAGTGAAACTATTTTTAGCATATTTACTTTTAGGTTAAGTACAGAATTGTTAAGCCGTCATATACCATACAGCATGCCAAAGTAGCGAATACTGTTAATAACCTTACAAATTCACTGAAATGCACATTAGTTCTAAAATGCGGTACGTTGCTAACCCGATGCTATTTGTCTACTAATTCATTTGGTAAAGGATACCGCTCCTGCTTTAACATTCAAGCTTTAACCAACACCAACTCCAATACTCAGACCATAATACAGATTCCAAGATGGCGTCCGTCCAAACCCAGCGACTCTGGTTACGCAAAATAGTAAACTATACACAATGGACATAATATAATCTATATTAAAAAGCAGCAAGATAACTCCTAAGGATTTATCATTTTATACTTTCAACCAAAACGTGTAATAAAATAAATAAAAAGTAGCATGGCAAATCCTAAGCGTTTACGACATATAGTAGCACGACCAGTACTATGTATTTTCCATCTTATACTTCCAATAAAAATTTAACTTATAAGGCACGACAACTCATAAGCATTTTACACTTTGCACAATAAAAATATAGAGGAAAACACGATTAAATGAAACAAAAGTTAACTTATTTTAACACAACAGAAATGGTAAAATCAAGAACACATGCACAAGAAAAGAAAGAAAAAGAAAACGAAAAAGCTAACCTGAAATATTTACTGACTGCTAAGTATGAGCTCCTTCCTCACCAAGTTTCAGCAGTGGCTTTTCTTCTGCTTTCTCTTTTTTGCACTTTCTTCGATAAGTCTTTAGACACTCTTTTCATTTAATTTTGTGTAAATGTTCATGAATATGTTTGCAACCACTTTCACACACTTCCTCATTTTGACAAGCAAAGGCTCATCTATATTATTTATTTTTGTGAGTGTCCTAAGCCAGGGGTGCTTGTCCATCTTTGTTAAAAATTACCTTAGATACACAGGATGTGGTAATATCAATACATTAGTTTTTCTCAGTGTTTCATATGCATTAGAAATGGTTGCATCTCATATCAAAACATCTGGAGAACATTTAACCTGACTAGCACAGGCTAGCTCCAGCTGTTTCAAAGCAAACTTTATCTTACTGGACTGTATCATCCTCTGTACCAAGTACCTGATAAAGTTTCTTTTATATTGTTTACATAGTAACCCTTTCTGGTAAAGACATACTGTTTATACTATAATACTTAAGAGTCAATTACAGAACACCCTCAAAATTCTCCAATGGAATGCAGGAGGACCTTCAAAGAGTACAAAATTGGAACTTCAAAAGGTCATAGAAGAAAAAGAAATAAACGCATTCATCATCCAAGAAACCAATGTAACAAATGATGTACTAAAATATTTTGAAATTTCTATATTTAATATATGTTCTCCCGAAATCACGCAAAATAGCTAGTGGAATACTTACAGGTGTCAGAACAAACATCTTATCAAAGTTTAAAACTATAAAAGAAATGCAGCAAGAAGATAAAATAGAAATTATCCAAATTGAAATATGGAAAGGAAATTCACGTTACAACATATATGGTATATACAATCCACCAGATAACACTCCTTATCTGAATATAATAAATATTCCCTGTAAAACAATTTTGATTGGTGATTTCAATGACCATTCACCAAAATAGGGATACAAAGACTACAATTCCTGTGGCAAAACTATTGAAGATTTATTAAATTCTAACACTTTAGATCTTATCTACAAGAATGGGGATTGCCCCACATACCTACACTATAATGGCCAGTGCACTAATCCAGACCTATTATTAGTATCTTCAGATTTAAAAGAGAAGACAACACATGAAATCATTGAAGACATAGGATCTGATCATAGAGCAGTTATTGAACCCATAATACTTCATGACAAACAAAATATTAGCAGGCCAAAGTTGAAATACTCTTGGAATTTTAGGAAAGCAAATTGGACAAAATTTACTGAGGAAACTGAGCAAAATCTTTACTCCGCTCAACAGGAATCATCTGTAGATAAACTCAATGAAACAATAACAAATATAATTCTTGAAGCAGCAAAAAAATGGATCCCAAGTGGAAAAACTAAAAATTATAAACCCTTTTGGAATACAGAACTATCAAAAAAAATTCCAAAGCCTAGCATTTGAAAATAACAACATATTTAAGAGAACTCACCAGATTGTCCAGTTTACTCCAACTGTCACATTTGAAGGTGCCAGTTCCCTCACACTGCAAGATCCATCTAACCACTGGTTGGCTCATAATATTACAAAACACACTCACTTCTAGGTTATGAAATACTTTGAAACATTAAGTAAAGGAACATTAGTGAAGCTGGGATCTTAAATGTTATTGAAAAGAACATAACTAAGCATATTTAATAATGACTATGAATGGGTTAAAATCTTTCCTCACCACTTCGGTTTTTAAGGACTCAAAACTGCCAATAACATCTTGTGCACACCAATTATTAAAATGGTCTGCAAAATGTCTTGCAAGCGTTCTTCAGGATTTCGTCTTTTTTGGTTGAGGTTTACTGTGTGATAGGATCGCTAATTCTTTAAAATCGTGGGGTAGGCATCATCAGTTAATTTTGGTACTTATCGAGGGACACGAATTAGTTCACCATCATTTGCTGAAAAACTGTCTTCCCTAACACAAAGCTCTGTTCAAAATGATGAATAAAAGCTACAGTTTTGTCACTTCTTTAAAATCTTTCGATGTATGTTCCTGATCCACTTATCCCATAGAGATTTTTCTTTAGGATATTTTCGTATGAGGTGCACTACCATAATTAGATTTGCAACCGGGAACACAAGAACGACCCATTTCGACAATATTTCACACTACTATATATTTACATAAACTTTATAACTGAATGTTATGTTAAAAACTCACTATAAACTAACTCGTTAGTCACTAATTGCCACTTTAATGTGAATTACATTAATTCTGTAAACACACAATCAAAGTAAACAAACACATGCTTCACTCGGTGGATATAACGATAACAAGCTGGGCCACGGGCGTCGCCATTTTTTGCTACCATCGATTCTCATATTATGATCTGAGTAAATGGAGTTGGTGTTGCTTTAGCCAAGTTCCAGCCATTTTTATTTTATGATGAAAGTATTATATAAGATGATAGGTAGAGTTACATTCTCAGATTGATTGAATTTCAATAGTTTTTAAATCGTTAACAGTTTATTAAATAATACAATTTTTCCTTATTTGAAAGGAAGTTTGCTTACAACTTAACCTATAATCCACCTTTAACCTAGTTGAGCAGAATGTATATCAAACACGGTTTGCTCGTTGGCGTAATGATAACCAAAAGCATACTTTTGTCGTATCTACAGGAAGGATGCAGGAATAACTTTAAACATGTGTAATACTGGTGTCAAACAATTTTAATGAGCGATTTTTATGACGCTTTGCAAAGCAATGCGATACAAAATAATCCAAGAATTGCATTCATATTAACTCATGGTTTCAAAAAGTTGGATGTATATAGTGATCCATGCCATCACGGGTTGCTTCAGTTATGTGAGTCACATCCATGGAAACATGGGCACATCCTTTCTTTCATCAGCATGGGAGCACCAGGTCGATTCGTAACCACAGCTGGGATGAAACCGGGAATGATATTCGTAAGCACCATCAGATCCATTAAAGATATTACAATTCCCAGTAACTTTTTCACTTTTGGCCTGCCGGTAATTACCAAACTAATTTCCACCGAATGGAACATATGCGGCATGATTGTAGATTGTAATTATTACTGCATTCTATAAGAATTTTGACGAATAGTTACTTTTGTAACAACCTAGCCACAGCAATAAAGATGGAAGAAAAAAATCTATATATCGGCATTCCATTGTCTTTCAGTTGTATTTTGTATAGAGTTCGTTACTGATCTATACTCTCTGTTTTTGTGCAGATTTTGTTAAAAAGTGGAAGCAGCAAAGCGGAGAAAAGAGTCATTTTTTAAATTCCCATGCTCAAAATCAATTGTTAACGTTTTTTTAAATTAAGCTTTAAATTGCCTAGATCGCTAATTGAAATCAATATTTTTATTATGTTGGGATTCGTTTGTGTATTGTATTGTGTTTGTGCAAACATAACACGCCATTTTATTATCTCTGCCTCCATTAGGTAGCAAATGTGCCAACCCTGTTGATTTTTCACTATCTACTGAATGATAAAAAGAAATCGATAAAATTGGACTGTATATTTGCGCGAACAGTTTCAAAAACGAATATCAAGTTTTGTAACCTATTTAAAGGAAATGTGTAATTTTCATGATTATTACATATATACAGACGGTTCGCGTTTCCAATTTGAAGATAATATATATGCAGTAGGATGTGCTTTTGTTGTTTACGAAAACCAAACGGAACTAACTCACTCTATGTTTAAATTGTCACCTGAATGTTCTGTATTCCAGTCGGAGCTCAAAGAAGCTTTAAAATGGTGTACTGTTAATGGGAACAGTGCCCATATTCTTAGTGATTCACAATCAGATCTACTCGCTATTAATGATAAATACAATTTAAATCCACTATCACATGAAATCAGAAACTTGCTTCAAAACCATCCAGGACATATTTGCATGGCATGGCTTAAAGGACACAGTGGAATTTTAGGTAACGAGAGAGCTGATTGCTTGGCTAAGAAGCCTGCAGAATCCAATCTTCCGGTGACATACTCTTTATGTCCTATTTCTACTGTAAGGAGAATAATACATCAACATATTCTTGAAGAATGGAACCAACAATGGCTAATAACTCCAAATGGAAGTTTAACAAAAACATTATTTTTCCCTAGTGTATATGACAGAGAAAAATGTGAAACTCTTGTACCAAATTTTGTTTTGACACAATTTTTAAGTAGACATGTTAAATTTGGTGAATACTTATCACGCTTTCACTTAACATCTAACCCCGAGTGCAAGTGTGCTGAAGAATTTCAAACTGTGGTTCATCTCCTTTTCTGTTGTCCCATTTTCTGGAGAGAAAGACAAGAATTAATATTCAAGCTAGACTCTCTAGGAACTGAATTTTCTGCTCCGCTCACATCTTTGCTAATGAAGCCACAACAGTGTAAGTACTTCATGATGTTTATAAACTCAGTGTTTAAACGTCTGAAATAGTTTAAATTAATATGCATTAGATTGAAACATCATTTCTTCCTTCTAGTAGGAAAATATTTTTGTTAAAATTGTATATTTTTATGTATCAACTCTAATCCTAATATACCACTGTGTAAAATAGGGTTCAATAAATCTGGATTTAAAAAAAATATCGGTTAAATACCAAACTGGATATTTAAGTTCAGCATATTCCAAGAAAAAACACCAACATTTTCAAGGAAACTAACCCTTAACCCAGATTACCCTTTACATGGAACATTTGTGGAAAATTTTGATTTTCCTAAAAACAGCTCCGATAATTTGAATTAAAAACCAATACATATTTCTTGAATTATCTGGGAATGTCCTCAGAAACTGTCTTCACACTGAATGACTTTTGTATAGGTACCTAACTGGTAAACCGTTCTATATGGACAAAATCTTACTCCACAAAAAGGCAGAGCCCGTTAAAATACAGAATTGTCTTTGAGTCTATGAAAGGGTTCAGAAGGAGAGCCTTAGCACATTACGATTCCCCATGATGCACGCCCAAATTCCCGTCAACACTTAGAGGTGAAAAGGAGGGCCAAGACATTCAAAGAATTTAATTAGCTTTCCCATCATTCACTTAGCGACCCGAGGAAACCCCCGAAGAAACCTAGTCACAAAAATTGGCCGCGGGAATCGAACACACGACCTCCCAAATACGAGTCAACGCGCTGCGTCCTGCAACAATTCCCATGGTTCTGAAACCCTTAACTTTTACCAGCAGAGTGGACCTGGTGAATGTGAAGATTCCTCACTCGTACTCCGTTGGAAAAGGTACATAGTATTATGCTATATCAGAAAAATAATATTCTCAAATGCTAATTACAAAATATCGATTAATTGACTTCTAATGTTAGCTGGACTCAATTATTCTGCACCGTATATCAAGTATGCAAAGATGGAAACCATAAAAAAATATTCTTTGTAAAAATGTGTATGCATGTGTGTGTGTGTGTGTGTGTGTGTGTGTGTGTGTGCGCGCGCGCGTGTTGTAACGGTTGTTTTGATTTAGGGCTCAAGAGTTTTAGAATTAATTAAATATGTTTAATGATTTATGAATCGATATGGGCAAGTTAAAATAAGAAAGGAAAATTGGTAAAATTCAGTTGGTCATGAGATGACGCAACATGTAACTGATATGAGGTGATGTTTTATCATTTGTAGGTTTAAAAATGAGGTTATGCAATGTGTGATGTGGACCTGTGAAAATTAAGTTTGATTGGTAGTGATGACGAGAGCCGTAAAAATCAATAATTTTGGGAGAACAGTTAGGAAAGAAGGCGTCTCTCGATTGCGTAACCTCGAAGAGAACAGACATGTTTTGGATTGTAGAATGCAGAAGTGAACGGACTAAAATATTAAACATACTTAAAACTGATTTTCAGAAAATTGTATCGAAGAAATATCATTCTTATATAAACTGTTGTATAAAAATGGCAATTAAATTACAAGTTTGGGTGTTTATAAATTAAACATTTCTGACTTTATTTATTTCTGACTTTATTTAAAAAATGATTCTTTCGCTCGCGACTACGCCAGAGAAAATGGTTCTCGTGTAACGACTGAAGCTGCACAGGAGATTTTTTTATACATCAATACAACTGAGTGCCAGATCTGAACCAAGGACTCAGATCGAGAACTTGCGGCTTCTCATCTAACCATCCAGGAGGGCAGCATGGCATACCACGACCCCCGCAGCAACGTGGGGCAACCATATCTTACACGTACGTAAAGGAAATTCCTGCTACAGTGTGTGTGTGTGTGTGTGTGTGTGTGTGTGTGTGTGTGTGTGTGTGTGTGTGTGTGTGTGTGTGTGTGTGTGTGTGTGTGAACAGCAAACCTCAGAAATGAAGTCAGTTAAATATAAATTTGACTATCGCTTACGTATTAATCTAAGTACATTATAGCTACAAGGAATGACCATAAAAACATAGTAGTAGATGGAAAAATAAGTATTTGTAAGAACAGTTTGTAAAAGAGTGAGTAGAGAAATTCATATAAGGACAACGTATACTCTTTTCTCTTCCAATATAAATCTTGGTCTACAAAATGGGGCTCCTTAATTAAGACTCCTTTAAGTCGCTGATGCACTATCCAGCAGATGTGCCAGGCAATAGAAGATGGACAAGTCAGGATCCTTCTGTTGTTCAAAACCATCACGATGTTTTAATAACCTCTGCAACTGCGATACCTTGTCTCGTTTCTTTTTCCTTCCCTCTGATGTGTTACCTCTCGTTATAATGCCGCTGAAAGGGCCATTTGATCACCTCGAGTGATTCTTTTTGCTTCAATTACTAATTAGAGAGGAGAAGAGGCCTGAAAGGTAACTCCATCTGTTGAGACGTTGCACGAACTAGCAAGCCATCTCCGGACAGGTTGCCTAATTACTCCAGCAACTGATCTTCCCAAGCACACAAAATCGCGTGTGAGCAAAAGTGGATCAATTCCAAAGCTATATTAATTCAAATTCAGGATGAAATGTGTAGGATCTATTTCTCCAGAAATTGACATAGTGTCACATCAGAGCACCGACTTAACTCCTATAAATGGATGGTGTTCAGAGGCTGTATTGCAAAGTGGTGCTCGCCGAAGGTTCCACCATGTCTTCGGAGACTCCAGCGGCTGGAATTCAGTTTTAAAAACATGTCACTCCACAGATGTGCGATGTGGTTTGTAATGTGAATGTTACACTGGACAATTCAGAAGAATCCTTGAAATGTGGCATTACGGAGACAATGGTTTGATTTCCTGAGAAAGGAACGCTGGAAGCTAATCACTTCTAGTCTTAGCCGTTCCATGGAGCCTTACATCACCCGATTTGAGCACCCTTACACTGGTAAATGAAGTAAAAAATAAATCATTTATTTTTTTGAGACACCCAAGACACTACCGAATCTTCCGTTAGCCATAGACGCCCTCCTTTCTGCCCAATGAGTGGAAATCCTCACTACAGTAAATAAACGACAAAATACCTGACCATTACCTAAATAATAAATATATATTGAAAAAAGAAACAGCACATCGTTCCCATTGATGAATAAACAAATACGAGGCACGCTTTTAAAGTCAGTACCGTTTTGGAATTAAAAAAAAGACGTGCATAGATATCGTAATAAATTTTATTTTTACATGAAATCCTCTACCTTAGTCTACTTTTCTACATAATTTCCGTGAATATTGAGGTACTTGTCATAACGTGGCACCAGTTTTTGAATACCCTCCTCATAAAATTCTGCCGCCTGACGTGTTAACCATGTATCACAACTGTTTTGACTTCGTTATCGTCTTGAAGACGCTGACCGCCCAGATATTTCTTCAAGTGCAGGAACAAATGTTAGTCGCTGGGGGCCAGATCAGGGCTGTATGGAGGATGATCTAGAGTTTCCCATTGAAAAGATTTGATGAGATCTTTGGTCCGATTAGCCACATGTGGACGGGCATTTTCATGCAGCAAAACGATACCCTTAATCAACTTGCCACGTCTTTTGTTCTGGATTGTACGGCGCAGATTGTTCAATGTCTCACAATAAGACGCTGCATTGATTGTCTCATTACGAGGCAGAAAGTCTACTAGCAATACTCCTTTTCTGTCCCAAAAAACTGTGCACGTGATTTTCCGGGCAGAAATAGTTTGCTTAAACTTCACTTTTGTGGGTGATGATGAATGTCGCCATTCCATGGATTGTTGTTTCGATTCTGGTGTGACGTAGGCCACCCATGTTTCGTCACCAGTAACAATTTGGTCTAAAAAAAAATCTTCACCTTCATTGTGGTACCGCTCAAGGAAAGTCAATGCACTGCCTAAACGTTGGGTTTTGTGCAAATCCGTCAACATTTTCGGAACCCAACGTGAACACAGTTTCCGGTACTTCAAGTTCTCGGTCACAATTTGATACAAAACACTACAAGAATATAGAGGTAAATAGTCTCACAATGATGAAATTGTAAAGCGACTGTTTTCTCTCACCTTTTCGTCCACTTTCTGCACCAAATCTTCAGTAACGACCGAAGGACACCACTCCGTTCTTCATCATGCACATTTGTGCGGCCATCTTTAAATGCTTCACCCATTTCCTTACCATTCCATCACTCATAACGTTTCATCCGTAAACTTCACAGATCTCACGAGGAATATCGATCGGTTTTACGCCTTTAGCACCAAGAAATCGTATAACAGCCCGTACTTCACAACCGGCGGGACTCACGATTGTCGAAGGCATCTTAAACACTTAGTAACCAACGTATACAATGATGAATCAGACTGTAATGGCGTCAGTGCGTAGACAAGATATGTAGGTAACCAGCGCGCATGCGCGGAACGCCGACTATAGCGCTGCGGCAGCGGAATCGCAAAACGGCACTGATTTAAAAAAAAACATGCCCCGTATATAACATTTAAAAAAGTAAAAAAATAGAACAAAGCATAAAAATTGTAGCTTTTCCTGTAAAATTTGCCGTTTTCTAAATGTGTCTTGCTAGGTATTACATATTTACCAGATTAAACTGGCAAATGATAAAGCCACTTATGCGATTCCACTGATTTCTCTGGATGGATTTCATTGGCAACAGATATTGATGTAAGAAATGATTGGTACGTTTTATACATATATCGTTGGCAAACTTAAGAAAATGCTAAATGAAAAAGTAAAGAATACTAATATGTGTTACACAACTCAAAACATTTAGAAGAAGAAAGGTTCTATTTACCGAGTGAATTAGCTACGCTTAACGTGTGAGACTCACATTCGAGACAGTCTACAGTGCTTGGGTTTGTCATGGTTTTCCTCGATCGGCAAGCGACATCTATTGCGATTTCCCGCTCATTCTGTTTCCTTCTCAACTTTCAGAGGTGCTTGTAGTTTACGTGGTGTATGGCGGTGTCGAACAGGGGATGCAGATATTTACAGGAAAGACTAATAAGTCTGTGAGCCGTCCTTTGTGGTGTAATTCTAACCCCACCTCATATGTCGGTCTGGTTGGCTCAGTTGGTTAAGCGCTGGCCTACTAATACCAAGGTCGCGGTTCAAAACCGGCTCAAGCCGACGATTTTTAAGTGTGCTTAAAGGCGACAGTCTCATGTAGGTAGACTTACTGACATGTAAAAGAGTTACTGCGGGACGAATATCAGGTACATGGCAGCGCTGATATACTACTGGCAACTGACAGTGTTGTTAACTATACTCTATCTCAGGTTGGTTTAATCCTGCTGTAAACAACAAGGCGGAGCTGACCGCACTTGCCACGTGTTAGACGCTACATGCACGCACATAAGCTTTGCAACACTAGCAATTCTAACTTCTAGACAATAAATAAAAGGAGTTGGGTTACACATTAACTTATTAAATCTATGAGTTGGTTCACTTCTATAAAAAAGGCATGAACTTAACTGCTTAGAGCACTTTTCGTAAACTCGTCGTATTTCTCCACGCGCTGTTTGCATTTACGCAATTTTCCCGGTGTTCTTAGAGTTCCAGATGCTTGCTGTTCCATCCTAACACTATGTACACTACTTGCGGAAACACCAAGATCACCAGTTTCTTTTTCAATGTTTTTTTTTTTTTTTTTTTTTTTTTTATAGACGATTCCGGGTTTCTTTCTTTAAACACCGCGAAACAATGCGCGATCATTCGCCTCTTGCCACTTTTTAAAGGTTTGCCTCAATTGTGTTTTATTTCGGCTGAAGCACAGGTCTGCTCCATGATGAAAAGCTTACTGATTTTAAACTGCTTATACATAAGTGTTCTTGGGCTTGTGTAGTACGCGAAATGTACAGGAAATAAGTGTTAAATATCAGAAGTAACTCCACACTATAAACAATAACATCTTATTGGCGATACAGACCTCGTTGTGAGAGAGCTGTCTGGTATAGCAATGCAAAAATATATAATAGCAGTGTCCTTTAGTAATTGTTAAATAAAATGCAGCTTAATTTAACATAATAAGTTAATAGTGTGTACAATTTCATCTATCTCCAGTCTAATCTGTATACAGTAATCAGAACACATCTATGTGGTATGTGAAGCAGAAATATAAAATGTGAGGCTATTACGTTTATAAGAATCGAAACATTTGAATACTTTTCTCTCTCCGAAATTAGCTGGCACAGAGCAGTGATCAGAAACCTACTTACAGTACTGTACTTACAGGAAGGGTTTATCGTACGTATGCAAATAAAAGAAAACGTTCATTAACTTCGCTAAACCAATGAACAGCTTAACCTTTTTCTGTCCCAATATCTCTGTCTCTCTTCCCTCCCAGAGGTTTACAGCAGAATTAAACTAGGTTGAGATGAATTATAATAAACACTGCTTCCCCCATGCTTCATAAGGGTGGGATATTTTTAATATCAAATTTGGAAGATCCCTTGCCTCAATAAGATATGGAATTCATTGATGACTGATTTTTTATGTCATTGTAATGCCTTATGTAGGCTAGCTTTAAGTATTTGAACTGCATTTATTCAGTTGTAAGTGTAAGTCCACAGATATAATATATTATAAAAAACGAAGTTGATATACGTTATTTTAAGAAAATTCAGGAAATAAATTTTATTTGCTGAGAAAAATATAAAAAACCTAAGATCTGAAAGAAAATTCTTTAGTTATATTTCATAAACTAAATATTAAAACAAATTCAGTTTCTAGGTTATTTTAAGAGAATTCAAGATACAAATTTTGCTTTCTAAGCTAAAATATGAAAAATATGGCATTTAATATATTTATTTGTATGGCAGCGCCATGGCTGAGTGCTTAGACCGCTTGGCTCTCACCTGGGCGGCCAGGGATCGATCCCAGGCCACCGCAATGTGGGATTTATGGTGGACAACATGGCGCCGGGGTGGGTTTCCTCGGGTTTCCCCCACCATCGTTCCACCAACTGCCTCATCATTCATTCATTTCGCACGTTGGGCCGAGCACTCATCCCTGATTTCATCTCCATCAGATGCTTCGGCTTCCTCGCTCTGAGGGACCGCAAGCGCCTCCTAACGTCAGCATTAACATATTAACAATAAATTAATTTCATAGTTGCAGACATCGCCTCCAAAATTGGCATTTCCGTGGGATCTGTGCACAGAAACCTGCATAAAGATCTGAAAATGCTCAATCGGCGATCCTGCCTTCATTGAACTATCGCACTCAGGAATGCACATTAGGCACATCCATGGTACCATCACCACATGCCTCACTCAACTAGTGATGAATTTCAATAGGTGTCACCACGACGAAAATGGAGAAAACGAATGATTACACGCTGCTCTTGCAATGAAAACGTCGCCATGTTATAGTGGCCGCGTTTAAACCATCCCCAACCGGCTCTCTTTGTACAGAAAAACTGTTATTACCCCTAACCACAATGTCATAAACATTTTAGGAAACACCAACCGGGGTCAGAGGTGAAGAATGTTAGGCACGTGTTTACAGCTGAACGGTTGCCGTTGTTTAAAATAATGTTTAGAGGCAAAATATAAATAAATAAAGCAGAATTCACTGTAAGAAATCGTCATTGATCTTTTCAAATAAAGTTTAAATGATTAATGTTTCCTATAAGAATACATGTTACAACCCTTTATAACATAACTGAAAAGAGATATATTACCTATGCTGTTATGGTATTAGTACTTCTATTACGTACAAGAACTAAAGGCGTATTATTAGCATAATATCTAACGAAAATTTAGTAAAACATCATTACAATTTTAAAAGGGTTAAATTGCACCAGTGTGCATGAATTTGCGAGGGATATTTACTTGCGAATTAAAGAAGCACTTTGGATATTCTGGTAGTTAGTAATAATTTATAAACAAAGATTGCACGTTAGAGCTTTGTTTATTGCGATCGTGAGTCAATTTATCCTAAAACATTTTCCTTTATTCTATGGCAGCTACAGGTGGTGAATTTCTGTTAATTTAACAAAGCAATAAATACTTCAAAAGTAAAATAATAATAACAAAAAAAAAAAAAAAAAAAAAAAAAAAAAAAAAAAAAAAACCAACCAAGGAATTACAGAAAAACTAGTAAGGAAACTCTATTACTCTTTTTAAATTTTGGAAGCTTTTTACAAGGATGTCTGTTAATTTTACAAGTTTGAATATAGTTGAGCAGTATATTTATTTTTGGTGGGGGGCCTTCTGCTAAATACAATTTAAATAAATAATCACGTACATTCCGCATAACAATTATGTCATAAACGCTTTAGAAGTCGAGAAACTTTAGAAATACTGTTAGACGTATATTACAAGTCCGTGTTAGCATATCCATGTTAGGTTCGATACCCACGGTCTCCACATCTACGCAAGTGCTAAACACCAATAACTATTAAACATTAATAAATTTATAAAACTACACTAAGTAAAACACTATGTAATTTCTATAAATATAAGCTTAATTAACACACATAGGAAGCACGTTTGCAGCTAATTTCTGAGGACACAAGAAAAATATTGCAACAGCACTCTAACTTGGTGAACGTATTAAGAAGGACCACCCATATGTTTATGGGTGGAAAAACCTTATAACTGCCTACATGTGAGGAGGCCTGGGATGCGATGGACGAGGCTACTATAAGTATCAAAAACAGTCCCAACTCTCGTCACTGTCACTAGAGTTCTATGCACTGTACAGTGCTGCCATTTCTGTCACTCATTCACAAAGAGTCCACGTGTATTTAGAAAAATAACAACAGAAGCTCCTTATCTGATCCCAGCCCTGAAGGAAAGGAGGTATTATAATTTGAACACACCTCGTTTAAAACGTAGTACATGATAATACACGACAATAAAATGAACGTATTCCAAATAATCTAGGGAAGAAACAGACGAAAGCTCATAAGTAAACTATGTTGGAATATAGCTCCACACTTCATCGAGTCCCCGCGTGAGCGACCCGCCACTGCCTTCTTAAACTCCCATTGCTAGATGCGGGCTAATTACCGAGGTCTCGCCATGTTGGCAGCAGTGATTTATATGCCTCACACCCACAAGTAATCTATTCAAAACAGCACATGATGACGGTGAAATGGATGACGTTTACAGCTCAACTTCTTTGCTTTTCTCTTTTTGCTGACGTCGTGAGAGGGCATCGTAACCCTGAAGACCTAATCTAATGGAATATTAAACCTGCACAGAACAGCAAGGGAGAGAAAAGAAAAATGATGAGAACACCAAACGGGCAAAAACGCTACACGCTAGAAAAATAATCTAACTGAAAGCGACACTTGGGGATCTCTGTTCGAATCCCAAACAGTTTGTTTTTCTTTCCCCTCTGATTCTTCAATATACTCGAACTGAGCCTGAGCTGATGAATAAAAAGGGCATAGTACTAGTTTCTCTCATTGTTGAGCAGAAAATAAACAAACCAGTGTCATAGCAAGTGCATAATACTTCGTAAGAAATGAAAGAACACGCTTTTTAGTGCTTGAAGTGCATGAACTGAAGTGCGCTGTCAACCAGGGGCGGCCGGTGAGGCATTGTATTGACGGTGCCATAAAAAAATAAATAAAATAAATAAATAAGTAATAAATAAATAAATAAATAAATGTTAAAATACAAATATCTATACCAATGTCGAACGATTTAGGTAATCTTATGAATAATCCGTCCTATTTTATAATATACCGTACCAAACAGAACGTACTGGGAAACGGAAATAGATATTTATTACATCCGTACTCTTGTTACGCGTAGGTGTAACGAGCACAGTAAAAGTTTGATAATACAGTTCATGGAGAATGTGATACGAAGCGTTCGTGTACGATTTCGCGACAGAGAGACAGTTATCTTAAGTCCCGTACTGTACTGCACTCTAGCGGATAAAGCGTAAGTTATGCGTCAGAGAAACCTCGGCACCACCTTCTCCCATAAGAAGCCGTGTATAAGCAGACATCCTAGCCCTTAACACAGGCGCTTATGAGCGTAGATGGTGCCGTTCCACGGAAAACAATCAGGACAGAGCACTTGCGTTTAACGCACCTACTCACATGAGGGAGCAGATACTCAGAAACAATCTTTTTTGCGCAATTCCTATACACTTCTCTTTCTTTCGTTTTCATACAGATGGTGCCATGGTACAGCGGCACTACCTCAGAAGCCGCCCCTGCTGTCAAGTATAAATCTTCCTCATATTCATTGAACTAAGTCAATCCTAGCTCTTTTTTGACAACTATATGATTTAATAATAAAGGACAATGAAACATAAGTGTTCCTTTTTTGTGATTTATACAAAGCACAATTGAAGCGGTCAGAAGCAGAAGTTGCTAAGTCATTGTTTCAAAATTGTACACGAGAGCTGTTGAAAGTTTTCAAAAGTAATTTTAAATACCAAAATAGTAATACAAATGATGGAATTTTATGTGATGGATCCGTTTGGAGGTACAAAGTACTGTGTTAAAGTGTTTCTCATGGTGACAGGATATAGCATGTGTGACAGGATATTTTATCATTAGGACTCAACAACTTTTAATTGAAAATTGATGAGAAAGTAAGTCACTTGACTTAACAGCTTCTGATTTTTAATGTTAAAGTTTTTCCATTATACAGTATTATAATATGTAGCCATGGATAAACTATTACTTTATTTTCATCAATACATCTCTACTATGGACTAATCCAGTATACACTTCATGGATTGTCATACAGCGTTGTCATCAAAACAACTCCCTACGAAAATTTGACGAAATACCAAATTTGGTATAAGAATAATTATTCTTATTTTATTTTCTCCTCCAAGAAGGTATTGTATACTCCTCCACAGGAGAGTAAGTCTCCAAGGGATGAGACGCAGGGGCGTTACAGAAGGTTCCCACACCCTCTCTGGACAGGTTTATGACACCCCATGTCAGCACAGTTAGAGAATATTAAAAAAAAAAAAAAAAAAAAAAAAAAACATTCTGACGTCTTCTACTTTTGTGAATGAATCTTCTCGGTTTTAGTGTACAGAGTGAATAGGGCGCATGTTTTTTTAACTGTCTGCTCCTTGTGTAGAAGGCGTTCTCTGCCACACACATTCGCTGTCCTTGTCCCACAGCACATTCCTTACAGGGAGCATCTTTGCGTTGCTGGACTATACACGTAAATTCCCACCTCAAAAGACCCTACACTTAGTATAATTGTTCTTATTTTATTTTCTCAAAAATTGTTCTACCAAATTGTATTAAAATACATTTAAGACATTTAGATGAAAATTGAAATGTATATTTTAAATTTTATCGAAATGGCGTTAGAAGTCCCTTTCATTTTGAGTTACTATTGTGTAATTAGTAAACTATCAGTTATATGTAAAATCTTATAGTATAAAATAGAGGTCTCTTTAAAATCATTTACGATAAATACATACACAATTATTTGAGTAATTTAACCATTTTAGAGATATTCCTTGTTATGGCTAGCATGTTTAAATGCTTTAGTTTTCTGAACTGGGAAAACACAATTCATTTTTGCCTCGTGATGATGCAACACATTTCAAATCCAAAAGACTGCGACTCACTCTAAAAACTATTACGTACTACATTTTACAATGCAATCTATAAATAAGAAATGAAACTTTACCTGAATTATTGAGAAATAAATGAAATGGTTACGCTTTTGTAAGAATAGGTTGTAAAGATGTGAGTAGAGAAATAATGTTAGAAGAAGTACGATAAGATTTTTAAAATAATCTTTTAAAGTGAAATGCTATTCGCTTGTTTCTCGCGATGTCACAGAAAGGGCATGGAACTTCCAGACCAGCACACATGGTCGCGGTCTTAAACATCTGACTGTAGTTTCAATTTCATGATTTATACTTGAGTGATGGAAATATTTCTGTAAATATTGTGACTTTGTGGGTTCGTAGAATTAAAAGTTCAATTGCACAAACTCAAAATGTTCTTTATTTTCACCGAATTACTGTTGGAACACTTGCCGATCACATAGAATTACGTAGCGCACACAATTACAATCCACCAGTTCGTCTGTTACAGGTCCACTCCACACTCGCAATTACGTACAACTCCTCTGATACACGTACGCAGTCTTCCATTCCGTTCGCTAGCACTGCGCTCTTCACGGCTGCTCGCCAAGAACTGAACTCTCCTCCAGCCCGGCGCGTCGATTATATAGAACCAACTGACCAATCTAGAAGGTTCCGGGTTAGATGAAATATCCTGATTGTTCCAGACGTCAGGGGAAGGAGAAAGAGACGGTACAGTGCCTAGTGACACTTTCCTAACCATCCCCTATGTTAGCGCTACAAGGTAAATGGGTGGGCGTGGCCTGAATGCCTCCTGTCCCCTACTCAGCTCCAGTTGGTCGTGCTTCCGATAATTGGGTGACAATATTGTCACTAATCGCATTTTTTGTGTTGGAGCTGCGACAAGCCAGTGCCGGACGCGTACGAAAGAAACAGACAGAGAGCTACGTGCAGGCAGAAAAGAAAGACAGATAATGAGAGACGCGAGTGCTGAACGCTTGCTGAGAGAGAAAGAGACATGGATAGTCTGAAATTTCCCGCTGCATTGTGTTTGTTAACGAGTGGTCCACTGATTTCTAGAACTATGAGTGGAGGTATAAATAAGCGGCAAGGTGTGAGAACAGTCAGTTGCGAGTTGCTATTGAGATGTTAATTAAGCGTGCAGCTGTTTAGTGTGTGGACATTTGAAGGGTACCGCAGTGAATTCTTTTGTTTGTTTACGCGTGGAATGGGATGACCTTAAATACTGCGTTCGTGCATGTTAGGTCATTTTGCTGCTATAAGGGATGTACAAAGCGTCTTTTTAGTGAAATAAAGAGCATTTTAAATTTCTGCGAACCCACAAAGTCACAATATTTAGATCAATAAAAATGAGGGACAAAAATAAACTTTCGTGTGAGTAGTTTTGCGAAGAAATATAAAACAAACGCTTACTTCAAATGACTCATTTGTTAGCCTTCATTAAATTTATCAGCCAACTTAACTGGTGTTATGTTTGCTAATAACCGCGCACGCACACCCCGATAAAAATCCCATAGTTTACTACTGTAGCAGCCGCCAGCAGAGGAATCATCAAAGACGAAGATATTGGAGGTTTTATTTTTAATTTACGTCCTCCAACGTTAATCGGACGATGAATGGAAAGGGTGAAATGATGCTCCAATGAACCCAGGGTCCATGGAGCTTAGAGTTACCCGACATTCGTCTTTAAGGATAAGGGAAAACCCTGGAAAAACCTTATCCAGGATTCGAACTCGGAAACCCTTGAACGTGAGGTAGACATGCTACCTTTTACGCTACCCAGGCGGGCATATTGGAGATGGTATCAAGTGTTGCATGCTGAGACACGGTATCAAACGTTCAATGTTTTTGTACCTCGCCTTAAATGCCCCGACTTTTAACTTTTTCGGCAGACCGGCGCCGGTTAAATTACGCTAGACTGTCCCTGATTTGGCAAGCTGCTCGTCATATAAAAACAAACTTGAACTTATCTAAGCGACAACGTTTCTAATGAGCTAATGCTATAAAATGTAAACTGGTATTGCGGGAACAGAGAAGACTATATAGAAATCCTTAGTTGTTTAGACCGAAGATGATTAGCCTCAGAGTTGGACGAGGACCACGCGTCCTAATGGCCGAAAGTTGGCGAGTGAGCGACCAATAAAGAATGAATTACGGAGTGAAGTACAAGCCGAGAGGTTAATTAGAAGCGCACAACTTGAACAAAGTGAGAGGAGCGTGCTCCGCATCTGGGAAATCTATTTCGGAGGCTGTCTAATACTAGCGTAAAGCAAAGCGAAAGAATGACGTCACCATTTACTTCGAGAACCTTATGGTTCATGTTTAAGAGTCTTAGAGAAGACGCGGATGCGATCCGCTACCGTACTTAGCCACGGGTCCGCCTAAACCAAGAACTATGGTTTAAATTGAATATCTCATCTGGCGTGGGGTAACTTCGCATGGGAGAAACGTTTGAATACATGATTCATAGCTATTCCTTCCCATGACCGTGATTGGAAAGCTAAAATAGCTCTAAAATTTAAAAATAAACACCAAAGATATATCTGAAGCATAAAAGTACAGATTCCCCAAGCTAAACATTTGATTTCATGAACCGACCTAAAATGTATTTCCCCTTTCTAAAAATTTAAAATTCAGTTAAATAGTGAGCAGTCAACTTACACAGTAAATAATCTGTGCGTCACATTTGACGCCGTCTCTAACCTCGTCCTTAGATGCACGTACTACATGGCAAAGCGAGAAGGCGTATCGGAAAAAATTCGCAACAGAGAGATGTTTACGTGAAGTTATCGCACATACACAGCGACTCCACTGTATGTACACTGTCTTCAGATACAACCACAGCAACTTGTCATACATCGGCAAGCGCGAGAAATCATATACAAAGTGACTGAATATTGTGACAAGGAGAAAGGGGGAATTAAAATCCCTTTGTGATTTCTCAGTAGATACTGCTGATCAACTGTCATCTATAACACTTTAACCCTGCGTACAAATAGAATTGTTGCTTCTCTTTCATTTCTAACGCATGTTTTGCATTCGTAACTATGTTGGGGGGGGGGGGGGGGGAGGGAAGAGATTTATTTTATATAATGTGATTTAAACCAAACCTATGAATTTGACGTTATTTTTATTTATATTTCTTCATTCAGATCCATCAGTATTAAACTAACAAGAGATCGTGTTTCACTATTAACAGCAATAATAATAAATATCTAAAATTGTATACTCATAATTTTCTATAGCTTAACAATGTGATGGATTTAAATAATGTGATTATATTACGGCAACGATTGATCAGACTTTAAAATTTTTGTTTGTTTGTTTTTTGTAATTTACGTTCAATGTTATGTCATATCGGTCGATGAATAGAATGGGTGAAACGATGCTCAAATGAGCCCCGGGTCCACAGAGCTTAGAGTTACACATTAGTCTCTAAGGATAAGGGAAACTCCGGAAAAAACCTGATGCTGGATGCGGGTAAGGGAGATAAGCTGGTGACGCGAGGTAAGATTGTTATTGTTCCTTACACGGCGCACCAACGTCACACCTCCTACCACTCCCACTGAGCTGGATAGGACCCGCTTCTAAGCTTAGCTTCTTTAAGTGCAGAAATTTTATGGAAATACCGCTACTCTACGTTCTTCTACGCCGAACCTTCCTCCGATTCATCATTTCATTCATATACTTTCTTTTCCTTTGGTTTCACTCCATTTGTGTTAGTAGTTTCATTTCATTATTTTCCTTACCAACTTAGCAGGTCTGATCACCTTGCTAATTATCTGGCCAAATTTAACTGTATTCCTAATTAAATAGCTAGAACCGAAGTACGAGCGAGAGGACCCCATGGTAATGTGTGAGGCTTGCATTTTGGAGGTCCGCGGTTGAAATTCCCAGCCAGGGCTGTTCTTCCAAACCGAGAGGTTTTCCAGTTTTCCTCAGTCTTCACAACTGGTAAATCCCAGCAGAGAACACTTTCCTTTGCCTAGAACTTTTCCTTCCAAAAATTCCTCTCCAAAATATATATTTTCATTTCATGTATACGCGTCTACCTCCTATTTTAAAAAGAAAGTAAGAAAAATGGGATTATTGAGGTACTTGAGCTCAAATAATACTGAGAGGTAGCACTAACAATCCCTGCGTAACAAGCGAGCACTATAACAGATAAAAACAGAGCCGCAAAACGTCTGTGAATGGCGGCCTCTCCCTAGCACGCTGCAGCAATTTTGGCGCGAGACTGACAACGTACTGCCTTTCTATATTCCTGGAAATTATTAACAGTTCAGTAACAGCGACAATATGTACATAAATACTAGCGATGGAACAATACCACTGTTTTCTATACGAGGTACTTACTTTATCTAATGTTCTAAAGGGAATAGCTGATTCGTATTAGCACTTTTATGTGTAAACTAATTTTGTATAATTTTCAGATGTCTCTATATCAGGAAACTCGTACATTGCTCTTTCAATAGAGATTCTCCAAACTTCACATGAAGTGAGAATGTAATATGCTTTAAATTTGTTATATTGTGTGACTTGCCATGGTGGGAAAAACCTCTTCTACATATTTTGCACACAGCTCTGTTATTATTACTATCTACATCAAAATGGTTCCATAATTCACTCATGTTTTATTCAGTGTCATTGTTGTACATTGGTAAAGCAAAATATTTATAGTAATTAGTCATAGGGCACATATGTTTGTGACCGGAATTTGAGTTGGGAAACACAAACCAACAAATGGAAGGAAAGGCCATACCTTTCCAGGTGCTACATTATCTGTCAAGGCCAATGGCCAGCTAAATAAATTATTTCCAATATTTAATATAAACAGCCAACTTAAAGTACATATGGGCCTTACCCTATATAAGACACTGCTAAGGGCTATTATCACGTATGCAGCCCCGTGAAGCAATAATGTTTATGGGTGACACACAATTCCACGTTGGGACGCCAATTTGATACAATAAGTTTTGTATCAAACAAAGTTCCACGTTGTCGCGACAATTTGTAACTAAGATGATTGGCAAGGGTTCCACGTTGATGCTACATTGAAGCTATTATAATGTGTGGCTCAGGGTAAAACAATGAGGTTTCTCACAGGGTATGCGTGGATGTGTGTGGGGAGGAGATTTTAATGACACTGGAATGCCCGTTTCCAACTTATTTATTTACTGCTTTTTTTTTTCTTTTTTTAGAACATCGAAATTGAAGTTGCCGACCAAGGGTTACCAATATCCCTGTTTAGAGTTACTGACGGCAGAATGTTTATTACTCGATAAACTTTATTCGTTCCTCACGTATATACGAACCGACAAATATCCAAGACAGAACAAGTTGACCGCCCTAATAGGCTTCACGCCTCGGACTGCTCTAATCGGCTCCACGCTGAAGACTGTCTGAATGACCACAGATGGGCGTGGGTGTATCACTTTCACTTTCTGAAAACTCCTTTTCAACCAAAGATCCCTTTGTAGCTATTTTGTCGCCATTATGAATGGTTCAAAGAATACCCTATTCAACAAGTCAAGTGAGCCCCTTTAGAAATCTGCTAAGACACTGTTTCTTACATTGCTTTTGTTATAACAACTTTCCCCCCAACTGCTATTGGACTCAACTGGCTTTGCCCGTTTTGTAACAAAGAACCAACATTCCTTTGACATCCATCATGATTCTTTACTTATGGCAAACCTTAATTTCGGTATCACCCGTGTGGTGATATGCTGCAAAAACTCACCTACACAAATTACAAACGCTACAAAACCGAATAATCAGAATAATTGCAAAGCAACCGCCGGTAGCACCGGCCAATCTGTTGCACAACGAATTAAAACTACACTCAAAGACTCAGCTTCAACGTATATAAGCGCAAAGATAAAAACACTAACAAACTAATACAGCAACTATGTGCTTTCGAAACCGAATACAATAAACATAAAAGACCGCTGTCCATATTTGATAGGACCATAGGGATGGGAGACCCAGAAATAGGCATCCAAGAGTATCTAAACACTCTCGTAAGACTTCCATAGAAGTAGTAAGATTACCCATGACTATACACCACACCCTGACATTTGGCAGTCCACAAAGTCCTTGCTCTCAGTCAAGGCGGCTCTGGCGGGGAGGCAACCCCCTCCCGCCACACTTACACAACATATCGCTATAAATAATCTTATGCGAACAATTTCAACTTAGAATTAACCTCATACTAGACGCAGCTTACGCGCAGTACTAACAATCATACATATGTTCACACTAATTTTACTTGTAACGATAATGCATGACTAACGCTATCCTAGCGCCCACCACTAGCATTAATGACACGTTCTACCCGCTTAAGGGTGGACAGACCATTAACTAAGAACTAAAAGTACTATAACTTACACATGACTACCTCCTCTATCATTGAGGATGCAACCACTACGTTAGGACGGCGTTTCCTATTCGAAACGTCACTACACCCCACTACATCCCTCACATGAATCCGCGAGGGCATATTCAGGGCTTCAGCCATGCTTATGTCCTAGCACCGAACCTCACCTGGGTTAGGCCATACAGCTAACCTGTACACGCTCTCCATGAATCCGCAGGTGCTTATAGCGGTACTGCTGGAATTCCTCTCCTGACTACTCTCCGGTGGAGGTTTTTTAGTGGGTAGTACCTTCGGGTGAAGCTCACACTCCCGGCTGCACCATCCCAGTACAGTCGGGGTTAGTCCATAAATGGATTTTTCCTCCACTTGAAAAAAAAAAAAAAATAATTTCTGCTAGATTCACTGATTTTGGTCACCGGAGTAGGTACTGTCTACCCAACACAAGAAGGCAAGGCCGAGGTTATTGTGTTAATGCTCGTCTTGCGGATACGCTATGGATGCTAGATTTGCAGCAAGGATTTTCTTGTGTGAGTTGCAAAAGGCGTGATGACTGAAGATGCTAATTAGTTTCTCTCCTTTGGTTTGATGATCTAGTAGAAGTTTTGTAGATGGCAGCTCTGGAGCAGTGAGTCTTACCTCTGGCCGCTGTCTCGCAGCAAATGAATTTGATACTGCAATTGTTGGAGAATAAACAACAATTCTTCTCATTTATACTGTGGGTTTTATTCCCCAAAACATTAGTAAATTCTGCTACAATTTTAAATAATTTAGATGCTCTCCTTTCACAAATAAGGGTTGTTGCATGGATGAACTTTATACCTCTGGCACACGCCACTAGTGCATAACATAACAACTAAAATACTTCTCTTTTATTGGTCCACGTCACCACATTACATAATTGCATTCTTGCAATTAGCAATAACAGCAATATTATGTAACATTTAACCTGCGATGTATTATTCCGTGGCCTACGCAATTTCACATTTCTATTTTTGTACAAATTACTCTTTCCAGAACAATTCAAAATAGATTCTTAAAATTTAAAAAACCTGAAACAACCGTCACGGGTTCCCATAAAGTACACACCCGTACATAATACCTATCATTGCAGTTACTGAAACGAGCATTAGATCTATCAGCATGGGTGACTCATATGGACTCTAATACACTCATTTCGTGGAAAACAGATCCACTACCAGAGTAGCTAAACAGTTCAAGCCCCTCTTCTCACAGTTCTCCCTCTTCAGGCCCCGCTTGCCTTCTTGTGGTGGGCAGACGGAGTGAGTCACTAAGTCAGGTTTTTTTTAGAAGTATGATTTAAAATGTCAACTAAATCATCTTCATTTACAACTCTGTTAACGCTGCATGTTCCTCCCCCCCTATTGTTTTGCATATTTCCATTTAGGCACAAGAGTTTATGGAACGTACCATTCATTCACTCACAAGAAATGTAGTCATGGTGTATCAACAACTTGGGAACACATGCGAGGTAGTAAAGCCCTTCTTGCTTATGTAGCATAAAGTTAAACGCAATAAATATCGCAATAAATATCGAAAAGTTATCTCAAAATGTTACAATTACAGTAGTCGACAAATTATTAGCAAAAGTGAAAAATCTTTTATTTTTTGTAATTTAAGAAAAATATAGCATACACAGGATGGTACTCTGACACTGAATGTTCAGGAAAAAATTTTAATATTAATGTGACCTCCATTTGCTTTAATTAAGGCCAAAATTCGTCTCGGCATCCGTTGGATTAAGGTTTTGCACAAAACACGAATTTCTTCATCTTCTCTCCATATGGAAACACTGGACTCAACTGAAATTTGGTAGTAGGACCCTTTGCTTTCAGTTTCTTTTTTGATAATACGCCACAGATTTTCGATTTAATTCCTGCCCAATTCAGTTCATATATTTCATGTGTTTGAGTTTCTCAGTGTCACTTTTGCTCGATGGCTTGGCGCTCCATCTTGCTTGAAAATGCCATCTCCTGATAGAAACCATTCACTGCACATAGGTACCTCAAAACCCTTTATCTCTTCATTGTACTTAGCAGCATTCATACTGCCTTCTACAACGTGCAAAGGCCCCAGTCCAGTTGAGACACCTCCCCACACCATTATTTTAGTAGGATGTTTCACACGCTGCACCAAACATTCCTGCTTCAGTTGCTCTCCAGGACCTCTCACATAAATAGGGCTGTCTTCCTTCACAGAAACATAGGATTCATCACTGAATATCACTTGAAACTGCAAACATGAAAAGTATTTTTATTATTTTAAAAATTAACTAATTTTAGTATTTTCTTTAATTTCAATAAAATGACTACTTTGATAAAACAAGTTTTAATTTTGCTAAGAAAGTGTTGTAAATTCATTTTTTCCTTTAATTTATTTAACTATAACCTAATGGATTTTACTTGCCTTTTCCCACTGTTCTGGACTCCAATCTTTGTGTTTTATAGTCCAGAGCAGCCGTTTCATTTTAATGGCCGAAGTCAGTTTCTGCTTTTTAATTGGTCGCCTTGCATTCGGATCAGCTTTAAACAACCTCTGCGAATTGTTCTTGCACTAACTTCAGCTCCATGTTCTCTGGCAACCCTCTGAAGTTGGAATGAAATTAATCGTCTATTTTGGCGTGCTTTTCTTACTAAAGTATATCACAAACATCTGTAGTGGCCAGTTTTCTGCCACACCCCCCCCCATGCCATTTTGGTGATGAATTTGATTTTCTTTGACCTTTTTGGCAAACCTACTCACATAGCTAATGCTAATACTAACCAATTTACTTATTTCTGTTAGAGAATGAGTTTTTTGTTCCAATAGCACTTGGACTTTGGTCCTTTTCCTTAGAGAAGTATCGCTGGATTTACCCATCTTCACACTAAGCTGAAAACTTGCTTTGTGATGTAGTGAGCTGGATGAACCATCTGTCTACCTGCTAAACGAACCCCCAACACATTTCTTACCCATCTTGCCACTCCTTAAGGGATGCAGGTACCCAATAAAAAGGTTACTTGAAAAAATGGGAAAGCAAATAAGGAGAAAAGCGAAAGGAGAATTAACCAAACGAAGTGTGCATAAAATACTCTAGTGCCACATATTATGTCATATATCGTGTCATATTGCACCATGTGTCATATCAGCATGATAAGTTCTCTTAGAGTTAAAGGGAAATGCTGAAAATTAATAAATGCCGAATTAAATGGTGCTACGTCACATATAACGAAATAATTATAATTATAATTAAAAACAAGTTTTGCCAATAATTTGTCCACTACTGTAGACACACTTCTATACCATGGACGGTAACGTGATTTCATCCTTAATTCATAATTTGTACTTAAACTTCCACTACTAACTCTACCCTTTGAAGTAAGACTATTATAAATATATTTGAAGTGTGTCGAAAAGTGCTTTGAATGTGCGTCTTATCTGTCTCACTTAAAACTACAAATCCCGGAGCATCCTACCACAGCAGGACACCCATCAAGTTTTGTAACCTGTTTAAAGGAAATATGTAATTTTCATGATTATTACATATATACAGACGGTTCACGTTTCCAATTTGAAGATAATATATCGGCAGTAGGATGTGCTTTTGTTGTTTACGAAAACCAAACGGAACTAACTCACTCCATGTTTAAATTGTCACCTGAATATTCTGTATTCCATTCGGAACTCTTAGCAATTAAAGAAGCTATAAAATGGTGTACTGTTAACGGGAACAGTGCCCGTATTCTCAGTGATTCACAATCAGCTCTACTCGCTATTAATGATAAATACAATTTAAATTCATTAGCACATGAAATCAGAACACTGCTTCAAAACCATCCAGGACATATTTGCATGGGATGGCTTAAAGAACGCAGTGGAATTTTAGGTAACGATTGAGCTGATTGCTTGGCTAAGAAGGCTGCAGAATCCAATCTTCCTGTGACATACTCTTTATGTCCTATTTCTAATGTAAGAGGAATAATACATCAACATATTCTTGAAGAATGGAACCAACAATGGGTAACAACTCCAAATGGAAGTTTAACAAAAACATTATTTTTCCCTAGTGTATATGACAGAGGAAAATGTGAAGCTCTTGTACCAAATTTTGTTTTGACACAATTTTTAAGTGGACATGGTAAATTTGGTGAATACTTATCACGCTATCACTTAACATCCAACCCCAAGTGCATGTGTGGTGAAGAATTTCAAACTGTGGTTCATCTCCTGTTCTGTTGTCCCATTTTCTGGAGAGAAAGACAAGAATTAATATTCAAGCTACACTCTCTAGGAACTGAATTTTCTGCTCCGCTCACATCTTTGCTAATGAAGCCACAACAGTATAAGTACTTCATGATGTTTCTAAACTTAGTGTTTAAACGTCTGAAATAGTTTAACTTAATATGCATCAGATTATAACATCATTTCTTCCTTCTAGTATTTAAAATTTTTTTGTTAAAATTGTATATTTTTATGTATCAACTCTAACCCTAATATACCACTGTGTAAAATAGGGTTCAATAAATCTGGATAAATAAAAAAAAAGTGCTTTTCTAGCTCAACTTCAATTCTGTTTCATGAGTCAGTTCATGCGCACAGGGTGCTCAAAGGACAAGTTCTGGTCTCTGACGGCGCACTCTCAACTAGTGTAAGCCGGCCTTGTTTCACCTGACCCTGTTACAGCTGTATGCTTCATCACGCCCGGTCTCGGCCTGCCTGCTCCTCGATCACGTCCGTAGATCGGTCCTTTGCGACATTCCACAGCTGTTAATCACTGTAGACTGGTCAAACCTCCTTCGTGCAACAGCGCAACAACGCACAAATTGCTCGAAACTACTTGATCAAGGGTTTCCTTTTGTTTCTGCGACAGGAATTGAGTTATTTTCTCGTTCCTTGTTCCAGTTCCGTCATTAAAAATACGTCCGAATTTTCAGGACATCAGCAAATTAGCAACGAATTCCACCAGAACTAACAATTAGTTTCTTACGGATTGATTCCCGCAAATAAGATGGTCACTGAAGCTGCTGCAACGTATATCTTATTTCCCACATAAATTTATTTGTTTATTTATTCATTCATTTGTTAATTTATTCACTGATACTGAAAATACTGAATATATTTTATTTTTTATTTATTCTTATTATTTTTACGGTGAATATAGATCTTTTATACAGAAAACAAATTGGAATGAAATATCCATATAACACTGATTTATTTTGAAAAGGAAAGTTTCAGGTGATTGGAGTTAAACAAAAGGTATTTTTTGACTGTTCTTTTGCAATAAATGTGTATTTTTTCAAATTCATCTTATGAAAAACAATAACAATTTGGATGATTTTTCACTCCTAATATTTTGTACACGCTATGAATTTACAGAATTTTAAAGAATGTTGCAGGAAAGGGGATGGGCTAGGCTAAGTTTAAAAACACAAATTTGCTCCTATTGTTTCCTATTTCTGAGGCTTGGGAGTTTATTGGGATTGCAGTTCTAAGAGGTAATAGTGAGAATTCAGCATAAGTGTCTTCTAAATCATTATTACAATAATTCCATTAAGAATACATCTGACAAATTAAACTTGCAATCATTCAGGATTTGAAAGGTCACCATGTATTACTAACAGCCACGTATTACCTTACAGTATGAGAATTCGTCCAGTTTTTCTTAAAATAGCAAGCACTTCATTGTCACTTAATTATTAAGTTGAATTTTCGCTAAGAGTTGGATAAAGTTACTCTTATTAAGTTAATATTGCGAACTAGTTCCATCTTCACTGTCACTTCACTTGGTTCCACTCACTTTCTTTGAGTTGAAGTAGCAGCGTAATGAAGCACACCCGTTGTCGCCTCTTCTTCCGGACAATTCACTCGTAGGGGAACGAACAAATGAATTCCCAATTCTGTGCAGTAGCAGCATTCAATGTATTCAAATGAGTTGTGAAAAACTTGCTCAAAGAACAGCATTTTACGTCGCGCTCACTGATACATTCATGTACACAACGACGTACACATTGACTCGCTTATGTGCTGCTGCGTCACAAATGATGTCTGCAGAAACATATGCGTTATGCTAGGCTTAACATGGCCGACCTACCTGACCTATGGGGTTTTTCGGGTTTTTTCGGGGGTTTCTCGGGTAGCTAGCGAATGCTGGGTAGGTTAATTACATCCCCTAAATTTCCTGTACCTTCATATCATCTCCATTGTCATTTGATATCATCTCTCATCTGATGGTCTGTTTCAGGGTAGAAGTGTCGGCGGGTGTCTCGGCGGTGTATGGCAGAATGACATACTCTGAGGTAAACTACTTCCTCTTCCAGTAGGTTGGTTACCGATCTCCGCTCCTCTGCTGGGACCAGTTCGGGACCGACGGCCAGGGACATTTGGGGCTCGGATCGGCTGCTGGGCTCGTTGCCGTCCCGCAGTAGGGCAGCGTGTCCGTTGTCCTGGTCTGTCAGTGAAAGTCTTTATCCAAGTAAACTGAAGGGACCCTGCCCTCTGTACTGTCGTGGCTCCTTGAGTCAGCCACCCTCTGTCTCCTTCACCTCATCCTTCCTCCCGGGGGTGCCTCCACTTGGGGGGGCATAAGAACAATGGGCCCACCATGGTGGCCTACGTACCGAGTTCCCTCCTTAATGAAATCCTAATCGTAATCCTAGGCTTAACATACTTTTGAATGCTGCTGCTCGTTTTCTGGAATATGACTAGATGCAGTACTAGAGTTTATCAATTTTATACTGGAAATATACTGGAATTTTAAACCTTCAAGATAACAGACAATCTAACCAACAAGTGTTGCATGTAACAGGCACTCATATTGGACAAAGATAGTAAAATAAAATAAAAAAACATAAACAAAACATAAAACGAAGAGTATCCTCGCCAATGTTACTCATTTCGGTTCGAATAGATTCATTAAGAACATCAATTGTCCGTGGCCTATTCTTGTACACTCTATTTTTGGATACCCCCACAAGAAAAAATCCGGTGAGGTTAGGTCGGGGGATCTGGGCGGACACAAGCCCTTTTGAGATATTCGTTATCAAGGAAACTGGTTACGAGTTCCATGGTGTCATTAGATGTATGACACGTTGCTCCTTCTTGCTGGAAATAACTTTCAAATCGATATCATCTCCGTAAAACTTCAGAAAATATGGTGAGACGAGTGCAAACATGTATAGATGCTGGTGGAGGACACTTCCAGCATTTTATCTGAGATGTAAATAGTGTAATGTAATCTCCCAATTGTGTATTATATTCTCCCAAGGTTACACGTGTGTCCTTTTATTGGTTCAAGAGTTATGACCTCTTGAAGTGGTTCAGGTTTGTATGTATCACACTATATCTTGTGCATAGTTGCTCGGATTGCGAAAATTTTGCTATCATACTTACAAATGAAGTGTTTGTTCTGCATACGTTGTAAATTCTTTTTTCCATCAAACATTTTCTTCCGGAGATTGTTAATGACTGAAAGCTTTTGTAGTATTCAGCAGCATCCATATCAACGTAAATGATAGGACCATTATACGATACAATCACTTTAAAGAGAGTCAATAGTATGAAGTACTTAGATTATTTATCATTTCTATCCAGAGTTCTCCTTTCATCTAGTAATACAAATTAAAGGATTTCGTACTTTCTTCTTCTCTTGCACATGAAAACCAAATAATTACCAACATTTAAATTACACAAGCTGCCATCTATGTTAGCAAGAGCTAAAAGCCCAAAAACAATCACGATAAGCTCTTGTTTTGAAAGGAATGCAACTAATAAGGATGATGATGACGACGACGATGATGATGATGATGACGATAATAATAATAATAATAATAATGATAATAATAATAACAATAATAATAATAATAATAATAATAATAATAATAATAATAATAATAATAATAATAATAATAATAATAATAATAATAATAATAATAATAATAATAATAATAATAATAATAATAATAATAATAATAATAATAATAATAATAATAATAATAATAATAATAATAATAATAATAATAATAATAATAATAATAATAATAATAATAATAATAATAATAATAATAATAATAATAATAATAATAATAATAATAATAATAATAATAATAATAATAATAATAATAATAATAATAATAATAATAATAATAATAATAATAATAATAATAATAATAATAATAATAATAATAATAATAATAATAATAATAATAATAATAATAATAATAATAATAATAATAATAATAATAATAATAATAATAATTTAAATTTCTCCCTTCCTCACCAATCATGGTCTTAGGAGACGTTCGGGTTCCCTCATAGTTAAATAATATACTCCATAGTTAAACCACTATGTTATTCAGGTAAATTGATGGAAATAATCATTTATTCCACACTAGCCGTGTGTAGGCTAAGTTAGGTTTGAACCTCAAACCGTGTGTAGGTTTGAAGCCTCTGACTTACGTACTTACAGCATAGTAAGTCGCCACAAAAAGGTGCGTGTCTTATAGTATATGAGAGCCCCTAGTGGTCTACCGGGAAAACATGAGTCAGTTGGAGAATTTAATGTCATGTCGGCATTTTGGCCATAGTAGCTCAGTGGTTAGAGCAACCGCACGGAGAGCGGAAGATCCGTGTTTCAAATCCCGGCTATGACATTAAATTTTTCAGTCTGGCTCTACTCATTCAAACTTAGCATACACAGGCTAGTGTGGAAGAAATAATTATTCCCATCACTAAAAATAAGTTTATCAGAAGAAGTACAAATTCGTTTGAAAATAAAGAATGTAAATAGAGAAATGAAATTGTGAAATACGAATAACTAAATAATGAGGTTAAAAATGCTTATTTACGAACTTACATAAAGATAAAATTAGAAATGACATGGGAATCAACTAGTGAATTCGATAAAAATGCCTAAGATTTTTAAATTAAATGGGGAAAAAGAAGAGAGAGCACCGAAGGAAGGTAGATAGTCTGGTTAAATCTGATACATAAATAAAAGGTGTAAAATGAATTACTGAATGTGTAGATTTAAGACAACCAGGAGACACCAACAACATAGTGAGAGATACGTAGATAAATTAACAAAAGTTTGATTACTATGTTATGCCACTCTTGTTCCCAAAGACTTGGTTGAGAAAGGGATATAAAAGTTAGAAGCGGTTCTTTTACGCCGATCAAGTGAGTCAGGTATTTAAACAAACTTCTTCCCGCCACTACAATTAATCGCTACAAAGTATTCCTGCCTTTCCAACTCTTCATCACTTCAGGGGTGTCACAAAAAATCAGATCCGCCTCCTAGATTAAAGCGAGGAACAATCTCTAGCACAAACCAGCCAGTAATCACCCCCTGTTAATAGCCCCTATGGATTTATGCTGCTGTACACTTAAGCTGAACGAAAACTTTTCAGGGTGTGTAGCTTACACATTCACTAGTGAGGCATGCTTATTTCCCTAAACAATAGCATGGAACGTCTGAAAATAGGTTGCTTTTTTTTTAATTTTCCTTACAGAAGTTTGGGGCATTACATTTATGACTGCAATACACCGCATGAGCCGGGATGTCCACTGAAAGCCGCAATGTCAAATACGTGCAATACAAAATTTTGAACCGTGCTTTCTGAAACGATCATATTAATACAATGTTTTTAGTGAAAAATTATAAAAACTAATGTTAAAAAGTCATAAGTGTGTTTGTTGTTGTCAATATTGATTTCGGAATAATTAACAGTTAGCATTAATAATTTTATAAAGAAACGATAAGAACATAAATGCAGAAAATAGTTTTCACGTGCTAAAATCAATGAGTAGACATAAATAATTTGTAAAATAAGACCTGAAACTTTCCTGGCGACGAATATCCTCACTTTCTTGCCCGCCTCGGTAGCGTAGATGGTAGCATGTCTGCCTCACGTTCAAGAGGTCCCGAGTTCGAATTTCGGTCGGGGTCAGTTACCTAGATAAGGTTTTTCCGGGGTTTTCGCTTATCCTTCAAGACGAATGTCGGGTAACTCTAAGCTCAATGGACCCTGGACTCATTTGAGCATCATTTCACCCAATTCATTCACCGTCCGATATAACTTAACGTTGGGGCGGACGTAAATGAAAAAAAACCACACACACACACACACACACACACACACACACACACACACACACACACACACACACACACACACACACAAATGAAACACTGGCTATAAGACAACTATAAACAAAGACAAATCACTATCAAAATTCGCATTACTGAACAAAAGACTGTTTTCAGTAAATTAAAAACGGCTACTACGAATATGACGTTGAAGCCTCGATCACCAAAGCTAGGAAAGGGAAACCTGTAATACAGCAAGCGTCAGATAAGCCTACCGTTACAGCCTACATCCCATTTACCGGCAACCTATCCGGCAGATAGGACCATCCACAAGCCACCTCCGAAGATTAAACATCTGTTGAGACCAGTGAAAGACAAACTGGACTTCCAAGTTTCGGGAGAGTACCGCATTCCCTGTGAATGTGGGACACCGTATATAGGACAAACCGGAAGGACCACCGCTACTAGAATAATCGAACATGAACGGAGCATTTGTTTAATGCAACCTGAGAAGTCTGGGCTGACAGAGCATTGTTTTGATAACGACCATAGAGGCAATTTTCGGGAGTCGACCATCTTGGCAATATGCAAGTTACTGGGAGCGAAGAATTAAGAAGGCTTTGACGATTTCCTCTGAAAGGAGCACGCTTAGTCGTGATGCTGGACTTCAGTTCAGCTCTTCTTGGAAACCGGTCTTAAAATGGAAATCCGTCGATTTAAGAAGCAAAGATTAATACAGCTTGATAATTAAGTTAAGTAGTTACGTTTCTTTGACACAATTTTCTATACTCACGCCATCTCCTGACCTAGCATTTAATTTACTGAAAACAGTCTTTTGTTCAGTGATGCGAATTTTGATAGTGTTTTGTCTTTGTTCATAGTTTTGTTATATCCAGTATTTCATTTGTGGTTATAACATTTTATAAATATCCTGATGATGGGAGAGATGTACACTCCCGAAACGTTGATATCTAATCACCTTTTCACCTGGCTGGCTGCCCGAGAAGAAGTGAGCATGTAATTTATTTCTCATCTTTGCTTTTACATAAACAAATGAAAATACAAAATCAAGATTACAATTACAAAATCCATACTGGAAAATGCCGTATATTCCTAAATCCTAAAAATTCTACCATGTTGCTTAGCATTGAATAATAATTCGGTCCCCATACACCTACCCCTAGGTTTTGTGTATTGGAGGCCCTCTACTCCTTTTTACACATTTTGCCATTTCAACTATAATCTACATTTCTCTCTTAATTGTTCTTAGCCATCTCTATTTAACTTTTCCTAAATAATTCCCTATATTTCTCCTGTTCTTTTCCCCTTTAACTTCAAACTTTTTTAATTACTACTTCGCCCCCCAAATTGTCCCATTTACGTAGCCAGACTTGCTCTCTCCATATCTTTGTTTGCCTACAATATAATATACAATGGAAGACTGCATTCTGTTCTTCACACAATGGACATTTATCTAGCTCCCTCTCTTGACCTATACATTTCAAGTTTCTCACTCCTGTTCTCGCCCAAGCAAAACCTTCTCGCCCTAACTTATTACATATGTCTATATATCCTTCCCTTCCACCGGTTATATACATACCTAAGAAACATTAGTTGCCATTTGGTCAGGAAATAAAGAGTCATTAGTCAGGCAAATTAAGTATCGAGATAAATCAGTTATAACTAAGTCAATACAGCAAATGCTATTAGGTGTTTCGGTGAACTCAGCCACAAGATATCCTTAGCTCAAGGTTCGGGTGATTAGAGTTCAGGACGTTTACAATTCATAGATTTCCTTGTAAACAAATACGTATGGCAGTTCTAAAAATTAAAAATAAGAAAGAGACAATTCGTGCATAAAAACAAAATCTTTCATATGAGAATAGAAGTTATAAGATTTGGCAACTGGAAATGTATAATGCGGGGGTTTTAATGCAACGCACACATCACTGATCTTATCAAGAAACTTAAAGACAGAAAATTCATCAACTGAAATTTCTAATATCAGACACTTCTCCTTTGCTCATATCTACTTCTGGCTAATCAGACCTATTTGAGTATATGGTTGTTCAATTTGGAGTTCAGCATCCAAAACGCAAATCAACAGAATACAGAATTAACACAACCGGATTTTGCGCCTTATAGTGAATGCACCTTGGTACATTCGCAATTCAACATTACACAAAGATCTACTTACTCCTACACTAGAAGATACTCTATAGTCCTGCTACACACGCTTCTTCATTTCCTTTGGTGAACATGAAAATGAAATTCTGAGACAGATTCCTCAGCAAATGCCACAGGAATGAGCACAGAGTAAGACTGAAGCGAAAACAACACACTACTAATTTCAAATGATCTCAAAACAGTTGAAATGAGGACAGTCACTGGACTGCAACCTCACTACACGTTTACTATTCTTTTGAATCATTTTATCTTTGTTATCTAAACTAAAAATACTTGTATGGGTATAGAAAGTTTTCAATAATTTAAAAAAAACAGTTCCAGCCTCGGTTAATGTAGCATAAGCTAAAATTTAAATTTTACCAGAAATCTGGTGGTTATGCAATCTCTGCATGAATGCTAGTATTTCCGCCACAGAAATTTCTCCTTTCATATGTCTACAAAATGCTGCCTAGTACACATACTTCAATTATCTCTAATGTGACGCAGCCTAAGTTTGGCACGGGGCAGTAGCAAAGATAAATAGATGCGGTAGAGTTTACACTCAGCTTAAACACCGGTAGCGCTGTCTACAGATAACCATATACTTTTGGAAGTTTCTCTTTTCCTCGCCTCCAAAACATTCTTTAAGTCTCCTTCTCCCTCTCCCTCTCCCTCTCCCTCTCCCTCTCCCTCTCCCCCTCCTCCTCCTTCTCCTTCTCCTTCTCCTTCTCCTTCTCCTCCTCCTCCTCCTCCTCCTCCTTCTCCTTCTCCTTCTCCTTCTCCTCCTCCTCCTTTTCCTTCTCCTCCTCCTCCTCCTCCTCCTCCTTCTCCTTCTCCTTCTCCTTCTCCTCCTTCTTCTTCTTCTTCTTCTTCTACCTTTAGGATGATACTGTAATATTTGTTTTGTAAGTCTATTATCTGGCATTCTTTCAACATGTTCCTTCCATTTTTGTTTGAGATCTTTTAACCTATCATTCATACTAAAAATGTCCAGCTCTTCTCTTATATTTTCATTTCTTATTAAGTCTCTCTTCGTCTCAAGAATTCCATTAAATCCGTCCGGCTGATTTCTTCGAAGGGCATTCTCCAAGTGTTGTGCAAAATTAAAGGGGAATTAAGCCAGCGTATTCTGCGATAGTGAGTATCTTTCTGGTGGGGAAAAAGAATGGTGTTCTCCGAGCGATGTTCTGACATTGTTATGACATGTAGTAAGGCTGCTGCAAGAGATTAGTAACGTTCTTGTGTCCGATTCGTCAATGGGTAAATCATCTGAAGAAGGGACTGCTTTAACTGGGTATATTCACATTATGTTAATGCAACAACTATATGCTCTTTGTATGCATTATTGCAGCTGTACGAACTTTCTGTATCACTTTGTGAGTATCAACGTAAGTGCACAAGTGCTTTTCTTTTCATTTGACCTTTCCTCACTTGAATATGCCTCCTATACAAATTATCTAGAAAATCAAGTTCACGTAATTTTACTTTATATACCCACAGTAGATTATTTTAGTATTTTTATTTACGTATTACCACTTTCTCCAAGTGTTGGAGTCATATTTCCCATTTTTCTTTTTATGTTTTAGGTAGTTTCCTTCTACTCGAATTGTAGGGACACAATGACCTACATCTTATCAGTTAACCTTTCGTAGATATTTATGAATTTGTAAAACTTGGAAAATTTTAGAGTATTCTTAGCTATATGTTTGGAGACCCGATAAACAGTGCAATGGTGGATAGAGTCAACATGAAAAATTCAATGCCATGGCCGGGATTTGAACCACGGATCTCCTGGTTTCCGTCCAGTCGCTTTTAACCTTTGAGCTACCATGGCCTACGTGCCGTCCTGGCATTAAATTCTCCAGTTGACTCGTATATTTCCCCGGCAGACCATTACGGGCTCTCGCATCCGAGATACACCGTTTGTGACGATTTACTGTCGTAAGTACTTAAGTCCCAGGCTTCATCATTAACTCTTATTATTTTAGTTAATTGATGGAAATTAATCATTTCTCCACACTAGCCATATATAAGCTAAGGTTTTTGATAGAGTCAACATGAAAAATTCAATGCCATGTCCGGGATTTGAACCACGGATCTCCTGGTTTCCGTCCAGTCGCTCTTAACCTTTGAGCTACCATGGCCAACGTGCCGTCCTGACGTTAAATTCTCCATTTGACTCGTATATTTCCCCGGTAGACCACTTGGGGCTCTCGCGACTGGACGGAAACCAAGAGATCCGTGGTTCAAATCCCAGCCATGGCATTTAAGTTTTCATGTTGACTCTATCAAAAACCTTAGCCTATATACGGCTAGTGTGGAGAAATGATTAATTTCCATCAATTAACTAAAAAAAAAGTGCAATGGTGGTTTAAGGGATACAATTTATTCTAGGATGAGGCCCATGATAAAGTAGGTAAAATGTCTAAATCCGCAATTTGTAAGCCGCATTTTTCCAAATGCTCTCATTTTGTCACATGCGCTATCACAAGTATTAGTGTGTTTTAAATTTTGAAGACATATTTAATAGTGTTGAGGAAGAAAGTATTGTGACTTTGTGGGTTCGTGAAATGAAAAGTCCAATTACACAAACTCAACAATGTTCTTTATTTCCACCGACTTACAGTTGAACACTTGCCAATTACACAGAATTACGTAATGCACACAATTACAATTCACCAGTTCGTCCGTTACCGTTCCGATGAAAGTACACAGTCTTCTCGTCCGTTCGCTAACACGTCAAGCACTGACTGACTCACTGACTGACTGACTGACTGACTGACTGACTGACTCCACTCATTCCAGCCCTTTTTATAGGAATATCATAGTCTTCTAGAAGTCTCTGGTTTCCGTGAATCACCGCGAAAATTCCAGATGGCAGACGAAGGGGAAAGAGGCGGCCAGCGACAAGTGACACTCCCCTAATCGTCCCCTCAGCCAGTGACTGAGATTAATGAGGGGGTGTGGCTCGGCTGCCTCTGGTCCCCTCTCAGCTGTCGTTCGTCCGGCGTTCCGATAACTGGGTGACAGTATCTTATTTTAATTTTATTTCATTGATTATTGAGGAGTTGCACATGAAGTAGAAATAGTACATTAAAACGAATAAAATACTAACATATCGTTTAAATATAATGTATAGAAAATACTTATTTGTATCACTTTAAATTCGTATCGTACTTCCCTTTTGTTTACTGTTTTGAACTTACACCTGGGGCTGAATATTTAGGCATAAAGTACTCTATGGTTCGACATAAGCTACATTTTAAGATTTTTCATTTAGTAAAAGTTGCATTTGAAGTGAGTGAAGCTTGTGGCGTATCTCTCCCTCTCAATCGAGCCCCAAAGTTGGGAGCCATATTTGTGGCGTTTTCCTCCACTCGCAGCAGATAGGATGGACATTGACTGTTTCGAAGATTCAGGTCGAGAAGCCAGATGTAACAGGATTACTTCGCTGTAGTTTGAATTGCTTCTTGATGATTGAGTTTGATTAAATACATTTCTTCGTTGCAAGCACAATCCTTTTCCATGTCGTAAGTTTGTACGGCTCAGTTTCTTCAGGTCACTAATTGTATCAACTGAATTGAATTTGATTAAGTAAGAGTCATGAGATCTTTTTATGTCAGCTGTGGATTTTTAGTGACAGAAATAACATTTTATATGACTCCGATTTCGTAATATATTATTTAATTGTATAATCTTGATTACATTTTACTCGAACTTTCTTTCTTAATCCATCACTTTAGATTACCTCCAACACATCGATAAATCCTTATTTTCAAGTAAATATATATAATTTCAGTTAATTACTTAAAATTCATCACTTTTGAACGAATACCGAATAACTCTTTTTGAAGGTTATTAATTTTCAGTTACAAAACTTTGATATTCACCTCAACATTTTTCCATCGTCATGAAATAAGACTCAAGAACATATATCTCTCTCAAGATTATTGATTTTTCGTAACTATCGTTACTCCTCTATTAATTTTGTGATTGGCCGATTTACTGCTACGTCATCACAATACGTAATACAATTATTAGTACGGCCATTCACAAAATTACACATATATATTTTTTTTTATATTGTCATTACATGGCCTACTAAGTCATATCAGAAAACAATATTCATATAAAAAGTTCTAACTAAAACATATCGTTACAAGCTGAACAAGAATTAATTGATATAGCAAACTATGTTAATAACTATATAATCATAATTATCTTTCGGAGCAATACCTACAGTTCCGGTAACAAATACCTTAAGCGGCCTTTAAAAAAATTAGATGTTTCTAATGGAACGAGCTTCTAAACATTGAATTTCTAGATCAAAGTAGTATTCTGGAGTGATTCATATATTTGGTCACAAGCTATCTTGTGTTCCTAAAGAAAAACTTCTTAATCATTCTGCTTTCTGATTAAGGTTCAAACTATTGGATTTATGGCCCTTTGCGGCTTCTTTTCATTTATATAGCAAATAGAAATGAATTCTTCTAAGACACATGAACGAACAAATATGTAACGAGACTCGATTAAACTGTGGAACCAATAAAGTAACAGACAGATGCGTTTTGTGTAAAGATGTTTATTCTGAATTTGATACAGCAGAACGTCTGAGAAACTTGAATTTATTTGCATGCTAAATATTTATGGCACAATCGAAATTACAGATAGTCATGCAAAGCAAACTCAGGCACCGGGTATCAGATATTCCTTTTAAGTAATAAAACCCTCTTTAATGTGCATAGAAATAATCAAGCTTAATATATTTGTCATGAAAACATAGTTTAGTACTTCTCACTCACGAAAGCACATCCGCAGCGTTTTTCAGTAGTTGCTGATTTTCTCACTGTTTTTTATAGTTCAAAGAAAACCACTTGATGAGCTTAGTGAATGCTACATTAAAATGCATAATGACGTTGTTATTTGGAATTGATTATACTTTCCTGGTTAGACTAACAAAACATTTAATCTTTTATCATTAACCTTATACGTGAAGAAAGATAAATACTATCTTTAGAATATTTCAACACTATCTAAACTCAATGTAACGATAATCTTTTTAGTATCTGAAAACTAGTTAATGAACACAAAAATAATTTTTTATGACAATCGCCACATTACCGGACATTTTAAGTTTCTCTATTGCTTACAGCAAGCACCGCATTCCGCCCTAAAAATTGAATACAGAAACATGTCACCTGAAATATGTACCGAAAATAATGGAGCTACCTTAATCGAAAAACAAGCTTTTTTACAAAATGGTACGTGTCTTACATACCAAACTTGGTATTTCAGAAGTTTACAGCGATGCAACGCTTAAGTTTTCAAGTCAGTCCATCAGCTATTTTACATGAATTTGACTGCTTTTTAAATTGCTCTAGACGATTTGGATTATAATGCCGTTTGTTTAAGAAGGAGAAAAACTAAATATTAGTGTATAAAAATACTATAGGTCACAAAATTTTTGTCAAATAAGTACAACATTTACGGGGATAATGTTTCAGAAATATTCTTTATTACAGGTTTTCATTTTCAAATCTCTATACTTTTTGCATTCTTTACTGTTTTCTTACACCAAGGAAGAATTAGATTTCTCCTAAAATTTCGATATGAGGTTTTCAGTAGAAATACACAATTTGAGACCCACTGAATATAAATTAGATGAGACTGTGTGCACAAATAAAGACGGTTAAATACCAATTTGGTATTCAAGTTAAGCATCTCCCAAAGATTCAGCACGAATATATTTTTAAGGAGATACCCCTGTCCCAAACGTTTATTTACATGGAGCATTTTCGAGTGGAGTGTGTGTGTGCGTGCGTGTGTGTGTGTGTGTGTGTGTGTGTGTGTGTGTGTGTGTGTGTGTGTGTGTGTGTGTGTGTGTGTGTGTGTGTGTGTGTTTCCTTTATTCAGCCACAGGTTTGTAATATTACATGTTCTGGTTTGCTTTGCTTTCAGATTGATTGTTCATGTTAACTGAGGTATTGAAATTATTGCCTTTTTAGATTGTGTTCACACAGTCACTATACTCTTTGAGAATTAATTTACTTATTTAGTTATTGAGCATTTTCTAGATTGATTGCGTTGACATATTCACAAAAGCCCCTTAGATATTGTCCCACAAGTGCTGGTGTATGTACTGGCCAGTTCCCTCCTTTCTTGTTTATTTGCATCCTTAGTTTTTCCTTTTGGTCCTTCCATTTGATGCAGTCATACAGTAGTTTCGTCTCCTCTGTTGCAGGTGCATGTAGCATCATCAATTATGTTGAATCTCTTGTAATAGGCTTTAAGCCTTCCATGTCCTGTTAAAATGGTAGTGAGGTTTGTTGATATGTTAAATCTTTGTTCTAATCGTTTTGCTACTGTGGGAAAATATTGTTTTGTCTCTTGTCCGTTTGATTTGTTTTGCCATTTTGTTTCCCATTTTGTGAGTGTTTCTTCTCGTATTTTTTCCTGGTGGCACCTTTTGGGATTCGGTTGTAGCTTTCTGTGTTATCATTTATTGTTGCGCGTTTCGCAAGTTTGTCCGTGTGTCCGTGGGTGTGTGTGTCCGTGTGAGTCCGTTTGTCCGTGTGTGGGTGTGTGTCCGTGTGTCCGTGTGTGGGTGTGTGTCTGTGTGTGGGTGTGTGTCTGTGTGTCCGTGTGTGGGTGTGTGTCCGTGGGTGTGTGTCCGTGTCTCCGTGTGTCCGTGGGTGTGTGTGTCCGTGTCTCCGTGTGTCCGTGTGTGGGTGTGTGTCTGTGTGTGGGTGTGTGTCTGTGTGTCCGTGTGTGGGTGTGTGTCTGTGTGTGGGTGTGTGTCTGTGTGTCCGTGTGTGGGTGTGTGTGTCTGTGTGTCCGTGTCTCCGTGTGTCCGTGTCTCCGTGTGTTCGTAGGTGTGTGTGTCCGTGGGTGTGTGTCGTGGGTGTGTGTCGTAGGTGTGTGTGTCGTGGGTGTGTGTGTCCGTGGGTGTGTGTGTCCGTGGGTGTCCGTTTGTGTCTGTGTGTCCGTTAGTGGGTGTGTGTGTGTGTGTCTGTGAGTGTGTTTGTGTCCGTGGGTGTGTATGTCCGTGGGTATGTGTCGTGGGTGTGTGTGTCGTAGGTGTGTGTGTCGTGGGTGTGTATGTGTCCGTGGGTGTGTGTGTCCGTGGGTGTGTGTGTCGTGTGTGGGTGTGTGTCCGTGAGTCCGTGGGTCCGTGGGTGTGTGTGTCCGTGTGTGTGAGAGAGAGAGAGAGAGAGAGAGAGAGAGAGAGAGAGAGAGAGAGAGAGAGAGAGAGAGAGAGAGAGAGAGACAGACAGAGAGAGGTTAAAGACGTCGACATCTAGGTCATGTAGGACCAGCATTTGTTGTCGAAACATCCGATTTTCTCAAAAATGATTGTAGCAAATTTTATTAACAAGCCATATTTAGTTTATTTTCATAAAAAATGAAATGTATATCTCGAATTTTCTGGGAATAGCCTCTGAGGTCTTCCTTCTCCTTTGTGTATCTAGAAAACTGTAAGAAATATACATCTTAATCTACACAACAAAATAAGTTTCGTTAAACCACATTGTTCATTTTTTGTGTGGCCATTCTCGAGATATTAATTTTGAACGAATTCAGCTTGCAAATACTTCTGCTGTTTGAATGATCAAGTTGATGCAAAGAGAAGGAATTTCAAAGCGACCACCTTATGAAACATTTGAATATCGTTTAAGCCTCCTGTATTTGTCTCACTTTCAATGTATCTACAAGGAAAGGTGCCATAAAGCCATTTGTACAAATGTTTATCTCGACTATCGTGAAGTAGATAGAAGAATAAGCTCTGTAAGAATATTTTTGAAGAACTGGATAGAGAAAACAGCCATTAAATATAAATATTTAATACTATCAAATAGCAGTAACTATTCGCTTGCTCTTGTGGCATGTAAACAGCTTGGAGCTTCAAAGTCACCACATAGCAGCACACATTTTACAAATGTGTAATGTTAGCTCACTATATCCTCTTCATAGTTATCTACAGCAGCATGTACAAAGGCATTATGAAATTGTTGATGGACAAGAAGCTGATAGAGTTTCTAATACCTTAGAGCTATTAGAAGAGCTTAATAGCTGATAATTAACTTTACGAATGCTTTATAGAAGAACTGAGTAGAGAAACTAGTTTAAGTACAGTAATCAGAAGTTTGTAAGTATTTTCCCTCCTCGCCCTTCAAACTTAACATGTCCAAGTAAGAGGTAGACTTCGGGTAGTATAACATCACATACATTTCTAAACTATTGACTACTGCCAACAAATGTGTGACACATTAGTAGGCTTAACCAGCTGGACAACAAAATATGAAGCAGGACATTGCTACGAATTTGTTTATATTAGCGAATGTCAAAGCATCCACAAACACCCTTGTAGGCAAAAGCCCTTTCTACGCCTCAAAATTATTGCTAAAAATGTAGAAATTTTGTCCAGGTTAATAAACTCACAAAATATTTTCGGAATTTTTATTTGAGAGTATATTTAATTTAAACGGGTGAACAGAAGACTTTTCTTCTACTTCTAAGATGCTGAACTCTGTTTTTCTAAAATAATAGTCCATCTTTTCAATTGCATAAACTTTCAGTGTATTGAATTTCCTTCAATATCTATTATTGATGCAGAATGGTGTAATAAGTTGCTGGGGAAATTAAAAGTGATAATGGTGCTACTTATTGGTTATTCTTCAAGTAGTTCAAGAAGTTAAACCTATTGTTGAAGTTTTGTTGAGTCACGCTTGTTTACACTCACCTTCACTTATTATTTTTAAAAACGCTGGAACGTTTTCCAGAACATTCGCCCTCTTCCTCAGTAGTTTAAAGACTGTCTCTCCCCCTTCCTTTCCTCTTCCTTCTCTTGTATTTGATCCTGTTGCCATCTGGTGTTAGAAGCGCAAAGTTTTAACACTTCATTAAGTGGTGGGATTTCAAAATTTATATCATGTTCACTGTTTTTAATTATGTGGATTTTTTGGCAGATGTCTAATTCTATTGGTGATTCTAATGGTTTCAACAGTTTTATATTTTTTCCAATGTTGTGGTTTTCTTTCCAAAAATGATGTGATACAACGGATTTGTCTATTTGCACTCTGGTGCTCCTTTAGCCTGATCTCCAAGTTTGTCTTCGGTTTGCCTATGCAGAACTTCTCACAATCCTCACAATTGATCTGATAGATTCCGGATTTCAGTGTGTTTTGAACGGTATTCTTAAGAGGTTTGTTTAGAAAGCTCTTCAGTTTGAATTTATTCTGTGGTGCCAGTTTTATATTGAATTTTTTGAAGATTCTTTCAAATTTTTTAAAAGCCCAGGGGTGAAAAGTAAATTTTGGCGAAGATATGTCAACGACATATTTGCTATCATTCCTAAACAGACAGAAAACACAAACAGAAGACCCCCTAAAACTTTTGAACACACAGGATAGAAACATAAAATTTACAATGGAAATAGAAGAAAACAACATCCTACCTTTCCGAGACCTAAAAATCATGAGAAACCAAACTAGCTTAAAATTCGGAATACATAGAAAACCCACACATGTGGACAATTACATCAAGAGGAATGGTTGCAACCCAATTTCACATCAACTGGCAGTCTTCAGAAGCTTGATCCAACGGTTATACAGTGTCCCATTGAGCAAGGAGGATTTTCAAAATGAACGAGAATATGTATTAGGAGTAGCAACGGAAAATGGATTCAACCCTGATCTCATTAGGAGCATGCTAAAAAAGAAATCTCGGCAAATACAACACTAAACACCACTTTCAGACCAAAATTCGAGATATAAAAAATTTACTTACCACCCATGGACTTTTAAAAAATTTGAAAGAATCTTCAAAAAATTCAATATAAAACTGACCCCACAGAATAAATTCAACCTGAAGAGCGTTCTAAACAAACCTCTTAAAGACTACAATTCAAAACACACTGAAATACGGAATCTATCAGATCAATTGTGAGGATTGTGAGAAGTTCTGCATAGGCAAAACGAAGAGAAACTTGGAGATAAGGCTAAAGGAACACCAGAAAAATATAAAACTAAAGCAAATAGACAAATCCACTGTATCACATCATTTCTGGAAAGAAAACCACAACATTGGGCAAAATATAAAACTGTTGAAACCATTAGAATCACCAACAGAATTAGACATCTGGGGAAAAATCCACATAATTAAAAAGAGTGAACATGTTATAAATTTTGAAATCCCACCACTTAATGAAATGTTAAACTTTGCGCTCCTAATACCAGATGGCAACAGGATCAGATACAGAAGGAAGAGAAAAGGAAGGGGGAGAGTCAGTCACTAAACTACTGAGGAAAAGGGCGAATGTCCTGGAAAACGCTCCAGCGTTTTTAAAAATAATAAGTGAAGGTGAGTGTAAACAAGTGTGACTCAACAAAACTTCAACATGAAGAAAATTTCACTGTTAATAATGCTTCTATTTGTAATATTTAAGTAAAACCAAATTTCTCTTTTCTCCTACAAACTCGCTGAATCAAATTCTTATAGTAAGGCAATGAAGTTGGTAACCGAACTTTAATATCTCAAAGTGGTACTTAGGTCTGTCCCATATAACTTTGGCCTGTATCTCTTAACTGTCACATATTCCAGTCACCTCTCATTAGCTGATGTGGATAGATTGTTGTGCGACACAAAACATTACTTAACATGAAAATTTACCTTAATACGTTCCAACGGACTTATTTACATTTTCATAAACCTATGAATTAAGTATACTATGAAACACAGTTTATTCACTTGAAATCAATATATATATATATATATATATATATATATATATATATATATCAAATACATTAGTATCCTTAGTTCTGCCTTTGGTTGTATTGGAGACAGAAAGAGAGGGGGAGAACGAGAGACAGAGAGAGAGACAAGGAATAAATATCCCATTTAAATCAAGGAATCTTAACCTATGTATGCCGAGGGGATGGCTGAAGCTCTGATGTGAGCATTTATGACCCGCATTGCAGGGGGCGGGGTCGTGGGTTTGATTCCTGTGTCCGACCATTCTAGCCTATGGGCATTTTTGGAGGTTTCTCTGGGACGCTAGTGATACATTGGGAACAAGGTCTCACTTCCTTACCTTGGTTGAAAATGTCATGGTTTGAGGTGTTGGCGGGAGTTCTGGTGGGCATGGCAGAAAAGTAACTCTCTTTAAATTCTGGTCCTACGCATTTGGGGAGGTCTCCGAATCACGCGACCACTGGGGTATGTTTGAGCCCGCAGAAGGGTTGAACGAGCCATCCGCGGGATTTTCAAATTTAGCTGTTAGGAACCCTGTCGTGTCTCTTCACATTCGGTCATCCTTAGTATCCTCTCATCTTACTCCTCTCAACCAGGAAGGTGTTCTGTCAGGGACATATGCACAAAAGCTCTTCTATAGGTCGAGGTCCTAAGTCTTCCTCCCCGAACCTTGGCACAAAGTCACAAAGATAAGCGAAAATTTCCCATCTCTTTACCTTACACCTTATCAACTACGCTTTTTTGTGTAATTTACGTCCTCCAACTTTTAGTCATATCGGACGATGAACGAAATGTGTGAAATGATGCTTCAGAGAGTCCGGGGGGTGTGTTACCTAGATAAGGTTTTCTCCGGGGTTTTCCCTTATCCTGAAAAGCTGCGCTTAGATGGATATATCTATGTCACTTTAATTTTATGTCGAATCTCTCTGGCTTTGTTCACATGACCTACCTTATTCATTGTTTTACTAAATCAGTATTCTCCTACTTATGACTTTTTAAACAAGATAAACTTCATCTACGCTACCGAGGCGAGTAGGTCACAGAGAGATAGACCTCAAAAGTTTCCAACAATTCTAAGTCGAAGAACCGTCCAACTACTGGGGCTGCCCAGAGGAAATAAAGAACGATCCGTCCACCAAGCAGTCCTAATGTCTTTAGTAAGCATGAATAAGCATCCGCATCATTTGTCCAGTACCACCATACACCACAAATTCTAGAGGTAAACTCTGAAAATAAGAAGAAAACTAAATGAAAGAGAAATTATGAAACCAAATTGTCGTAGATGAGAGCGACCCGAGCATTCGGCTTGTGATCAGGAAAGAACACGAAAAACCTAGCGTGTGTAGTTGACGGGTATTGAACCGGAGACCTTCCGAATGCTGGTCGCGGTGACAATGGGTTCAGTACGTCTATTGGTTACAATTAAATGATATCTGTGGCGAACGAAATGACTTGATACCCCTGAACTTGGACTCCTCATTAGGTTCAATGACCACTGACCCAGCTAATGAATAACACCGGTTCTGGCGATATCCTATTCAGGCTGCTAATTAGTGATCTCGAAATACACATGCTCCAAGAGAACTGGCAGAATAAACCAGAAAACTTCCGACTCAGCGTTCTTAATGCGTTACTTGGAAACAGTTTCACTTCATTAAAATGTAACACCTGCACCGCAACATCAAGTCTTTAAGATCAGGCTAATAAAATTGTGTAGTTTATAATGCGATCGCTGCTGCAAAATCAATAAAATAATATCCCAGCACTAGGGCCATTTTATGCATAGTAGAAGACTGGACAAAGTGAATACCTTTACTTTATATTTTTATAAATTTAATGTAGGTATAACTGCGAGCTATATTTCTAAGATTTAATCTGTGGGTTGTTTAATACAGCTCATGATCATACTCACTATTCTGGAACGTGGTTACTCAGAAGTTCCAAATGCCATTACATAGTAGCTTACACAATAATAGAGATTGACAAAATACAATATATATATTTCTAATACGAGTGCTGATCAATAAAGAATGATCAATTTTTTTTTGACAATGTACCTTTACTCTTCATAACTTTGAAGGTCCTTCTTAAGAGTCACATGGGGCTAAATCCGGACTACAGGGAGGGTGAGGGATGCACTTCACGTTGATTTTTGCAAGATATTCAGCAACAACATTGGCAATATGCAGCCGTGCATTATCATGGTGCAGCATCCAGCCTGCTTCACGGAAATGTGGTCTTTTGCGCCTGATATGGACTTACAATGTTTTCAGGATATCCCTGTAGTATTGTCCAGTTACTGATGTGTGTGCAGGTACAACATGCTGAGAAACCATTCCATGAATACCAAAGAATGAGATGACCATAACTTTCCCAGCAGAAGCAACAACTTTTGCTATTTTGGGGGTTGGTGATGAAGGAGATTTCCACACGAAGCTTTGCTGTTTGCTCTCAGGATCAAAATGATGTAGACAAGTTTCATCAGCAGTGATTACGTTTGAAAGAAACTCCAGATCTTCCTCTAACATCAACTTTAACTGCATGTTACCTCCATTGCAGCGGTAGGCGATACTGAACATGTCTGAACTTGCCTGGTGCTGACAGGCGGGAACCAGGAGTACCAAAAATGAAACTACTACGGCGTGTTTGTTTCACATTAAGCAAACAGAATATGAGATTGAATTTTAGTGCGAAAAATTATGACCGTAAAAAAATTATGATCATTCTTTATTGAACAGCCCTCGTAGGAGAAATTGAAAAAATAATAATAATAAGAAGAAGAAAGACTCACTCGCTCACTCACTCTCCGTGCGTCCGTTCATCTATTTATCGATCTTGTCTGTCGCCCGCCTCTATAGCGAAATGGTAGCGTGTCTGCCTCACGTTCAAGAACCGAGCGGGATGCCTCACGCGATTTTGTCTGTGGCCTGCATTCGGGAGACCCGTGTTCGATTCCCGTGGCCGACCTACCTGATCCTTGGGCTTTTCGGGGGTTTCCCCGGGCCACGAGGTAGCTTAATTACATCTCCCGGCTTTCCTGTCCCTCCATTTCATCCCCATTATCATTTCACATCATCTCTCATCTGGTGGTCTCATTCAGGGTAGAAATGTCGGCGGGTGTCTCCGCGCTCCTTGGGTCGACTCATTGGTTTGGCCACCCTCCGTCTCCTCTCGCCTCATCCTTCCTCCTGGGGATGCCTCACTTGGGGTTTAGGTATAATAAACTACGGGTTTCGGTATCGAATACCCTCCGTAATAATCACAATCCTAATCACGTCCAAGAGATCCTGCCGTATTCAAATCTCAGGGTAAGTTATCAGGATAAGGTTGTTTCCAAATGAATGTCTGGTAAGTTTAATCTCCATGCTCTGTGGATTCATTTCAGCATCGTTTCATCCCTTTCATTCATCGGCTAATGTGACTTAAAGTCTGAGGACGTAAAATAAATAGATAGGTAGGTGGGTGGGTGAGTGGGTGGGTGGTTGGGTGGGTAGGTAGGTAAGTAGGTAGGTGGGTGGGTGTATAGGTGGATAGGTAGGTAGGTAGATATATAGATAGATAGAGATAGGTAGGTAGGGAGGTAGGGAAGGGAGGTAGGGAGGTAGGTAGGGAGGTAGGTAGGGAGGTAGGTAGGTAGGTGGGTGGGTGTATAGGTGGATAGGTAGGTAGGTAGATAGATAGATAGATAGATAGATAGATAGATAGATAGATAGATAGATAGATAGATAGATAGATAGATAGATAGATAGATAGATAGATAGATAGATAGATAGATAGATAGATAGATAGATAGATAGATAGATAGATAGATAGATAGATAGATAGATAGATAGATAGATAGATAGATAGATAGATAGATAGATAGATAGATAGATAGATAGATAGATAGATAGATAGATAGATAGATAGATAGATAGATAGATAGATAGATAGATAGATAGATAGATAGATAGATAGATAGATAGATAGATAGATAGATAGATAGATAGATAGATAGATAGATAGATAGATAGATAGATAGATAGATAGATAGATAGATAGATAGATAGATAGATAGATAGATAGATAGATAGATAGATAGATAGATAGATAGATAGATAGATAGATAGATAGATAGATAGATAGATAGATAGATAGATAGATAGATAGATAGATAGATAGATAGATAGATAGATAGATAGATAGATAGATAGATAGATAGATAGATAGATAGATAGATAGATAGATAGATAGATAGAGATAGGTAGGTAGGGAGGTAGGGAGGTAGGTAGGGAGGTAGGGAGGTAGGGAGGTAGGTAGGGAGGTAGGGAGGTAGGTAGGGAGGTAGGGAGGTAGGTAGGGAGGTAGGTAGGGACGTAGGTAGGGAGGTAGGTAGGTAGGGAGGTACGTAGGTAGGTAGGTAGATAGATAGGTAGATAGGTAGGTAGGTAGGTAGGTAGGTAGATAGATAGATAGATAGATAGATAGATAGATAGATAGATAGATAGATAGATAGATAGATAGATAGATAGATAGATAGATAGATAGATAGATAGATAGATAGATAGATAGATAGATAGATAGATAGATAGATAGATAGATAGATAGATAGATAGATAGATAGATAGATAGATAGATAGATAGATAGATAGATAGATAGATAGATAGATAGATAGATAGATAGATAGATAGATAGATAGATAGATAGATAGATAGATAGATAGATAGATAGATAGATAGATAGATAGATAGATAGATAGATAGATAGATAGATAGATAGATAGATAGATAGATAGATAGATAGATAGATAGATAGATAGATAGATAGATAGATAGATAGATAGATAGATAGATAGATAGATAGATAGATAGATAGATAGATAGATAGATAGATAGATAGATAGATAGATAGATAGATAGATAGATAGATAGATAGATAGATAGATAGATAGATAGATAGATAGATAGATAGATAGATAGATAGATAGATAGATAGATAGATAGATAGACAGGTAGGTCGGTAGGTCGGTAGGTCGGTGGGTGGGTGGATGGGTGGGTGGGTAGGTAGGTAGGTAGGTAGGTAGGTAGGTAGGTAGGTAGGTAGATAGATGGATAGGTAGGTAGACAGTCAGACATAAATAAATCCGTTCGTCTGACTGTATAACCTGGCTAGACGCCTGTTCTGTCTGTCTCTTCCTCTCCCTTAATTTTGATAGTAATAAGTGTGCTTTTTCTGGAAAACCAATAAAAATTTAAACATAAGTAGGTAAAAGATTTACAGTAAGAAAATACACCTGCTAAATATGCTTGTTATGCCACCACAGCCTAGCTGTTTCTAATATTCTCCATAAAACATTACTTGTACAATATCCGGAAGTACAACGTGTCTAACTGCCCACAAAAAAATTGTGTATATATTTCATATTATCATGGTAAAATTTGTAAGATTACTCTCCTCAAATTTTCTTGTTATAACGTTTTCACACAGTATTCACAGAAAGAAGAGAGAGAGAGAGAGAGAGAGAGAGAGAGAGAGAGAGAGAGTGTGTGTGTGTATGTGTGTGTGTGTGTGTGTGTGTGTGTGTAGTGTATGTGTGTGTGTGTAGTGTGTGTAGTGTGTGTGTGTAGTGTGTGTGTAGTGTGTGTGTAGTGTGTGTGTAGTGTGTGTGTGTAGTGTGTAGTGTGTGTGTGTGTGCGTGCGTGTGCGTGCGTGCGTGCGTGCGTGTGTGTGTAGTCTTTATGTTCAGTACACATTCCCTAAAGTAAGTGAAGTACATAACTTAAAGCGTAATCTTTGAGTGACACCTATATAGATCTTGCAAATCCACAAGGAACGACACGAAGGTAGTGCCACCAAGGAAACAGGCCGGCGCAGACGGACAATTATTGAGATACTGCATATAAACATATTGGGTAAACAAGCGTCGCTCCCCTTATTTCCATGCTACATCAACACACGTACCTCTCACCAGTGAAGAAAAAAGCAAATAAGAGAAGGGGGAATAAGAATTAGACAGAAGGTCGACAGGTGAATTCGACATGTAAATAAAATAAAACATACCTCATGTTCATGTAGCGAAACTTTGAGTAAGAGTGGCACATATCTAACTGGCAGTGATGCGAGAACTTTGGATACGATTTAATTGCAGTGAGTGAGTGAGTTCAATGAACGGATAAGCAACGAACTTACCATGCTTTTACTTTATGTAATGTTTTCTAAATTCCACAAATTATATAATTTCAAATGCATCCAATACTGCCTCTGCAGTCGAGTGGTGACCGACCTGGCTTCTGAAGCAGGAGATCTCAGATAGAATTCCAGCTAGTTCAGAGGAATTTATCTTTATCGTTACCTACCCTCTACAAAGTCTGGAAATGCTAATTTAATATAAGACTGTTTCCCAAATAAACGAAATAAGCACCAAAAACTGGATCAAAGAGTTACTTCTAACGTTAAGGCCCCCAATATGACTGCAGGAGTTACAGAGGGCTCTACATTCAATATGACATGAGTTATACGTTCATGTTTTCCTATTTTAGAGAATTGAAGCGCCGAAGTCATACATAACAATTTAAAATTGAAGAAACTATATTTAGGTGTGGAGGTTGATACTAGTAAAGCACCCTGACCTTTTGTCCAATTTACAAAATTGGGGATTGGAAGGGGTATCTTTAAGGATCAATCGAACATAGAAAATCACATTACCATCTCTTCGCCGATGTACTCCGCTTACTCCGTTGTGTCTCTACAGGAACAATGTCCCTTGGCTCCCCACTACAACTCCCGTTAAATACCTTGGAGTGCTTTTGAACTCTCGACTGACCTGGCGTGCTCATATCGATCGTCTTATATCACTGGCCTCCGGGCAACTTTCAAAACTCTCACCTCTGTTGCATCGCCGTTCCAGCCTCGGTCTACAGTCTTCATTGTTACTCTACAAATCACTCGTCCGTCCGCTTATTACATATGCCTGCCAAGTGTGGGGGGCCGCACACACATGTCATCTGCGTCGTCTTCAGGTCATACACAATCGCTTCATGCGCATTGCTACCAACGCTCCATGGTTCATCCGTAATCAGCAGCTCCATCACGAACTAGGACTGTTACCTCTTCACGACTACATTCGCAGGATCGCTCGTCGTTTCTTTTCCACGCTGCAAGAACTTCCAGGAGCTGTGCATTATAACATCGGCGTCCGCACGCGTCAGCCCTCACGCTTGAAGAGGAGACTACCACAGGACCTGCTTCTAAGTGATACAACTGATTCGAGTGATTCTAGTGCTTGATGTCTGTCTTACATCTTCAATATTGATATAATTTCTCAGAGAGTATTATTGGAGTTCTAATTTAATGTAGTTAGGCGTGTTATTGTTCGTATTGCACTGTTACTTACCTTCTTTTCACTCTGATCTGTAAAGCATTATACTACTGATCGATCAATAAAAAATTATATAAAGAAAAACATTACCATCTCGTCAAAGAGTTAGTGCTAGAAAATTTTGCTTCCAATTTAGGCTGTTTTATGCTTAATCTACTACAGCGCGACTAGTTCTTAATACCAATTGATACCTCCAAAATATTTAACTTGGTGATTTAGTATATTATATTTGTTATTGTAATTAAAGAATATACAACGACGGGTTCTTTTAAAATGTTCTTAAAAGTAACAGGGTAACCATGGAAATTAAAATAATAAGAGTTAAATGATGAAGCCTGGGACTCAAGTACTTACGATAGTAAGTCGCCACAAACGGTGTATCTCGAATTCGAGAGTCCCTAATGGTTTACCGGGGAAATATACGAGTCAAATGGACAACTTAATGACATGACGGCAGGTTGTCCATGGTAGCTCAATGGGTTAGAGCGACTGGACGGAAACCAGGAGATCCGTGGTTCAAATCCCGGCCATGGCACTGAACTTTTCATATTGACTCTCTAACAGGGCAACCAGTTTTAGTTTTACTTGTGCATGATTAAAAAGAGTAATACTTTGTTAAGAAGAGTATTATTAAAATACTGATATGTTTGACCTTGTTCTTGTGTTTGCTTTCCGGAAAGTTAATCCTTTTATTTTTTTATATTTAAATATTTAAAGACCTCAATATCTAGGAAAACATTGGAACTTTCGATGCAATAAATTAAGTATAAAATATATTCTTGTGAGAAATGCATATTGAAAGCAAGGAAACATTAAGATTAGAGGCGGCTCATACGAAAAAACACAAACTGAATAAAGAATAAACGAAAATCAAATGAGATCAGACAAGTCAGAAACACAGAAATACAAGCAGAACTAAAACAGCACAAGGAATGTAAAATCTCCCTCAAGGTCTAAGGGGGGAAAAGTTGTAAACTGAAAGAAATAATGTTTGATACACCATCTAAAAGATGGACTTATCAACTAAATAACACTTAGAGGTCAATGTATAAATCTAGATTTAAAGAGGATGAAAATTGTTTTTAAAAAGTCTAAAGAAATATGCTTAAACTTTGAGAGGCTTTAGACCAAATATAATGGAATATATATTTCACTACAATAAGACAGTCATTACCTACACTAGTAGGTAACACTAAAGATAAAATTATTACTTACGCAATAATTTGAAGTTGCAAGTTGAAGTTCTTATTAAATTTGTTTATAAAATCTATGCTAGTGTAAGGTGAACATTTTTGAAAGGGATGTAAATGAAATTAACAATTTTGGGGCTATTATATCTACACACTATGACGTCACTTCATAATTACAAACGTGTATACAATTGGTAAATAGCCTTAGGATAAATGTCACCAAAATATTCTGTCGCGTATTTACAGACAATCGATTTATCCCTGTCACATGAACTCAACAGACCCTCCGCATCGAAGTAATCTGTTTGGAAAGCATTTTACCTAGGCTGGCTTCCCTTAACCCGTTCATACAATTAATAGAGGAAGGCAGGAACGAAGGGGAGGGAAGGCGGCGGCTATATGTGCCGGTAGATGTCGAGATGGGGCGGGGAGAGATGCAAAAGGGCCGGCCAAGTAAATAGGCTGAAGGTACAAGATATATTACGGCCACGCGTGCGTTAATCGCGTGCACCTGGGTTTTTAATAGGATCGGCAGTGACGGCGGCAACCGCGAATCCCAAATAATTTAACGTCCCTCCATATGTGCACGGGGCTCTTTTACTCGCATACATTAGGGCGGGCACAGCATCCAGATGTACCATATATTCAACGATTATTTTAATACATCTATGTGGGATGATCGTTTCCTTTTGTTTAACTTAAAGAGCAGATCAACGTTTCTGATTGAGCATTTAGCTAAAAGAATCATAAAAAGTGCGACATAGGCAGCCAAAAGAAAAATTAGCACATAGCAAACACTACTTCTGTCTGTCCATAGCTGGAGGTTCTTTTAGAATATTTTCTTCAAGAGATCCGGAGTTCGAAACTCGGTCAGGGTGAGTTACCTGGATAAGGGTTTTTCCGGGGTTTTCCCTTATCCTGTTAGACGAATGTCAGGTAACTCTAAGCTCCACGGACCCCGGACTCATTTGAGCATCATCTCACTCATTTCATTCATCGTCAAATGACTTAACGTTGGAGGACGTAAATTACAAAGAAGAAGAAGAAGAAGAAGAAGAAGAAGAAGAAGAAGAAGAAGAAGAAGAAGAAGAAGATGTCTGTGTGTGTGCCCGCCTCGGTAGCGCAGATGGTAGCGTGTCTGCCTCACTTTCAAAAGGTCCCGAGATTGAATCTCGGTCAGGGTGAGTTACCTGGATAAGGTTTTTCCGGGGGTTTCCCTTATCCTGTAAGACGAATGTCAGTTAACTCTAAGCTCCATGGATCCCGGACTCATTTCAGCATAATTTCAACCATTTTATTCATCGTCCGATAAGACTTAACGCTGGAGGACGTAAATTAAAAAAAACTGATGTCTATGTATTTCATCAACAAGGCTGTTTATAATTTAAGGCTTTCTTATTCACTAATTAGTGATTCAGCTACTCCTTGTGTAACCTGGAAATGATTTTGGTACTCAACAGATAAATTGTGTACAGTTGTTAAGACACCAGACACCACTCTGAGCGTATTTTGTTAATTATATGTTGGCCTACTTTTAAATGCGAACGTCAGCTCAATAAATTAGCATGCATTAGGCTTAATTATTAAGAAATGAAGTCGATTTAGGAACCGCAGATTCTTTGGTCTCAATTTGCTTTCACGGTTTCCAAACCTAAAAGCTCTTATCACATCACATACCTCCTTTTATGGCCCAAGTTAAATGTGGTTTCGTTTTCCTAATAAGGCTGGCCTTGTACCAGTGAGTGTGCTGCTACAGATCATTCACAACTTCAAAATAATATGCACTGTTAATAATCTTTCAAATGTTTGAGAATAAAAGAAAATGCTTGACATAATGTTATTAAAAATGTTTTCTCTGTCACCAGGGCCCGCCTCGGTAGCGTAGATGGTAGCGTGTCTGCCTCACGTTCAAGAGGTCCAGAGTTCGAATCTCGGTCAGGGTGAGATACCTGGATAAGGTTTCTTCTGCGGTTTTCCCTTATCCTGACAGACGAATGTCAGGAAACTCTAAGCTCCATTGACCCCGGACTCATTTGAGCATCATTTCACCTATTTCATTCATCGTCACTAAAGTCACTATCCATTTCAATGAAAAATCAATATTTTGTTTCTTTTCTTTTCAGATACTGGTATCTTAGTGCAAGATTGTTTAGCACAGAAGAACGGGTTGCCATTGTTTGTGCACGGGTACGCGGATTGTCGTATGAAGACGCCAGAGCTGAATTACCCGTAAATTCCACAAGCCAGCCCCATTAAGGGCACACATTCGTCTGCTTGTGAACAAATCTAAGCGTACCGGCAGTGTGTGTGATAAGACACGTCCTGGACGACCACACGTCTTGGCAGAAACAATGCAGCAGGTTCAAGTTGCCAGTGATAGGAGTCCAAAGGCATCAAATCGACGCCTCAGTAGGGAATTGAACGTCCCTCGCAACACAGTGTGGAAAATTCTACGTTTCACTCTACGAAAACGTCCGTATCACATTCAAGTTCTGCACCATCTTGAGGACGAGGATTTCGCCTGTCGTCGGGCAATGTATTATGACCTCCTGGAATGTGTTGAGAATGAGAATTTAATGGACAACATTTTATTCTCCGATGAAGCCACTTTCCATGTTTGTGGGAAAGTGCACAGACACAACAGCCGAATATGGACATATGAAGAACCACATGAGGTATCGGAGTGGGAACGTGATACACCGAAAGGCAATGTTTGGTTGGGTAGACAAACGCAAAACTGTATGGCCCATTTTTCTTTGCTGAAAGGTCAATAACACGTAACATCTACCTCAACATGTTAGAAATGTTCCTTGAACCGCAGCTTCAAGAGGATGGCATACTGGATACAGTTGTGTTTCAGCAAGATGGTGCGCCTCCACATTTTGCAAACATCGTCCGTGATTACTTGAACAGAACCTTTCCAAGGAGATGGATAGGCAGAGGTTCACCTCGGTTGTGGGCTTCCCGTTCACCACACCTTACTTCTTTAGACTTTTTTATTTTTTTGCATGGGGTACATCAAATCTAACGTGTACACTAGCAAAGTGAATGATCTGCCTGAGTCACGGAATCGTATCAGGGAAGCAGCAGGTCGAATTACGGTTGCATTGTTACAGTCTACATTTCGTTCCACTACTGAAAGATGGCGTATGTGTTTTGAGCTAGAAGGGCACTAGAATATCTGCAACACTTCAAAATAATATTGATTTTTCCAATCACTGTCTTGCTTCATTGAAATGGATAGTGACTTTAGAGACACTCTCTCTTTCTCTCTCTCTCTCTCTCTCTCTCTCTCTCTCTCTCTCTCTCTCTCTCTCTCTCTCTCTCTCTCTCTCTCTCTATATATATATATATATATATATATATATATATATATATATCTGTCGCCAGGGCATAGCAGCAATCCATTTCAATTGTTTTATCTATATCATATTCTCTTATCCACATCTTTTATATTTTATCATTTCTTTTATCTTCGCTTTATTATAAATGCGTTGGTAATTTGTACTTCCTCATGAACATTAATGTATTGCAATCATTATCATATATCTAGTTAAGGAATGATACACAACTAAAACTCGGTGCAATAACTAAAATAGGAAGGCAATTTGATTCTGTAAGTCCAAAATAAGCACAATCAGTAATTATACATATTGAAGTAGGCATAATTCTTTATTCATTTACCACCTAAAACATTTTTTGACAAGACAGAACAGTATAGGAAAATAAAATAACCATACCTATAATTATATTAAATTTACTAAATTTCACTATTCTGTTACTGAAGTGAAAACTGTAAACATTATTTCTTTAAATTTTCGCTCTTCACTTAGTATGCATTTTATCTGTAAATTCTAATATAAGCTATGAGATAATTTATCTCTTGGATATGTTTCTCACTAAGGCATTGGTGTGTAGTTATGAGGTATAGTCTGCATTAAACAAGCTATTGTTGCGTTTGCAATGGAATAAGCCCACAGTTGTTCGAGAGTAGTGCTATTTTGTCCGCATAAGAAACAGAAAAAAAATCCAATAAAGCCATGGTATTAGTGATAATTAATAATAAAAGTATCTATATATAGGAATAAAAATAGTTTTTACTGAACATATAGTGCACGCTTTATTGTAGTAGACTTGTAGTAATCACTACCTTGGCCACAGTAGCTCAATGGTTAAGAGCGACTGGACGGAGACCAGAAGATCCATGTTTCAAATCCCGGCTATGGCATTGAATTTTTCAGTCTGGCTCTACCCTTTCATAGTGCGTCCTACACACGTCTAGTGTGAAAGAACAATTAATTTCCATTAATTGTGCCTAACAGTGGTCCGGACTATAAAGCCCGGGCCTTAAAGTACTTACAGCATAGTAAGTCTCCATTAAGGTAGTTGTCTCATGTGTTTATGAGAACTCCTAAGTGGTTTACCGGGGGAAACACGAGTCAGTTGGAGAATTTAATGTCATGTTGGCACGTTGGTCATAGTAGCTCAATGGTTTAGAGCGGCTGGACGTCGACCAGAATTTCCGTGTTTCACATCCCGGCTATGGCATTGAAATTTTCAGTCTGGCTCTACCCTTTCACAGTGAGTCCTACAAACGGCTAGTGCGAAAGAACAATTAATTTCCATTAATTGTGCCTAACAGTGGTCCGGACTATAAAGCTCGGGCCTTAAAATACTTACAGCATAGTAAGTCACCATTAATTCAGTTGTCTCATGTGTTTATGAGAACTCCTAGTGGTTTACCGGGAAAAACACGAGTCAGTATGGCGAATTGAATGCCATGTTGGCACGTTGGCCATAGTAGCTCAATGGTTTAGAGCGGCTGGACGACGACCAGAATTTCCGTGTTTCAAATCCCAGCTATGGCATTGAATTTTTCAGTCTGGCTCTATCCTTTCACACTAAATTGTTCTTATGCAAAGTAAATGCGGATATTGCAGACTTCCTAGGCACGTTATCAGCAATGCTCATTGTCTTAGAGCGCTGAATACTGATTATAATTATTTGCATTAATAAGGTTAATATGACATTCGAGAATAATACTGGACTGGATTGGATTTTGCTACGGAGGGAATTCGGTATGGGTCAGATAGGCCGGCCACAGAATTGAACCGGGCCGTCCTGAATGTGGGCCACAGACGAACCCGCCTGAGCCACTCGGTAACAGTATTAATATGCAAATGTCACCAATAAAAATGGAATTACAATAGGCCAAAACATTAATAAAGATTCTCGTTAAAACAAGATTAATAGGCATTTATAGTACGAAAAGTTACACACCTGAAAATAGGTAATTAAGGACACTATACTGGTCGGCAAACTAGAATGTGATTGATAGCTAGGTAAGCACATAAGAACGCTTTCAATAAATGGGAGGGGATGAGTACGTCATAACGGTTGTCATAGTAACCATTAGAAGGACCAATTAGAGTCGAGACGTTTCCATGACGACGTTAGACGCTAAACCCTGGTTGCCGATGTTCTAACACGTACTTAGCATGACCTGCGGGCAAGCGAGTTACGCAAACGCTACAGTAATCATAATACCTTGATGTTTGTTTCTCTGCCGATAATGCTACATAAACAGAATGCCTTCACGGATATGTTGCTGTTCTTATTTTTATACAACAGTTATAGATCCTGTACTGGCAAGCTCCTTTGCATTTTATTTGTGGCAATTTCCCTTGGTTTACGTGTGTGTGAGAGTTCGTGTATCTGTGCATGTTGTGATCATTTGCAATTGTGTTTTAATGAATGTTTAATTATGTCTAAAAATAGTGACAAGTGAAAATCTGAACGTGCTCGGGAACCAAATAAAAGTACATTTGGTAAAGTTATTCCAATTAAAGAACAGGCACGGGAAATACAAGTAATATGCTCCGTGAGAGAATACTTCGAAGAGGAGAAACTGAAAGGGGAGCCTATTATTCCATTGTCTAAGGTGTTTGATAGGACTTCACGTGCTGTAGGTATCAGTAAGAACACTGTGGTTAAGATTGAGAAAGAAAAGTATTTTAAAGAAGAAAGTCAGGCATCTAAACTAAATTAGAACCTCCAGGGAAAAAAGTGTATAAGCGGCATTTCCCCACTTCAATAAGCATCAAAATGTGACAGGTATGCCTCTTTTGTTACGATGATCTTTTGTTCTTGCATGTTCTAGCGTTTGCATGTAGATCCACGACTTTTCTATTGTCTTTGTGTACAGTATTATAAATAATAATAATAATAATAATAATAATAATAATAATAATAATAATAATAATAATAATAATAATAATAATAATAATAATAATAATAATAATAATAATAATAATAATAATAATAATAATAATAATAATAATAATAATAATAATAATAATAATAATAATAAATAATAATAATAATAATAATAAATAATAATAAATAATAATAATAATAATAATAATAATAATAATAATAATAATAATAATAATAATAATAATAATAATAATAATAATAATAATAATAATAATAATAATAATAATAATAATAAATAATAATAATAAATAATAATAGTAATAATAATAGTAATAATAATAAATAATAATAGTAATAATAATAAATAGTAATAATAATAAATAGTAATAATAATAAATAATAATAATAATAATAATAATAATAATAATAATAATAATAATAATAATAATAATAATAATAATAATAATAATAATAATAATAATAATAATAATAATAATAATAATAATAATAATAATAATAATAATAATATTAATAATAATAATAATAATAATAATAATAATAATAATAATAATAATAATAATAATAATAATAATAATAATAATAATAATAATAATAATAATAATAATAATAATAAATACCCATTACAGTCGCAACTGCCCGCCTCGGTAGCGTGGTGGTAGAGTGTCTGTCTCACGTTCAAGAGGTCCCGAGTTCGAATCTCGGTCAGGGTGACTTACCTGGATAAGGTTTTTTCCGGGGTTTTCCCTTATCCTGAAAGACGAATGTCGGGTAACTCTAAGCTCTATGTACCCTGGGCTCATTTGAGAATCATTTCACCCATTCCATTCATAGTCCGGTATGAAAAAAAAAAAAAAAAGCCAGTCGCAACTGAATCACCTTCGCACGCATAATCCTATCGCGCTCTTCACGTGGTAGCAATGAACGACAACGTCGACCAGTATAAAATATTAATGTTTTACTCCTAACCACATGAAATATATTTAGTACGCAACAAAGATTGCGAATATAAACAAAGGAATAAAATGGGTAATGTCGGTTCCAGTAATGAAAGATGATACTATGATCTAGTGTATTTGCAATTCAACAGCTTCTCAGAGAGACAATGCATAACAGGTATCCTCTCTAGTGGGATTAAATAAGCTATTTTGGATATATTACAGCATAAGATAATTCATGAACACTTTGTGCTTCGTTATATTGCATGGGTCGTTTGTTGCTGGCTTTGTGTCCAGCACTGTACAGTATTTGCTAAATTATTGCGCTTCTGCGCGACGAGAAGCTAATTCCAATGAAGTCCATCGTAATGAATTATGTAAGGAGAAATATTCCAATGTCTTTGAAACACCGGGAGATTATTAAATTCCAATGACAGAGGAATCTACCCACGGGGTTCTGCGAGAGGTGGGGAACAACGTATACCTTGTGTTCCAAAGGATATCACCACCACACCTATCATAAATCATCTGTTGAAACTTTACACCTGTGCCTCGGCCACATGTATTGGGTGCCTTCCCAACAGCTACACAACAATTAATAACGTTTAACTCCTCTAGCTTTTCTTCAGACAATTAAAGTTGTTAGGACAAGAGAGGGCCTCTTTTTCTGCCGTGAAGCATAAGCATAAAAAGAAGAAAGGAATGAAAACAGAGCAAAAGGAACATGCAACGCGAAGACCAAAGGAAGACAAGATAAAGAAGAACGAGAATAATTAATTCATCAAACTTTGAAAGCACAAAATGGAACACTATAAAACTTGAACAAACTTAGGTTATTTATAAATAACATTCAGTATCTGCAGAAAGGGCGATGAGTAATTAATACGAAAATTAAGTTAACTTGTCTATGAACCCACATAGTGAAATGCATTACATCCACGCTTCAGTGCGCCCGCCTCGGTAGCGTGGTGGTAGCATGTCTGCTTCACGTTCAAGAGGTCCCGAGTTCGAATCTCGGTCAGGGTGAGTTACCTGGATAACGTTTTTTCCGGGGTTTTCCCTTATCCTGAAAGACGAATGTCGGTAACTCTAAGCTCTAAGGACCCCGGACTCATTTGAGCACCATTCCACCCATTCCATTCATCGTCCGGTATGACTTAACGTTGGAGGACGTAAAATAAAAAAAAAAAAATAAAAAACCGCTTCGGTGCACACTGGGTTTCAGCAACAGCAGCTTACTAAATATAGAAATCGATGCAAATTTGACCTCCAATATCGTGGCACACTATTTTAATGATATCAGGCTGTTTACTAATGCACAAAAAAGCGAATTTATTCTATTTTATTTTAAGAGACGTCCTTTCGAACCTCAGCTTAATATAGACAATAGTCTAGTCCAGTGTAAATATTTTGGGTTTAATCCTTGATGACAAGTTAACTTGGAACAACCACATTGAAAAACTAAAAAGTAAATTAAGTTCAGGACTTTTTGTGTTGCGATATTTAGCCAATTTTCTCTCAGTAGATACTAGTAAGTTAATATATTTTGCATTAATATATTCACACATTTCTTATGGCATCGAGCTGTGGGGAAACACTTCCAAATTAAACTCTAACAGAACTTTTCTGATACAGAAAAGAGCTATCAGATATCTGGCAAAAGTAACACCTGCGAGTTCATGCAGGTCGTATTTTAAAAAATTAAACATACTTGCCATTCGCTGCATATTTATTTTGTGAACAATACTTTTTGTACATAACAGGAATATAACCTCCACAAATTCTGATGTCCACACATATGAAACAAGGGGACGGAATAACTATATAGTTAAAGGTCACAGGCTAAAACCTTTTGAACATAAGCCCCAATACTTTGGTCCAAAACTACTTAATAATCTTCCGGAAAACCTAAAAAATACTGTGTCAGCTGCTAAGTTTAAATCTAAAATGACTAAACTCTTCTTAAGCAGAGCCTATTACAGTATAGATGAATATTTTGATGAGAGCTTCGATGATTTTGAATAATTATGTTTATATATATATATATGTGTGTGTATGTGTGTGAGAAAGAGACAGAGAGAGAGAGAGAGAGAGAGAGAGAGAGAGAGAGAGAGAGAGAGAGAGAGAGAGAGAGAGAGAGAGAGAGAGAGAGAGAGAGAAGCTGAATGACACTGTTCGAGAAGTTACCGATATTTTCTGTAGCAAACAAGACAGTTTTGAGTCCAGAGGTTCTACTCCCATTAGTCTTGAACCCGTAGGAACAAGACCCGGGGCTCTTACAACCAGGGAGTTATCTGAGCTGTCCCAAAGGGCGCTCGGCGTCCTCCATGGGGCTTTCCCTAGGACAAGACCTGGGTAACAAACAAGGGCCCCCCCCCCATCTGGTCCTAGGACACAAGACGGGATGGAAGTTGATACGCCACTTACGCGCGCCAACACCAAAGGTGAAGGCTACCGATATGACCTCGGTGGGGTCGCCTGGTGTTCTAGCACACCTACTAGCTTTGCAGGCTAGTACCCGGGAGAATTAATGGCTTCCCTCAACCCCGTTCTTAGACATACCCGATTCCCACGGGTATCGGGAACCACTGCCCCCTCGAGACCATCCCAATACGAACAACTCCCGAAGGAGGGGCTCAGATGTTCGGCCCGAGGTTCCTCTAGTAACGTCAGAGGTACCGCGAGTGCTAAGGGTCCGCAGCGCCCGCACCACGACAGCTTAAGGGGACGGATCCCCTCCCCTACGGCGAGCAAACAAGACAGCACTAGAACCTACCAGTTATCTATCTTTATCTGTTTCGGCTAGCCTTTTATCTCCGCGATGCACTCTCTGTCCCTTTGTGTGCTCCGGCCGCGCATCGTCGCAACAATGGATTCGCGACAGTATATTTCTCTCGGGCTCCAGAGCTCAAAACGAATATTTCTGATGAAATCTCGCTATAAAAGTTTGGAAGAAATACAATACTTCCTGCACCTACCATTAGTAAGTGGCAGCGAAAATAAAAAGTAGATTAAAACAGAAATACCTCCCTTTATAAACACTACTGAACGAGTGTGTGAAAAGAAACGTTCTGAAATGTTTTCTATAAGCAATATCGTTCATATGAGGTTTGCTATTTGGAAAATATCGCAAGTGTTGGAAATAAGAATTAGTGATCCGAAAAGTTCGTTTTCTGCATAACATTATTCGTCAGTTGCTCTATGATCACAATGTATTTATTTAACTGCTGCATAAGATTGTGGTCTGCCGATCAGATAATCATCATTGCAGTTCTGAATGTGATGTTATCTCTTACACCTGGAGGCAAGCGTTTTACATTTTCAATTTGCGTAATTCATTATGTTATGCATGTAGGGAATAGAGTGTTTGGTTCAACATATAAACTAGATGTCAAAAGTGACTGCTTGTTCAAAGAAGTAAGGACATCCTTTATCAAGGTGCACAAATTTCATTTACAGATCACTGGATTGTGCACCATGATTAACAGTGGCCCTATTGTACGAGGGCTGTTCAATAAATAATTATCATAATTTTTTTACGGTCATAATTTTTCGCACTAAAATTCAATCGTATTATATTCTGTTAGCTTAATGTGAAACAAACACGCCGTAGTAGTTTCATTGTTGCTACTCCTGGTTCCCGCCTGTCAGAACCAGGCAAGTTCAGACATATTCAGTATCGCCTACCGCTGCAATGGAGGTAACATGCAGTTCAAGTTGATGTTAGAGGAAAATCCGGAGTTTCTTTCAAACGTAATCACTGCTGATGAAACTTGGCTACATCATTTTGATCCTGAGAGCAAACAGCAAAGCTCAGTGTGGAAGTCTCCTTCACCACCAACCCCCAAAACAGTAAAAGTGGTTGATTTTGCTGCGAAAGTTATGGTCATCTCATTCTTTGATATTCATGGAATGGTTTATCAGCATGTTGTACCTACACACACACATCAGTAACTGGACAATACTACAGGAATGTCCTGAAAACATTGGAAGTCCATATCAGGCGCAAAAGACCACATTTCCGTGAAGCAGGCTGGATGCTGCACCACGATAATGCGTGGCCGCATATTGCCAATGTTGTTGCTGAATATCTTGCAAAAGTCAACGTGAAGTGCATCCCTCACCCTCCCTATAGTCCGGATTTAGCCACATGTGACCTTTTTCTATTCCCTAACTTGAAGAAACGCCTTCGTGGGAGGCATTATCCATCATTAGAAGCAGTGGTGAAGGCTGCGGAGACGATTTTGAAGGATCTCTAAAAAATTGGTTTCCAGCATGTCTTTGAAGACTGGAGAAACGCTGGAACAAGTACATTGCATTCAGGGGAGACTATTTTGAGGACCATCAACATTATGATGAGTAAAGGTACGTTGTCAATAAAATTGTGATCATTCTATATTGAACAGCCCTCCTAATACACTTTTCAAAAACTTATTAAAAGATGTATAAATGTCAATAACCACCTGTCAACAAAGTTAAGGCCAGCGATATAACCTAAAATTTTGTAACAGTATTTTTGTTTAGTAATGTTCGAAGGAATAATAAATATATAAAAATGTATGTAGTTGTGTGATTGGCCGAAGTAGTAGTGGTATGACGTGGTGTGATGACGTGTCAGTGAATCGGCCAATCACAAAATAAAGTGGGAATTACTATGGGGACAAGAAAATCAATAATCTAGAAAAAGTGAGAATCTTGTGTCTTGCTGGAGAAGGAGGACAGATGTTACGATGATTGTAATTATAAAGGAAAATTAATAAGATTCAAAAAGTGTTATTCAATATTTATAATAGATAAGAGTGAATCATAGTTCATATTATATAATTAAATAATATATTACAAAATTGGACTTATCTAAATTTTATTTTCACCAAAAATCCGCATCCACACCTGAGAAAAGATCTCACGACTCTCAGTAGATTAAAACTCGACTTGAATCTTATAAAAAGTTGGCTTGCTTCTTATTAGTTGAAGATGAACGAAAATATAATCCCGTTACAATTTAAAGGCGGTGTATAAAAGGAGGGAGTACAGTCGTGGCAATATTTACGTCATTGTAGCTATCGGGATAGACAGACTATGGCGTGAATCAGATTTATGCCAGTCCATTTTTAGACTGACATCGCAACTATGGTTTTCATAGCATTTAAGTGAAACCAGCTGTTACCACGCGATACACTCAACGTGGGGAAAATGTTCTGATGCCTATGATTGGCTCAAGATAGATATGAATAGATTCCTACTAAATGGAAATGGGGTAGCAACAAACTCTACTCCTGCCAATGAAGGATTCGGTCGCTACCCGGTTTCCAGCCATGCATTCGTCCTAAATAAACAAGTTGCTCGTTAAATTCATAGAAAGGATATACTTGTATCCTGGTGCTGCACAAGTAGCTGTAGTCTATCTTATAATAGGTAAGACTGGAATTTTACTACTGAGTACAATATTTGGTACAAAAGAATCAGCTGATTTCAATTCGTACCGTAGTTTGTCCTTCTGTATAGCAGCGTTATGTCACATAAATGTTTAATTACTGTATATTGTTTCTGAAGTCGCTTTTAATCTTTACGTAGTTCTTTTTGTATTTGTAATTTACATCCTCCAACTTTAAATCATATAGGACGATGAATGAAATTGGTGAAATGATGCTCAAATGAGTCCATGGAGCTTAGAGTTACCGACATTCGTCTACCAGGATAAGAGCAAACCCGGATAAAAACTTATCCAGATAACTCGCCCTAACCGAGATTCGAACTCGGGACCTCTTGAACATGAAGCAGACACGCTACCGAGGCAGGCAAGTAGGTGTTCGCAGTTTTTTTTAATTTTTTAATTTTTATTTATTTATTGGAATTTATTGGAATTAACGTCCTCCAATGAAATGGGTGAGATGATGCTCAAATGAGTCCGGGGTCCATGAAGCTTAGAGTTACCTGACATTTGTCTTCCAGATTAAGGGAAAACCCCGAAAAAACCCTTATCCAGATAACTCGCCCTGACCAAGATTCGAACTCGGGATCGACATTCGTGAAATATGGTTTTATATACATTCATCAACATCATCATCATCATCATCATCATCATCATCGCCCGCCTCGGTACCGTAGATGGTAGCATGTCTGCCTCACGTCCAAGAGGTCCCGAGTTCGAATCTCGGTCAGGGTGAATTACCTGGATAAGGTTTTCTTTCGGGTTTTCTCTTATCCTGAAAGACGAATGTCGGGTAACTCTAAGCTCCATGGACCGCGGACGCATTGAGCATCATTTCACCCATTTCATTCATCGTCCGATATGACTAAATGTTGGAGGACCTTAATTACAAACAAACAAACAAACAAACAAAAACATCATCATCAACTCTTCATAGTTTAGGAGAGTTCTCCTGTTCCGGCCTAATACTTTTACCCGTCGTTTTATTGGTCTTCCTGTTGTTCTATAAGTCAAAGCGTTGTATTTGTAAGACTGTAATGGAATGCGAGAGTTATACCTTCTTTGTAAATAACTTCTCCATTTTTTTCTATTTGTTTGTATTTTTTCTTGCAATGAGAATATATCTAATTCCTTCCTTATATCTTCATTTCTAATATGATCTTGTCTGGTGCATCCTTTTCTGCTCGGAGGTATTTCATTTCTGCCGCTTGTATTTGGCTCCAATCTTTCTTTTTAAGTGTCCATGTCTCCGAACCATACAGCAAAACTGGAACAGCCACTGTCTTATAAAATTTTAGGTTTGTATCCTTTCGGGTGTTATCCACAAATGTATTGAAACTTGCTTAATTTATTACTTATTTCTGCATTGTTCGTTTTCTAGGATACATTACAGCTCAAGTAATTAAATGTTCCTACCTGTTCTAACACTATTATTTAACACCATCTTAGATCTTCTTACTTGTTTTCCTAAAAGTGCCATAACCTTTGGTTTTTCTACGGATATACTTAAACCATAATATTACTTAAAGTTTTATTTTTATTTATTTTTATTCCTAATGGTATTTCATTTTTTAATTTTCTGAGAATATCGTCCATATAAACATTAAACAATAGCGGAGATAAACTACATCCTTGTGCTAAACCATTATTAGTTATATCTTTTGGTAATCGTCCATTTCCTAAAATTATTTTTATTTTTATTTCTTGATATATGTTCCTGAGTACATCTATCAATTGTTTTGGATATTTATATATGTACATTATAATACACTATTACTTTGTACTCTAATTATATAACGTAAAGTAAATCAAGAAGGCCCCAACAGACATAGTTTAAGCTTTGCAGCTGTAAGTTTTACTACTCCTAAATTTGTAATTTTCTGCACCGTTCATTCACAGAACATTTTGCATTTACTCTCTACAAAGACTTGGCTTTCTATGTGCAGGAAATGCTTGCTTTATTGACTTATTTTATACAATGAATACGACTCATGAAGATGTGAATATTCAAAACTTATCTAGCTTCAGCTGTTAATTAACAGCAAATAGAATAATCTACTGAAACAGTTGAGCACTCATCATAAGAGTATAGTGCTTGCAGCGGAAGAATAAAGTAGATGTAAACAAAACCACGTTACCGTTGATCGTAGCGCGCCTTCTTCAGAATTTCCATGATGCTTCCACCGTGTAAATAGTCCCTTGAAAAAGTACTGCTACTGAGGTGGGAAGTCTTGAGCTCGTTTTGCTAAAGCGCACACTAAGTGTGTACTAAGCATATTTCAACTATAAAAAGCATATACTAATAGATAGTTAAGTTAGTTTGTAATTAAAGTAAATCATGCTGCGCGCGCATATTGAAGCTGAGAGGCGTATCCAGTTGTGAATCACGGCGGAAATGGCGAGCACTGTTAAACATGCGCGCGGAAAGCCTTTACGAAGTGGTGAAAAGATAATAATATTGAATGTATTTAACAAGTTTACTGAAAAATTTCCAGAATTTGCTATCGATGAAGTGGTGAAGTTAACATTTGTGTTTACCGGTGTGTCGGTTTCCAGCATTTGTAGTGCACGCAAGCAAAAAGCCACATTCGGTGAAGTTTCAACTCCCAGCAAGAAGAGACCATGTGCCAGATCAGTGTTGCATGTTGTCTGTGATGGGTTTGTGAGGTCAGCAATACGGCGAAAAGTTCATCAATTCCCAAATTACAAGCAAATAGCGTTACTGTGATGGACAATGCCCCCTACCACAGTGTGAGGTTAGAACGCATACCAAACAAGTGACATCATAACATGGCTACAGAGTCAAAATATAATTTTCCACGAGGGTCATGTTAAGGCGAAATTGCTGGCAATGATCAAGTCTCGTGCTAAAGAGTACGAAAGATACGTATGTAGCAGTTAATTTTCATGGATATTAATAGTGTGCTACGTGATACTTAGTTCGAAAAATGTGCCTTTAATGTCGAAAATTTATATTAATATTATACTTGACGAAACGATTAAATACGTGCTTTTTCTGTTGAAAATACATATTCATACTATTAATACATTCCGAACGCATGTGGACACGGGATGATACGGTACTTTATTTTCTCGTTGGACACAGTATAGGTCTTACAACCTTCAGAATCATGAAGTATGCGTACATTTGGTAGTTCAACTATGTAACAGAATGAGTGTACTGTTAGCATACTAAATGATAAGTTGAAATGCTTTAATAAAAGGAGAAAACAGCAGAATTCACAATATCTCCCGAACAGTTACCAAGGTAGCAACAGTGACATTATCGACCTAATTTCGGGCTTCCAGATACACACTAGATGCTGAGTAAACCAGTCAAAGGACATGGATCATCTCCGAAGCGTTACACGTTGCAGAAAACTACTTCGGCACAAATCCACCCCAGTATTTTATTTTTTTACTACTACTATATACAATAAAGCTATTTTTTCTTACAATCATAGCCTTTGCATCATACCAAATCCATGGTGTACCAGGATTTCTTCCCGGAGGAAGAAAATACCATCACTTAAATACCGTCAATCTGGATCGAATTTGAAACCGCAAACTTTAATATCAAAAGCGCCTATGACCAAAGGTTATTGGGAATCGGCAGTCGGAACCGTAAACAAGTTAAGCCGCGCGCTCGTCCGGCGGAAATACAATAACGCTGTTGCCACAAAACGAGATGCGCTTCGACATCTCGAACGTTCTAAGAAGTTCGCATGTCTACATAAGCGACCGCTCTCGATAAGCAAGTCAGAATGAGATGGCCAGCAAGTTAGCAATGCGCCAGAAAGTACTGTTCTTCGAGCAATTTTGTGGCAACTATGAGGTGGTGTTGTTAAAAGGGATTAGAGACGTCTCGTGTTCGACACCCCAGTGGGTAGACCATCCGGAAGAAGAGGCTATATCGCGGAACTAGATGTGACAGTGAACAGTGGAACAGTTCACATTAGAGAAGTGATAAGAGCGAGTCACGGAAAAGTTGGAAAGATTAAGTAACAATGAAAACTGAGAGACGTGATAGTAGTTACAGTAAGTAGAAGTAGTAGGTATTGTATTCACAAAACATTGGATACAGAGATTTCACAGGAAATAAACGTTTAGAGCCTTTCTGAAACCGAAAAAAGAAAAACATTTTTAGAAAAAAGTTCTGTGTTCTATCGGAAGGGTGGATGCAGAGACTGCAAGTGGAGGGTAGTGAAGGATATCTACGGTTAACCCAATAGAGATGCAGGTTCTACTAGCATTAAACGGCGATATTAGAGTAGTTAACAGTTGTAGCCTTATTCTGTAAAAGCTGCTCTTTGTACAGATAGTTATCCATCTGATCGTATGCCAATGAACCTTGGTTGTTGTTAGGCCGCTAACAAGGTGACCTTAATTTGTTTTCTTTGCAGGTAATATCTTTAAGATATGATTTATACTTTCTGATCTATCTCTGCAGCTGATGGATGTTGCACTAGTTAGCAGACTAAGGCGTTGCAATCGCTTGATCCAGTATGTCTTCAGTTTCTGCACAAGGCTTATCGTCTAATATCAATGATATGTGAGTTTCCTTTTCCAGCCACGAAGCGCTGAATGTCTAATAGCCATTTGGAGTATAAGGAACCGCTTCAAGTAACGCCTGTTTGATACCATGTGCGCTTATTATCGAAGAACCGCTGCTCTTGAGATTTCTTGCTCTGATTCGCAAGCAAAATAGCAAGGGGGTAGCAACAGACATAAGAAGATGATATAATCGGAGTTGGGTCTCTCACAGGGAACCACCTGTGTATCTACATAATGCCGCCAAGTGTGCTCATCTCAACTCTGACTTTGTTTCCTGCAACACGGGCACATGCAACATATTCATTTCGAATACCAGTTATATTACAAATGCACTTGTAATGCACTGCCCTGCAAAAATCTATTTTTAAACTTAGTAAACTTCGTAAGCAATATAATATAAAAATTTCTTTTATAAAATCAAAGGTAATGGCATTCATTGGGAAAGAGCCAATTAGAACAAAAATAGTTATAAATAATCGTTGCGTTGAACAGGTAAGCCATTCTAACTACTTGGGAACTGATGTTAGTTATGACAAGGAAAATGATGTCTACAATAAAATATGCAAATTTCAAAGAGTGTGTGGAACAATAAATAGAACATTTAGAAACAAAATACGTAAAAAAACAAAATTAAAGTTCTACAAAGTTATGGTTGTACCTATACTGACATACGGAAGTGAGACTTGGACGTTAACTAAAAAACAACAGAGTAAAATACAGGCTTTAGAAATGAAATTCTTGAGAAGTGTGAAAGGATGCACGAAGAGGGACTTAATAAGAAATGAAAATATAAGAGAAGAGCTGGACATTTTTAGTATGACTGATAGGTTAAAAGATCTCAAACAAAAATGGAAGGAACATGTTGAAAGAATGCCAGATAATAGACTTACAAAATAAATATTACAGTATCATCCTAAAGGTAGGAGATCGGTGGGCAGACCCAGGAAACGATGGCTAGAGAACTTCGAAGGCGCAACAGGCACTTGATTGCCTATGCCGTGAAGTCAAAAAGGAGAAGAAAGAAGAAGAACAAGAGGAAGAAGAAGAAAAAAGAAGAAGAAGACTTGTGTTTGGAGAGCATCAAAACTCGGCTTCATTGTGTATCTGAAGAGATGTTTGGAAAGGTGGTCTGATTATTTTATTTTGTTAATTTACGTCCTACAACGTTAGTCATATCGGACGATGAATGGAATGGGTGAAATGATGCTCAAATGAGTCCGGGGCCCATGCAGCTTAGAGCTACCCGACATTTGTCTTTTAGAATAAGGCAAACCCCGGGTAAAACCTTATACAGGCAACTCACCCTGACCAAGATTCAAACTCGGGGCCTCTTGAAAGTCAGGCAGAAATCCTACCATCTACGCTACCGAAGCTGGCTTAAAGGTGCTCTGAGCTATAAAGCCCGGGCCTTAAAGTCCTTATAGCATAGTAAGTCGCCATTAAGGTAGTTGTCTCATGTGTTTATGAGAACTCCTAGTGGTTTACCGGGAAAAATACGAGTCAGTTGGAGAATATAATTTATTTATCAAATGCTAACTACTACATTGAGTATACATTTTTGTCGGAGTTTCTGTTCAGACATAAAAGGAAAGATAGAACAAGATCACAGAGAATAATCTCAAAGTCAAATACAATATATACAATATTTACAACATAAACATGAATGTTTATAGAGTCCAAAAGATATATGCAATAGCACACGTCACTATGTACACCAATGTAGTGCTGCCGTGGTCTAAAATGTATATAAAAGATTTGACAGATATATTACACTTCTGTCACTGTGGAACTTTGGTGATCTATTACCTCGGTATTCACCTTGCGAGGCTGGGGGAAACCCACAGAAAAACCCCAATCAGGGTACTTGATCACTGTCGGACGCCAGTCACATGCTCGACGTAGATGTCTCTAGAGTACCTAATGACGTCCGACACACACACAACTTCTTAAATAGTGCTAGGTACTTCTTCGAACAAATTTTTTTCATAACTCTGTCGTTCTCGGGATCCCAGGAGCCAAGGAGCCGAGAACGATGGCGTCCACCTCCACGAGGCACCAGATATGTAATATGTAATGGCCTATGTAATATTTATATGTAATATATATGTAATGGCCTCGGCCAAGTCTGGGTACTTTCCTTCCTTGGCTCTTCTTGCCTTACTAAGCGCCTGCTTCTTGCTGTCGAATGGAATGCTAACGTCTATGATGACTGCGCTATCATCTTTCACCAACACGAGGTCCGGCCTTAGGTTTCCTTCTACAACCTGATTCTCAGCCAGAATGGTGAACCTGCTGCTGGCTGCCTTGCGGACCCTGGCGACCACCGCATTGTGTCTACGTCTATGATGACTGCGCTACCATCTTTCACCAACACGAGGTCCGGCCTTAGGTTTCCTTCTACAACCTGATTCTCAGCCAGAATGGTGAACCTGCTGCTGGCTGCCTTGCGGACCCTGGCGACCACGGCATTGTGTCTACGTCTATGATGACTGCGCTACCATCCTTCACCAACACGAGGTCCGGATCAGGTTTCCTTCTACAACCTGATTCTCAGCCAGAATGGTGAACCTGCTGCTGGCTGCCTTGCGGACCCTGGCGACCACGGCATTGTGTCTACGTGTATGATGACTGCGCTACCATCTTTCACCAACACGAGGTCCGGCCTAAGGTTCCTTCTACAACCTGATTCTCAGCCAGAATGGTGAACCTGCTGCTGGCTGCTTTGCGGACCCTGGCGACCACGGCATTGTGTCTACGTCTATGATGACTGCGCTACCATCTTTCACCAACACGAGGTCCGGCCTCAGGTTTCCTTCAACAACCTGATTCTCAGCCAGAATGGTGAACCTGCTGCTGGCTGCTTTGCGGACCCTGGCGACCACGGCATTGTGTCTACGTCTATGATGACTGCACTATCATCTTTCACCAACACGAGGTCCGGTCTTAGGTTTCCTTCTACTACCTGATTCTCAGCCAGAATGGTGAACCTGCTGCTGGCTGCTTTGCGGACCCTGGCGACCACGGCATTGTGTCTACGTCTATGATGACTGCGCTATCATATTTCACCAACACGAGGTCCGGATCAGGTTTCCTTTTACAACCTGATTCTCAGCCAGAATGGTGAACCTGCTGCTGGCTGCTTTGCGGACCCTGGCGACCACGGCATTGTGTCTACGTCTATGATGACTGCGCTACCATCCTTCACCAACACGAGGTCCGGCCTTAGGTTTCCTTCTACAACCTGATTCTCAGCCAGAATGGTGAACCTGCTGCTGGCTGCTTTGCGGACCCTGGCGACCACGGCATTGTGTCTACGTCTATGATGACTGCGCTACCATCTTTCACCAACACGAGGTCCGGCCTTAGGTTTCCTTCTACTACCTGATTCTCAGCCAGAATGGTGAACCTGCTGCTGGCTGCTTTGCGGATCCTGGCGACCACGGCATTGTGTCTACGTCTATGATGACTGCGCTATCATCTTTCACCAACACGAGGTCCGGCCTAAGGTTTCCTTCTACAACCTGATTCTCAGCCAGAATGGTGAACCTGCTGCTGGCTGCTTTGCGGACCCTGGCGACCACGGCATTGTGTCTACGTCTATGATGACTGCGCTATCATCTTTCACCAACACGAGGTCCGGCCTCAGGTTTCCTTCTACAACCTGATTCTCAGCCAGAATGGTGAACCTGCTGCTGGCTGCTTTGCGGACCCTGGCGACCACGGCATTGTGTCTACGTCTATGATGACTGCGCTACCATCTTTCACCAACACGAGGTCCGGCCTCAGGTTTCCTTCTACAACCTGATTCTCAGTCAGAATGGTGAACCTGCTGATGGCTGCCTTGCGGACCCTGGCGACCACGGCATTGTGTCTCTGGGTGATGACATCGGAGTATCTCATGCAATGATTTATAACATGAGGTAGGGTCTCACTCTCGTACCCACATCTCCTGCAGCTTCGCTGGCATCCTTGGTCATGATGTCGACATCCATTCAGGGGCAATAGGTTTAATCGTGCTCTGTGGATAAACCTCCAATCAGCAAATCTTGTGTGAAGGCCGGTTATTATGAAGTGCGAGCTGGCAGCGTCTGCAGATACGCAGTCAATAACTTTTCCTTGGCTGGGCAGCTCAAGAAGACGAGTCAGATGCTGATCCCTTCTCTTATTTCTTAATGTACTTAGCACCTGATGCCTCTGGCTTCCTCGCAGGATCTTGTCGTCGACACGTATAGCAGGCTTGTAGTTTTCGAATGACCATTTCACATCATTCCTGGCAGAAGATTTGCGACCTTGAGTCCAAGTCGAAGAAATGGCGTTAGTGTTTCGTCTGAACTCGCCCTCGTTCTCTCTAGTCAGGTAGGCTGCGACGTCATCGTGATCGACCAATCTTCCTAATCTCTTTCTTACAGCGCTCTGTAAATCTCCTAGAGCAAGCTCCGCTGTGTGAATGTCTTTGGAGGATAGGAGCTTAAAGGCGTTGTCGATCAGTTGGACAATTTAATATCATGCTGGCATGTTGGCCATGGTAGCTCAATGCTTAAGAGCAGCCGGATGGAGACCGGAAGATCCGTGGTTCAAATCCCGGCTATGGCATTGAATGATGACTCTACTATCCATTCTTCGTCCTGCACATGATAGTGTGAAGAACAATTAATTTCCATGAACAGCCTTTTTTTTTTTTGTAGTGACCGTCTTCTGGTCCAATCAAAAGCTTTGCATTGAATCAATATATTACAGCCATCGAGCGATGTTGTACCCCGGTTACGTGTGCCGTTGGTATCCGACAGGTTGCAGGTTCGAGCTTAGCCTTACTGCTAAGTATGGCAGCTTCTATGGGCTCAACCTATGGCTTACGCCGGGGCGGGGCTGTCTTCTATAGGTATTGTTTCATAAGAAATGTCATTTTTTAAGAAAAGCAATTAACTAATTTTCGAAGTATAGACAATTAGATTGTATGGCCTTGAGCCATCGTGGCCGCGCCGTGGCTCAGTGGTTAGACCGCTTGGCTCTTACCAAGGCGGCCCGGTTCGATCCCAGGCGACCGCAAAGTGAGATTTGTGGTGGACAACACGGCGCTGGGTCGGGTTTTCTCCGGGATCTCCGGTTTCCCCCGCCATCTCATTCCACCGGTGCTCCATCTTCATCTCATGTATCATCAGTGTCATCGCCTGCGGTGCCGTATGTAGTAAAAGCGGGCGTAAAACACTACACATTCTATTTGAGCCATCGTTCAGCGAGTTTTATTATCCCACGATGGTTTTTGATGGGGAGAATTCAGTGACACCCACTTGTAGAGTTTCAATGTTGTTAAAATTTTTACACGTACAAAATTGGTCATGGATGGAAACAGATGATAGCGAAACAGATGGTGCGAGATTAGGGCTCTATGCTGGGCTTGGTAGCAGTTCCATTCCGCTCAATTCCTGAATTGTTTCCATGGTTATTCGTGCCGTATGGGGTGTCGCATTGTCGTGTTGCACTCCATTTCGGTTAAATAATCCTGGGTAACTCAAACTTTCATGAACTCGTTCCAGTTGTTGAGAATAAACATCCGCATCAATCGCTCACCCGTTTGGAGCAATCTCTCAGTGAATCACACCTTCAAAATCCATCCAGACACGCAACATCACTTTGGGACCAAATTGATTTTTTTTTAACGATGACTTTGACAGGTTAACGGGGATCAAGCTACAGTTTCAAGATATCAGAGATTCGGTAATATACACATTTTTTATCACAAGTGAAAATAATCCAGATAAATCAATCATTCATGGGATCACGGATAAGCTGACAACGGATATCCACTCAATGTTCCACCTGTTGAGGTGTCAGTTCTTGAGGTACAGATCCACAGCGTCTTCTTCTTCGTCTTCTTCTTCTTCTTCTTCTTCTTCTTCTTCTTCTTCTTCTTCTTCTTCTTCTTCTTCTTCTTCTTCTTCTTCTTCTTCTTCTTCTTCTTCTTCTTCTTCTTCTTCTTCTTCTTCTTCTTCTTCTTCACTTCATGGCATAGGAAATCAAGTGCCTATTCCGCCTTCAAAGTCCTCCAATCATCGTTTCCTGGGTCTGCCCACCGATCTCCTACCTTTAGGATGATACTGTAATATTTGTTTTGTAAGTCTATTATATGGCATTCTTTCAACATGTTCCTTCCATTTTTGTTTGAGATCTTTTAACCTATCATTCATACTAAAAATATCCAGCTCTTCTCTTATATTTTCATTTCTTATTAAGTCCCTCTTCGTGCATCCTCTCACACTTCTCAAGAATTTCATTTCTGATGCCTGTATTTTACTCTGTTGCTTTTCAGTTAACGTCCAAGTCTCACTTCCGTATGTCAGTATAGGTACAGCCATAACTTTGTAGAACTTTAATTTTGTTTTTTTACGTATTTTGTTTCTAAATGTTCTATTTATTGTTCCACACACTCTTTGAAATTTGCATATTTTATTGTAGACATCATATTCCTTGTCATAACTAACATCAGTTCCCAAGTAGTTAAAATGGCTTACCTGTTCAACGCAACGATTATTTATAACTATTTTTGTTCTAAAGATCTACAGCTTCGGTATGATTTTCAAAGTGTCTTAATGTGGCGATGTATGTATCTTTTGATGTACCAAGTTCTTCTAAACGGCTACTAGTAATTTTTTGTTGCGGATTTTCTCAAAAAACTTGGCGTGTATCCTCAATATTCCATGCTTTAGGTCTTCCAGAACGTGGTAAATTTTTAGTGTTTCGGTCCTCATTGTTGAAACGTTGGAACCATCGTTGTGCCATACGCTACCGACACCTTCTTTCACTTGATATATTCTTCGAGCTGAGGCAGCGATTTTATAATCTTGTGTCCAGTAGTATTTTCAAACTTTGTTATCTCCATTTTGTGATTGTTTATTAAGAAGTGAAGACAGATACAGGCTTGCAATGTACGCAACATTACTCATAGCATCCTGTAAATAGTATTAGCAAACCAAAGAAACTCAATAAATTTTCCAAAACACCAAAATAAGAAGAAATCGACTTTACTAAGAGAGACCACCTATTAATAACGTTGCTTTGAAGTGTCTTTGCTTGTCTCCCCACCGAATGTTTACAACAGGACCATTCTAGTTTTGATATAGACTATATTTGATCAGTTGTACTGCTTCTCATGCAACATAACGAAGTGTTAAAACACTTAACTCTTCCAGAAATATTACATTACCTTTTACATTTCCAAAATTTCATGGTGTGCGCGTGTAACTTAGATTGTCTAATTGGTGTGAAAGTGGAACCACTTGGTTTGGAACAATCTTTAAAGCTCCCTTCTCAGGCTACAGTTTCTCGTTAATTTCCACAGGTACTTTTAATAGCTGTAGTTTACACGAGCACGTCCATCAGAGATTTATAGCCGCTTTATATTTTGTTCAAGTGCACTGACAAGCCTTAATAAGGAAATAACACTGGAAGATCCACCGATAAATCACAAATAACTTTTCCCTCCACAATAACGTTTAATTACCCGCTTCGTTTGTTTTCCTGACACTGATTTGCTAGCCTACTGTACATCACCTCCCTTGCGATCTGAGCCTTGGCAACCAGAAAGTTTGAAATAACCAAATGTGTTATTTTTTATTTTTCATACAAATTTATATTCTGAATATGGCATACATTTTTCTTTGTATTTGCGGCGTTTAGCCTTTTAAAACCACGTTTAAATAAAATAGGTGTTTGCTTACAGTTTTGGTTTACCATATGCCTTATATAGAATTTTCCGGTAGGTATTTCTAGAGGGTTCACGGGAGATAATGTCAGTGTTCAAGCATTTGGCCGTACTAAGCTCTATGGCTCTTGAAGATGGCGTTACTGCTCAATACGAATGAAAGTTTGAACCTGCTAAACAGGTACGGCACATTAGTACTTGTCAGGTTCGTGCCCGCCTATTTACCTGTCTGCCTGACATTCAAGAGATCCCTAGTTCGAATTTCGGTCACGACAAGGGGCGTCTAGAAAGAAAGTTCTGTTTCAATTTATCTCCGCTGAAGCGCTGCGATCGCAGTTCCGCACATGCGCGGTAGACGCTCTGTATCAAGGAGAAAATTGTGAGATCGCTGTCAGCCACGTACGCTTTGTTGTGCTTGTTTACAATGTCAGTGTTGATTGAATTTCCCGCCGCTTGTGAAATCAGATCTGTGATTCGTTTTCTGAATGCTAAGAAAGTGAAACCAATTGAAATTTATCGGAAAATTTGCGATGTCATAAGGTGTTGTGTTTCTTCACGACAATGCACGACCACACATTGCAAATGCGACGAAAAACATCCTACAAGGATTTGGCTGGAATGTGTTTGACCACCCCTCGTACAGCCCTGACCTCCCTCCTAGCGACTTTCATCTGTTTTTGCATCTCAAATGTTTTCTTGGCGGTCAGCACTTCAACAATGAGGAAGAGCTGAAAGAAAATGTTTCCAAATGGTTGTAGACACAGGCGGCAAACTTCTATGAAGAAGGTATACAAAAACTTGTGCCTCGCTATGACAAATGCCTGCAAAATTTCGGCAGGTATGTGGAAAAGTAGTTTAAGAGTTGTAGAATTTTGTGCAATAAATAATTTTTCTGTATCTGTACACAATTTAATTTTATTACCAAACAGAACTAACTTACTTTCTGTACGTACCTCGTATATGAAATTTTTTCCCGTATTCTCCCTTATTCTGAAAGATAAGTTTCAGGTAACTTAAGCTCTATGGACCCTAGGCTCATTTGAGCAACCATTTCATTCAACGTCCTGTATGATCTACGTTAAAGGACGTTAAGGATACCTATGACTGACAATTTGAAATCCTGAACTAATAACGCTAGCTTTTTAAGATTTATACAACAGATGTAACTTAGTGTAAATATGATTCAGCCCAAATTTTATCAATTTCAATTTGATAGTTTGGAAAATGTTGAAAAATTCATTTATTTTTGGTTACGTCACCTAAAAAGACCCTTGTGACAAAATAATTTAAATTTTGATCAAATATTTTAATAAAAGGTTCCCGATACATCTATTTTTTGAATTTGTCCTAGGTTTCTCTGTGTTTCAATAACTTTAGGCTACAGACATTTTTAAAGCTATGAATGTGACATTTTTGACCAAAATTTGAAATTTTTATATTTTGTAGTAAAGAAAGTGTGCTTAAATGCACATCACAACAAAAACCCAGGGCAATTTTCATTCACTGAGTCTCTATGAACGTGTGTAGAAAGTTTCATTAGTCTAACACTAAAACTGCGACACAAGGAGCACCTTAAATGATGAAAAATGCTGAAACTTTCAATAGCGAGAAAACAAGGATATAGAATTAGAATTCATATCTAACACTAATGTTCACGTAACTTTCAAACTAGATTAGAACATATAAAAATGGCTTTCGGATGCTAGCTAAGCATTCTTTGTATTGAGGAAGGCTTACACTGTTTTATAGACTAAAAGGAGGAAAACGTGATTTTTTTGAAACTTTTCATGAAATTACAGTCAAACATATCCTTAAAGCGGATGCGAGAACGCGCTGCTCGTAAGAGATACACTACACAGAGACAGCAGAAGCTCACCGAGACTACCGACTAGTTTGCAGCTATATTGTGTACAGTGCAAATACATAGGCTATTACAGTACAGCCAGTGTAAATGCTTTTAGGTGCAAGTGTACCTATAGTAATTCTAAAATATTTCGGTGGTTTTGTCGTTTTTATCGTTTTTACGTCATTGTCTTGATAACCTTGATTTTCGTTATCTCGAATCGACTCTGGTCCCAGTTTATCCGGTAATCGAGGTTCTACTATATTAACAATAATGAAAAAAATACGCACATTCGTGCAAGTAATGATGTTTCACATGGCACTTTGTGATATGGTGATATGCAGAGTGGAGTGTGTTCAAAATTGCAAAACCTACACTCGCAAGCCTAACAATTCTTTGTATTGTTCACATTTGCAAATTCCGTTGCCATCTAGCACTGTACCAATCAATTTTGGAAATTTACTCGTATTACAATAATTACTTCTGTATTATCAACTTATTTGCTAAACAGAACTACATAATTCATTTCCGCTTTATTAACTTTGATCTAGATATTAGACGATTCGTTTACTTACGACACAGCGGAGTGTCAAAGGGATCTTTTTTTCAAGGTGTGCTCTATTTGCAATTCATATCTTGCAAGGTTCTTCTCAAAACATCGCCTATTCGATGGCCTCGAAATGAATCAGAAAAAAATAAACTCACAAATTGATACAATCGATAACGGAAATAAGGCGTGTATAAGTAAACAACATTATGTTAACTATAGCGGAAGACAACATATAACTTGATACCTTAAAAAACTGGAGCTTCTATACATAAGCTATTGGTCTACCTTCATGGTTTCGCTGTATCTTGCCTTCCACCAAATTTAGAGAACAAGAATTCGAACCTGGTTGCGTAATTATTGTTCTGGGAGCTTTTTCTTATCATCAAAAACTAAATGTTGGATAATGTCAGGGAAAAATTTGGCTGGATATTAGTTTGTAACACACGCAAAGTACGTGTTACTAGGGATGGTCATTTTTAGCAGTTTGAAATCTGAAAGTTAGCATTTTATTTTGTGGATTTAAGTTTCTGTACCTCTACACGTTTGGAATAAGACATTTTATAGCATTTCGAAGAGAAAAAAAATACAACGAGAACACATTTAAAATAAAGAGCAACACATAAATTGCATGTTTTTAAGGGGACAGTGTACTCTGAAATGCTAAAAAAATCACATATTTTGTTTTTTAGCTAAAAATATTATCTGAAATTTCCTGAACAAAATGACACATCATTTATGTTGCTTGTACATTTATTAACAGTTTTATAAGGGTGTTAAGTTAGCATGCTGCTCTTTAAATTCAGAAATACCATTTTGCCATGCTCTGGTGAGTTACCTGGATAAGGTATTTTCCTGGGCTTTCTCTTATCCTGAAAGACGAATGGCGGGTAACTCTAAGCTCGATGCACCCTGGGCTCATTTCAGCATCATTTCACCCATTCCATTCATCGTCCGATATTACTTAACTTTGGAGGACGTAAATTAAAAAAAAAAAAAAAGAAAAAAAGTTCCTTCCATCCAAAATCCTGTATCTCCTGTCTTTGGTATAAGAATTGTCTGTGGTAAATTTTGTTTTGCATCTCGAGATGTTGTGGCTGTCCTGCAGGTTGCTCTTTTATTCTCTAGTGTGCCTCTGTTTGTTGTGTAAAGTAAACAAAACTAGAGGTGATCTTAATCACCTCTTCTTCGCTTGCCCAGTAAGACGTGACGACACCTTGAAATTGCTACACGACATAACCCGCATTCACCCTATGGGACCATATCAGCTCTCATCACTCCTAATACCTTAGACAGGGCCGATATGCAAGGCATTATTCCGATTTACAACGAGGACAAGAATGAAGCTGTAGTAAGATAACACTGCTTTTATGTATGTACACCGCGGAAATCAGAGCCTCCTGGATTCAACGTTATACTCAGACGCAGCAACCGTCTGAATAGGCTGGCAGTAGCGTCTTAAAATAACCTAACAAGTAAACAAAACAAGTATTTGCACTTTTTTGACATCAGTGATTACTTCTGGTAGGTATTTAATTACAGCAATATGCCTAGGAGTAAAAGAGTGTACAAAAACGTAAATTTTGTGGAAACCAATACATATTTACTGAGAAAACTAATAGCCATAACCTTCAAGTTCACAAGAACCATGTGCTAATAGTGGGAACAGAGAAGTTGTAAGTTCTTCGACAAAGAAGCTTTCTAGTACAATGGATGTCCAGAAATTGTCCTTGGTGTCAATAAATATATAAATAGTGGCAATTGGTGTACAGTTATTGTCTTCCTTTATAAGCAAAAACACACAATGTAAACACTGCAGCGGTGTGGCCTCCTTGGACATAGAAGGAAATGTAAATAATAGGTTAGGTTTGTGCTCTCAAATAACTCTGTCATGTACAAACTGTGAAAGTAGCAATTCCACCAGGATATCTGATACTACAAGACACAGGTTCCATGATGCAAATATAAGATTTGTGTATGGCTTAAGTGAAAGGGGACTGAAAACAGGGAAAAAGTACAGAAAAAGCTCTTCAGCGTATCGACCAGCAACGCCTCTATCATGCCCAAAATTTCCATTAATTGTTCCTAATAGTGGTCCGAACTATAAAGCCCGGGCCTTAAAGTACTTACAGCATAGTAAGTCGCCATTAAGGTAGTTATCTCATATATTTATGAGAACTCCTAGTGGTATACCGCAAAAAAAGGTCAGTTGGAGAATTTAATATCATGTCGGCACGTTGGCCATAGTGCTCAATGGTTTAGAGCGGCTGGACGGAGACCAGAAGATCCGTGGTTCAAATCCCAGCTATGGCATTGAATTTTTCATCTGGCTCCACCCTTTCATAGTGGGTCCTACACACGGCTAGTACGAAAGAACAAGTAATTTTCGTAATGTACTTGTAGGGATAGTAGGGATATTAATTTATTAACTGTTTGGCGGTGTTTAATTATTTTTCACTGATTTAGCAACGTTTTCATGTCAAAACTTTTTCTTTAAAAGAAATTTAAAGCAACTCATTCTTTTATTCCTTGAACTTATCCCTGGGCGGTGCCGTGGCAGAATGGTTAGGTCACTCGCCTCACACCAAGCTGGCCCGTAATCGATCCCAAGGGACCATATGTAGGATTTGTGATGCATAAAGCGGCGTGTAAGCGGGTTTCTCTCGGGTACTCTGTATCTTCCCGTCATTTATTTCGCGAGCATTTTCGTCTTTGCTTTCGTTTATTTCGCTCCCATTTCATATTATCAGATTCCTTACGCTTATACCAAGCTCCGAGCTGATTACCCATCCAGATTTTCTCTCTGAACCAGTTTGTCAGCTTCCCGATGGGCATTTGGCCCCAGCCGCCCAGTTTTAAACCATGTTTGGCTTAAGTCGTACATAAGAGGGGGTTAAGCAGCGAAAGAACTTATCCCTTTCTTGGAACTTAGGTTCCAAGTTGTGGGTATGGTAAGGTAAGGTAAAGACAGCGGAGGGAGAGTACGGCATCCCGGTTCAAGTGGTCTTTCGTACTTGCCCACAAGTAGGGCAGGGGACACAGCAGAAATCAGGAATACTTAACAGATTGTAGCTCCCCGGTGATTTCTATAGCGCGTCTCACGCTTGAAAGATAGTACAGGTCTTATGAGGCGGCCTGTTGCAATCCCAACTTCGACCATGCCAGCGACCGATCTGCCGGTTTCTTATTGTATTGTAAATGATACAGCATTAATACGGAAGTATCAACACTGCTATTAAATTCTATTTTAAGATATTCAATTTTTTTGAGTGCACGAACTTAAATTTTTACTCCTCCTTTTACTTGTTACCTTAGTAGTTCAAAAAACGATTTTGAAAACAAAAATATATATTACAACAAACCAAACGGAGGCATGCAATGATAAAAGCTTTAAATATGTCGGTTACTTTTATGCTTCTTCGTCATGCTGTCCTTACTTCTTAGTTTACCAATATTTCGTTTCTTCTTAGCTTCCCCTTCCATAACTATAAGTATTTACAAAACTGTTAAATAACTTCACGTAACACTCCATAATCTTTCACAAGCTATAAACACACTCATAGGAACTCTTCTTGCAAACTGTGTCCACTTTTACTGCATCACATTGCCTGTTCTCTGCTTACGTTAGATGGATGGTGACTCCCTTGCATGTCGCCGTTTCTTTGCGTAGATGAACTCCTTTTGTTTGCTTGACACATACGACGAATGCAAGAAGTTAGAGGATTGCTGTTTCTTTTAAAAACTGCCTTCAAACCTCCTTTACATTTTTCTCGCTTTGTCCCCCGATGTAAACGGTGAGTCAAATGAAAACCTTAAATATTTTTAAATATTATCTATTGTGCAGAAGTGGTGCAAAGCTGTATCACTTTTCAACATAATCTCTCCCACGCTCAATGCAAGTCCTCCAGCGCTTAAAAGTGCATAAATGTCTTTAGAAAAAAAATTAGGTAGTGCTCACAACCACTCATGCACCGCGTGGCGTACCTCTTCATCGGAACGGAACTTTTTTCCTCCCATTGCGTCTTTGAGTGGTCCAAACATATGGACATCACTTGGGGCAGGCTCTGGTGAGTATGGTGGCTGAGGAAGACACTCAAAATGCAGGTCTGTGATTGTTGCAACTGTTGTAAGGGCAGTGTGGGGCCATGCATTGTCAAATTGCAAAAAAACACCTGCTGACAGCAATCCACGTCGCTTTGTTTTGATTGCAGGACACAGGTGATTTTTAAGGAGATCTGTGTATGATGCACTGGGGACAGTGGTGCCTCTAGGTATGTAATGCTCCAGAATGACGCCTTTTTCGTCCCAAAAGAGAATCAACATAACCTTCCCTGCTGTTGGTTCTGTTCGAAACTTCTTTGGTTTTGGCGATGAGGGATGACGCCATTCCTTGCTCGCACTCTTCGTTTCTGGTTGGTGGAAGTGAACCCAGGTTTCGTCCCCAGTAATGATTCTTGCAAGGAAGCCATCACCTTCCCGTTCATAGCGCCGAAGAGGTTCTTCACATGCATCAACATGTTGTTCTCTCATTTCAGGAGTCTGCTGCCATGGCACCCATCTTGCAGACAATTTGTGAAACTGGAGCACATCATGCACAATGTGGTGTGCTGATCCATGACTAATCTGTAAACATGCTGCAATGTCATTCAGTGTCACTCGACAGTTTTGCTTCACTATGGCTTCAACTGCTGCAATGTTCTGTGGAGTCACAACTCGTACCTGACCTGGGCGTGGAGCATCCTCCACTAAAGTCATACCATTTGCGAACTTCCTACTCCATTCGTAGACTTGCTGCTGTGACAAACATGCATCACCGTACTGAACCTTCATTCGTCGATGAATTTTAATAGGTTATACACCTTCACTACGCAAAAACCGAATAACAGAACGCTGTTCTTCCCAGGTGCATGTCGCAAGTAGGGCGGCCATCTTTATACTTATACTGCGACAGTACGTGTGCATCTGCACTATGCTGCCACCTACAGGCCATTCTGCACGCTGTTTGTAGCACGCTTACCAGCTTACAGGATAACGGCGATAAATTTCGATTTGCTATTACAATTTCTTTCATTTGAGTCACCATCGTAAAAAAAGTTTCTCGCTGCGTACATTTTCTAGTGCCTATATATAAAATTTTCCGAAATTACTTAATTAAAAAAATTATAACACTCGTCTGATTTAAGATGGAGAATTCAAACTTGGCAGGTAGGAGCACAGTAGTCTTCTCTACCTGAGAAAATCTTGTAGTAAGCTTTATAGTTACAGCATGATGAAGATACAAAGAGAAAATATCGGAGCTTTACCAGAAAACAAGCATTTTCGAAAAATTTGGACTCAGAGAAACACAAAACGATAGTAAAAATGATATAATATGACAGAGAAAATATTCTGCATAAGACTGTGTGTTGAAAGCTTCAAATTATTACAATTAATTATTTATACCATGTTATGAGCAAGTGGTAACAGCGCGAGGATAAAAAAGAACCAAGCTAACGAGAATTCGCGTGTGTTAGATAGAGATATACTCCATTTACTTCTATACTGTCTTTTTAGGTTGAGACAAGCTATAGTCAATTGGCTCTCTCCACATTTGCAGACTTATACATCCCACTTGGAGGGGAAGTGACTCGGAAACCGCATACCGCCTCGTTAAGAGATGGAAGTTTACATAGAGTATTCTATATCCCTGCCATGCAGCGCTGAAACACAAGTGGGCAACATGAAAGAAGCAAGCGGAAGAAGTATGAAGTGAAACGATATTCGGGGAAAGAAAGGAACCTTCCCAATATTCCTCTAGTACAACGAGGAAAACCCACGAATACGGAAGGCCAGATACGAGGACCCCATCCGCTATCTCCTGAATACACGCACTACTGCCTTCGACAACTTCCTTGTAACTCATCTGTAATCTTTAAAGTTAACTTGCATGTATACTACTGCTTTTTTAAATTACAGAGCATTTTCAGGATTAAAACCAATGCTTATGGAAGTAGCAGCTAATACAAATGTGACAAACTTGGCACAGTTTCAAACTGCTGTGATTTTCTGCTTTCGATTAACTCAGACTTACCCTTCAAAATGGTTACATGCTAATGTTATCGAAACTGTTACCACCTCTTATGCAATCATTTCAAAGTCAAGGAAACCTGCAATCCGCGACTTTCAGATAGCAATCGCAGTACGAAAACTGATGACGAAATTCGATAGAGAAAGGGCATTTATAATAGCAGTCAATGTCAAGGATATTTTGCATTAAAACAGGATTGATGTAACGGATATAACAGTCTTACATTTAAACTGTCCGACATCGATATATGAAATTAAATAAAAACACACATTGGAATAAATTACAAAATGCGCTAACTGGTGATGTTAATGCACTACTGTAAACAAATGAAAACAATGAAATGAGAAGCAACACAACAGTTGCTCATGGAATGCAGAGAAAACTTCTTGTGCGATTTAAGAATATACACATTTTAAATAAAAATATACTCACTACATCTACTCATTACTATTTTGTAAATTTAAAGTACTTATAACAGCTTTTATACACTTCTACTACTGGGAAACAACTGGAACATTAAAATGAGACCTGGAGCTTTTCTGGCGACGAATATCTTTGAGATCTTCTCGGGAAGCAAGGCAGGTGAAAAGACGATTAGACATCGACGTTTCGGCAGCGTACATCTCTCTCATCATCAGGATGTTTTAATAAATGTTATGACCACAAACTGTATAACCTGATGTAACCCAAATATCAACAAAGACAAAACACTAACAATATTGGCATCACTGAAAAAAGGACTGTTTTCAGTAAATTTCCAGGTCAGGAAATGGCGTGAGTATAGAAAATTAAAGAAACATAACTATTTAACTTGGTGATCAAGCTGTATAGATCTGTGCTTCTTAAGCCGACGGATTTCCATTTTAAGGCCGGTTTCCAAGAGGAGCTGAACTGAAATCCAGCATTATGATTAAGCACGCTCCTCTCCGAGGAAATGGCCAAAGCCTCCTTACATCGTCTTTTCACCTGGCTTGTTTCCCGAGATGATCTCGAACCGGAACATCATCATCATCATCATCATCATCATCATCATCATCATCATTATTATTATTATTATTATTATTATTATTATTATTATTATTATTATTATTATTATTATTATTATTATTATTATTATTATTATTATTATTATTATTATTATTATTATTATTATTATTATTATTATTATTATTATTATTATTATTATTATTATTATTATTATTATTATTATTATTATTATTATTAGATTGGTTCGCATAAAGAATCACTTGCATAAGAATCTAAGCTGTACTTACCTACAATCTTAAGAAATGATTTTTCAACTTTCTGAATAGTTATGTATATATTTAGTGTATAATTTTAGTGTCTGTGACACCGCTGAATGTTAAGCACGCTAGCCAAAGCAAACGCGCTAATTTTCATTAGTGTTCACAAGCATTAAAATATGTAAACATAATGATTTAAATATAAATAATAAATATTTGAAAAAATGTAATGTATTAATAATTATGACAATATGGCTGCTACGTTATGTTATTTTGTTGATTTAAACCATTTTAAAGGAAATAGATCGTAGTTGTAAAATGAATCATACTGAAAATATGAACTGAATTTCAGTTGAGATTTTAAAGCAAACCGAGGCCGCTGAGGATTTACTAGATCCATAAAAGTCAACAGATGTTTATGAATGGAGCCCGGATTTATAAGCGAAATGCCCATACCTAAATGCTAAGTGCTTTTTTATACCCAGGGTTTGCTTACTTATTTTATGCTTTTTAATTAATATAGCTTATTTTGTCCAAATCATGTAAATTTAAAAGTTAATTTTCACTTATAGCCATCATTTTGTCATTCACACATCGTCTCGCTGAAACATTTAGGAGTCTATATAAAGACGTGGATCTTCTTGTTTCAGGCGTAAAGAAAATGTTTGTACTGTTACCGATTAGAGTTCAAAAATGTCATAAAGTGCTTCCAAATTTGTCTTTACCTCCTCAGCCAATAGGGTTCTTGATTAAAGGCTGTCATACTACGCAGAATATTTAGATGAAGTAAAAGCAGTGTTGTACTCCTTATATGCAAAAGATGCAAGCAGCATTGCTACAGCACAGGAGTGTTTTGCTAATATTGGCATCTAAGATAAAATAGAGGACATCCATAATAGTTTCTCCAAAATACCTGCTATTATAACACAGTTGGAAGCTGGAAAAAATATCTTGGAGCATTCACATTCTTTGATAAATGATATTTCAGTAACCTTGTCTTCAGAGACTCACGGTAATGCTGAGAAACTCAGTAAGGTATTAATGAAAAAAACATGGTTAGGAAACACTGTATAAAATTTCTATAAAAAAAGCTCTCTGGTATAGAAACTTATATCGAAGAAGAATTCAATCAAGAAGAATTGTGGTGCTTTTCACATGTTGTGACGTTGAGATATCCTGTTGACTGTATAAAAATTCTTCACTAACAAACGCAGGAGTTTCACACAAGAAACTCTCAAGATAAACTCCCTCGTGTACTGTAACGATCTTACGTAAAGTAAACATTCTGCGAAACAATATATGATTAAATTTTTATTTTTTATTTGTTTGTTTTGGCGCTTATTTGTTTCATTTTTTGTGCCTATCTCCTTAATTATTTCACCAGTTTATCATGCTTACAAATCCGGGCTCTATTTATGAAATATGAACGTTTCATATCTGTGTAGATGGAGAAAAGAGAACTTTTTTTTTTTTTTTTTTTTTTTTTTTTTTTTTTTTTTTTTTTTTGTAATTTACGTCCCCCAACGTTAAGTCATATCGGACGATGAATGGAATGGGTGAAATGATGCTCAAATGAGTCAGGAGTCCTTGGAGCTTACAGCTACCCGATATTCGTCTTGAAGGATTTATCCAGATAACTCACCCTGACCGAGATTCGAACTCGGGACCTCTTGAACGTGAGGCAGACACGCTACCATCTACGCTACGGAGGCGGGCAAAGAGAACTGCGACGACTGTAATAAATCCTTGCTTGCTTATTGCTAGGTAATTACGGAATTGTTTTTTTTTTGGCACCAGTACATTCATTACGCCAATTGCACACAGTTTGTTTTAATGCTAGGACCCCTTTTGCGATTTTGTATACTATGAAGAGTGTTTCGAGTGTTTAAAATCTGTTCACAATCTGGTGACTATATACGTAAATCCATGAAAATAAATAAAAAAAATTAATTGCTGATAACAAGCATGACTTTCATTTCTTCACTTTTACATCACTAAAATGAAAGAAAGAAAGAAAGAAAGAAAGAAAGAAAGAAAGAAAGAAAGAAAGAAAGAAAGAAAGAAAGAAAGAAAGAAAGAAAGAAAGAAAGAAAGAAAGAAAGAAAGAAAGAAAAACAATTAGGTAAGGGGCATTTTAAAAGAAGTAAAATGTTCGGGATAAAAATGTTATACGCATCTCTCACACAGCTTTCGCTAACCATTATGGTAATTCACAGGTATTCATCATATATTATAAAGTATAATGCGATCGATATAAACCTCAACCATTTCAATAGGCCATAACTTTTGAACCAATAATAGGACACACGTGCAACTTTGGAGAAATATAATACACTTAGAAGTGTCGTCCATCAGCATCTATGGATCGTTGGTCCCATTTTCTTAGATACGACTGTAGACACTGAAGTTTATATGGGTATCTTCATGACATTTGTAAAGCAGCTGGATCATATCGAATTGAGAGAGGCTTATTTCCAGTAAGATGGAGCAACGTACATCTAATGAAACCATGGAACTTGTAACCAGTTTCTTGATAATCGAATAATCTCAAAAGGTCTATTGCCCCGCCAGATCCCCTGACAACCTCAGCGGATTTTTTCTTGTGGGGTTATCTAAAAAATAGGGTGTACAAGAATAGGCCACGGATAATTTATGTCTTCAAGGAATCCATTCGAACCGAAATAAGTAACACTGGCGAGGATACTCTCCGTAAAACTTCAGAGAATATGGTGAGACGAGTGCAAACATGTATAGATGCTGGTGGAGGACACTTCCAACATTTTCTCTGAGATGTCAATAGTGTAATGTAATCTTCCAATTGTGTATTATATTTCTTTAAAGTTGCACGTGTGTCCTATTACTGGTTCAGAAGTTATGACCCTTTGCAATGGTTCAGATTTATATGGATCACACTATATTATTCATTAAAAGTTACTATCCTTTCGGTTTTATGTTAATCAGAAGGGATGTCTGCCTGATGTTATATCTGCTGTAACACTCCCTGAAAATATTTTAAATAATCAAAAACAAAGAAAACTTTTTAAGGTTAAGGCTAGTTTAGGGATTCTCTAATTTTAATGTCATACCCCTGAACAATACTAAATTTAAGTTTGCCAAGTTTGGTATTTAAGGTGGGTTGGTTTTTGAGTGATGCTATTTATAGAGATAATATACTCGTCCATAAACATAGAGCTTTTTCGAAAAACACTTTTTTGAATTTAAGGAACTTCAAAACGTTTATCTCCCGTGAAATATTAGTATCAGATTTTGAGTGCAATACAGGACTTTTCGCATTTAATAGTGGTAAATAGAAGGAAGAGTAAAAAAGGGGAACTTCTGTCTATATTCTTCAAATACCAATATTGAGTTATATTAAATGTTCAAATACACGTTTTGGAAAACTACTAATATTTCTTGTGAAATAGCATTAGACATTATGAAGCAATAACATGTGTTGTGAGAACACAAGCCAGAGACAGGTAGCAATGCTTGACAAGAACAGAGTGTATCGCGGACGGAGTTTTGCCTGTGTTAACCTCGAGACTGGAAATGGATCAATTCATCAACATCAGTGAGATTGAAAACAAAAGGATAGAATTAATCAGCAGCAGTGGTAGCTGGCGAGACATGAGCGATTCAAGTTTCAACTCAGCCCGTGCGGTGGCGTTTAAAGTCATAGACTATCAGTGATAACGTCACGATATGTTCCTTGTCACACAGATCACTAACTCTCAAGAATACTTACACTGTGATTAAGTTCCTCTTGTGCAACATATTTGAGTGAAATCTGTGTAAAATGATAGTCAGTAAATTAATATTATTAGAAGCACTTAGCATTTCTGCATAAACGTAAAACTATATTAATTCCCCCCCGTGAATAACTAGCCTTATTTTAAACAAGGTCATAATAAGACACAATATTTTGTGAAACTTAACGTACATATCCACATTTTTCTATTTGACATTTAGAAAGTGCTATAGAGGTACAGTGACTGTCATAATTTTTCGGACAGGGCGGTCCGTACATGTAATGTGCTTGCTTTTAAAGGAAAAGTGGGTAAAAAATTCAAAATTGCTAAACTCTTAATTCTATGCACTTCATAGGCACCGCAGTAATGCAGTTGTGACTTATAAATTATTTTAAAAATGCACAATACCGGTTAATTAGTTGAGATACGAAAATTTGCTCGTCATATTTTTTGGGCAAGGGATGCTTGGCAACTCAAGACATGCTTTGCAAATGTATGTGCTGTGCGGGTAGGTCCCAATCGTGCCGTACTCTAGCACAAACAGACACAAACATTCAGGAGTGAAATGGGGCACAGAGGAAAGAACAGGATATTTGGACAATGCCAATTAGTAATATTCCATCATGAAAAAGGAAAAACATGTCGAAAAACAGCAGATTTCTTGAACATGAAGAAAAGTAACGTCAATGAAATTATCTGCCGATATAAATATTAAGATAGGATTGAAAATATGACATAGACAGGTCGCCCCAAGGTCCTTAATAGCAGAGAAGAGAGAGCAGTAATAATAAAAGTGAAAAATAATCCACGTCGTACTGGAGCTACTGAGGCTGCGAGTGCGTTTGGAAAGAGGATCAGCGCAAGCACAATCCGGAGGGTGTTATACAGAGAACATCATGGATGAACTGCAAGAAAAAAAGCTGTATGTCAAAATTAATAGGATCAAGCAGCAAAGATTAGCTAAGGAGCACCTCAGCAAAGATATGGACTGGTGGAAAATAGTAATTTTCAGCGCCGAGTCGAAGTTCAACATTTCTGGCTCAGATGGCCGCATCATCGTTTGGAGACAGCCAAATAAGAATTTGAAGAAAGCAATATGCAGGCGACAGTAAAACATGGAAGGGGACATGTTATGGTTTGGGGCTGTATGTCAGCTGAAAGACTAGGCAAGGCAGTTTTTATAGATGTACATATGAATCACCGCCAGTATTTTCAGATTTTATAAAATAACCTGAAGAAAAGTGCAGAAAATATTGGAATAGGAGACTGTTGTAAATTTTATCAGGACAATGACCCAAAACATACGGCTATGGTTGTTGTACAACTGTCTTAAAGTTGTTAATCTTCCCCACAGAGTCCCGACATCAATTCCATCTAAAGCTGATGAGAGAAGGCGACTGCAAGAGGAATGGAACAAATTGTCTCGTTCTACTAGCAAACTGGTGGAGAGCATACCGAGAAGGCTGACTGAAGTGTTACGGAGAAAGGGAACAATCACCAAGTATTAATATTCCTATATGGCCTCCATTCTTTCTATTTATTTTATACTTATATTTTTTGTCTAAATACTTTTGAATAGGAAATTTTGTATTCCTATAGTTACATTCCTATATTTTATACTTCATGAAATGAGATGAAACTTTATTTTTATTATCGGTATGTGTAACTGTACAATCTGGAGTGAGCAAAATGGAATAAAATAATTTTGTAGTTAATCACTGTTAAACATGTAACATCTATTCTTGTCCATAAAATTCTGACAGTCACTGTACATATTGCACTTTATGAGAATGCTCGCAGGTCAATTCCCTTTTTGAGGAGATGGAAAACTGTTGGACCACTTATAAACATCATTCAATCTGCAATACTTAGACCTATCACACAATGAGAAAATATTTGCATTACACTAACACCGCCAAAGCTTTAAACCTACGTATTTATTTTTATAACAAGTATTTGCAATGTTATTATTCTTCCATGTGTTTATTTTATTATGGCATGTTCCTGTCACCTTTTCCACAAACAGAATTGAAATTCCATTGTATTGTTTGTTTGCTGTCTTTGATAGTTTATGTATTCCAGTTTTATCTTTAATGCATTACCTTCGTTGTAAAAGTTACGGCCCCAAAATGTTTAGTTGTAGCGCATGATAAGCAAATTTGGTATTATAGCACATCCAGGATGGGTGATCAGCCCAAATGCTGGTAGGACACTGAATAAGGAAATGAAACGAAGCGATGAAAGGATGAAAGACTCCGGATTAAATCAGTATTTGCCTAGCAACCAAGGAATTGAGTTACAAAAACAAAAATATCAATTCGCAATTGAAAACATGCCCGGAAAAACGGGCTAACCTTCAAAATAAAATAGTTTGCGATAAGTGCTGCGCTTTGCTGTTGCAGCAGAGAGCTATATTTTCTTGTGCTGGTCTATCATCCGGCAATCATATTACGCTGAATAAAAAGAGATGAAGTTCTTGCGTTTCGTGATATGCTTGTGCGTATAATGTCAAAAATGGGCTAACCTATTCATACTCTGTGCCTGCCATCTAGTGGCCGGTCATACATTTGGGCCTTGTGACCAGGGTAAAGAATACTTTTCATGTTGATAAAATGAAAACTAACACGTTCATATCTGCAAAGTCTTTTCACGATAAAGAACAGAAAAGAACAGTTTCAGAATCTGGAAAGTGCAAGGTGAGCAAGGTGACATGCATGAAGTATTTAAAGAGCATCCGTTTAAGTTATATTTGAAATGCACTTATGGTGGTATTGAGGAATATGACACTTTGGACATTAGAAGGAAACTATCTTTCAAACTATGGTTTAGTTATATGACATATCCTCCAAAATGCAATGGTGCAAGACCTATAACTCCTGCAAAATTAAAAGGCCGATGAATTATATCCCACCAATTTATTATGAGTACCATAAAACTCTTAAATCTGAGACCACAGCTTCTCACAATATTACTGATGAAGCATTTTTGATCAGCCGGATTACAGCTGAAAAGTTTGTAACTACTTCCCAAAAAGATATACCTACTTATTGAAAAGTGGAATAATCCAAAGTATACCCTGTTTGAAAACCAAAAGATATACTTTATTATTAGTTTTATCTAAAAGGAATTTAAAATGTATTTAGAATAAAACTTGAATAAATGGTGACAAAGGTTTTTACCTTATTTTTCACATTTTACTTTTATTAATGTTATTACATTAGTCAAGTTGTCTATTAAGGACAACATTGATAACTATATCTTGCGTCTCATTTTCTCAGAAATGAAATAAAATAATCTTAACAATTCCTTTCAACCTCATTAACAAAACACCGTTTTTCTCCATTTTTAAAAAATGTGGGTTAACCCGCTTTTCTCGGCATGTCTTCAATTTCACTCCGGCCGACGTAGGATGAGTTTGGAAACTTGAATCAGATTTGAAAAGTACTATATGGATGCCGATTTTTATCCATGAAACTTTCAAAGAATAATGAAATAAGTTTACAAAAGTAATAATTAGATATAAAACCAAAATAAGAGTACTTCAAAAGTATTATTTGGAAGTTCCCTATATATTTAAAAAAAACAGAAGAGTTCTTTAACAACAAAGTGTCATTGCATTCCTTGGGAGACATCAATGCACGTATAAGACCAGAAAAAAACAACCATACCGAATACTGAATTGCACCAAATGAAAACAGCCCAATGTTTAACATTTCTGATAATTATAGGGTGCCCGAGGCTGGATACATGTCTTGGACCATTTATAAATATCCTACCAAGTAGATAAGTACTTGTGAATGGTAAATATATTTTTTCCTCCTTTGTAAGCTTAATATTTTTAAACAGAACGGTCAATTTTGAACAGGAATGAAGGAAAACTTAAAGAAACATGGTATTTATATTCGAAGGCTAAGCGAAATTCATGAAGAGTCAGCTTATTCAGATAATCCACCCAAACAAGATTTGAACTCAGGGTCTGTGGTGCATAAGGCACTCGGAGATAAGCCGTAAATAGTTTAAATTATATTTCTACAAACATTCGGTTTCTGAGTCACAGATGTAGCAAAATAATTTTAATTCACCCTCAAAAACTACTTATAAATGTGTAAACTTGGACCAAATATCGTCGCACTGCTTCACAGACGCAGAAAGGTTTTCGGCGCTTAGTATAATTGGATTTATACATGCAAGAAGGGAACCAAAAATAATCCGGACCGGTTTGCATGCACAGGTGCATTTTTGCCGTTCGGCAGGCAGATGAATGGAAGCAGATTGCGCTCATGTCTGTCGAGTAGGTTGCTGAACGGCTGACAAGGAGCGCGATTCAACACTTCATCAGGAGGTTGTGTCCACAATAACACTCAGTAGACTAAGCAAAATAACCATGTGCGCAACAACATTCTGAGATTTTGTATATAGAACCAGACAGCGGTATACTTGGTAATGGTGGGAGTTCCCGTCATTTTGGAGTTCCATTTCTATTTCTTGGTCTTTTACTGTTTAGGAAAGTGACGGCCGCAAACTACGAGGCAGCTAACACTTTATCTACAACAGACACTTTTTCGGTTTTCGTGAAAGATTGATAACGTTTACGTTCCAAATACGAGGGCTGTTCAATAAAGAATGATCATAATTTTTTACGATCATAGTTGTTCGCCTTAAAATTCAATCTTATATTGTTAGCTTAATGTGAAACAAACAAGCTGTAGTAGTTTCATTGTTGGCACCCCTGGTTCCCGCCTGTGAGAACCAGGCAAGTTCAAATATGCTCAGTATCGCCTATCGCTGCAATGGAGGTAACACGCGAGTAACAATATGCGGCTTTGAAATTCTGTCTTCGTCTCAACGGATCTTCAGTTTAGGCCTATACAATGTTACAGGAGGCCTATGGAGAGTCTGTTCTTTCCTACAGCACAGCTCGAAGGTGGTTTAAAATGATTAAAGAGGGGAGACAATCAATTTCAAAGGAAGGTGAACCCGGTGCTCCACTAACTGCTCTTACGGAAGAAAACATCAACACTGCTGCTGCCATTGTGAGAGAGGATCGACGAATTACCTTAAGATCACTTTCTGAAATACTGAACATTTCATTGGGTGCTACTCACACGTTGGTGACAGAAACATTACACATGAGACGTATTTGTGTGCGATGGGTTCCAAGACTGTTGATTCCCGAACCAAAGGACATTCGCATGCAGGTCTGCATGTAGTTAAAGTTGATGTTAGAGGAAGATCCGGAGTTTCTTTCAAACGTAATCACTGCTGATGAAACTTGGCTACATCATTTTGATCCTGAGAACAAATAGCAAAGCTCAGTGTGTAAATCTTCATCACCAACCCGCAAAAAAGCAAAAGTGGTTGTTTCTGCTGGGAAAGTTATGGTCATCTCATTCTTTGATATTCATGAAATGGTTTATCAGCATGTTGTACCTGCACACACATCAGTAACTGTACAATACTGCAGGGATGTCCTGAAAACATTGCAAGCCCAAATCAGGCGCTAAAGACCACATTTCCATGAAGCAGACTGGATGCTGCACTACGATAATGCGCGACCGCATATAGCCAATATTGTTGCTGAATATCTTGCAAAAATCAACGTGAAGTGCATACCTCACCCTCACTATAGTCCGGATTTAGTCCCATGTGACTTTTTTCTATTCCCTAACTTGAAGAAACGCCTTCGTGGGAGGCATTATCCATCATCAGAAGCAGTGGTGAAGGCTGCGGAGGCAATTTCGAAGGATCTCTAAAAAATGGTTATCAGCATGTCTTTGAAGACTGGCAGAAACGCTGGGACAAGTGCATCGCATTCAGGGGAGACTATTTTGAGAAGGACCATCAAAATTATGAGGATGAGTAAAGATACATTGTCAAACAAAATTGTGATCATTCTTTATTGAACAGCACTCGTATTATTCGTGAGTTTCATTCTGATTGAAAATAACATTCTGTACTAAAAGTTGTGTATAACTTTAACATTTTACTATTTACTGAATTACCAATAGAGAACGACCACTACTTGTATCTATCATTGTCTTCTTTTTTATCATAATTTTCTAAAATTAAGTTCAGAACCTGCATTTGAAACAGAGTAGGTCCTTCATAAATTTATATGGTACGCAGGCGAAAGCTCGACTTGACGCAAGATTATCATCAAGAGACTTAGCACCTTCAGACTAGTACATGGTAATCCAAATATCACAATAGACCAATATTTACTATTTTAAATTAATTTATATAAATATAACTGTAATCCTTTAATTTTTTAAGTCCTGGCAATGTTTTATAGAACCATTTGGTCTAGAAGGTTGTGGTTTGTCTTAAATTTTAGGGGTAATTCTGCTTTATATGTTGGCTAATGTTGAATTCAATATAGCATCAGAGTTTTGTGGTTAGAATTTGTTTAATTAGATAAACAAGTGGTAATATCTTGGATATATTTATACTGTGAGTAGCCTTTTTGTGTTGTTTTCACAATGAAAAAACGTAAGGACTTGTTTAAAAAGAGAAAAACAAAGACAATCAAAATTATAGAACATGTCCTGTGGTAGAAGAAGATGTAACTGCACAACAGGATGAAAATCTAGTGTTGAGCAATTCAGTTGAGAATGTTGAAGCTTCTAAAAGGAAACTACACATTACAGAAACGAAGTATAGTAACATTCATGAAGATGAAACAAATACAAATATAAAATAAGACCTGAAGCTTTCCTGTCGACGAATATGCTCACTTTCTTCTCGGGCAGCGAGCCAGGTGAAAAGATGATTATATATCGACGTTTCGGGAGTGTACATCTCTCCCATCATCAGGATATTTATAAAATGTTATAACCACAAATGAAATACTGGATATAACACAACTATAAACAAAGACAAAACACTATCAAAATTCGCATTCCTGAACAAAAGACTATTTTCAGTAAATTAAATGCCAGGTCAGGAGATGGCGTGAGTATAGAAAATTGTGTCAAAGAAACGTAACTACTTAACTTGATTATCAAGCTGTATTGATCTTTGTTTGTTAATTCGACGGATTTCCATTTTTAAGGCCGGTTTCCAAGAGGAGCTGAACTAAAATCCAGCATCACGATTAACGCCATATCCTGACCTGCATTTAATTTACTGAATTTGGATAGTGTTTTGTCTTTGTTTATAGCTGCGTTATATTCAGTATTTCATTTGTGGTTATAACATTTAATAAATATCCTGATAATGGGAGAGATGTACACTCCCAAAACGTTGATATCTAATCATCTTTTCACCTGGCTCGCTGCCCGAGAAGAAAGTGAAATATAAATACATTAATTAATTTTAATGTTCCGTTTTAGTGACTTTGTCACTTTAATATTTGTGGGGGGAAGTGAATCTGCATGAAAATGTTCATCAAATAAATGGCATAGTAAATAACATAACATACGTGCACAAATTTGAGAGCATTAAGAATTTTTACACATCAGAAAAAAAAATAAACAGCTTTTTGAAAATAATTTGAGGTTATTTTATGGACTTAGATGTATTGGAAAGGGATTTTCAGCTGGCAAGATACTTTGTGGTATGCTAAATCTCCCCAACCCACCAACTAACATTGTTTGCTAAACATCAATAGTGGGAACAAGTGTGAAAAAGATGGCTGCAGTCTGAGTGAAGGCTGCTATAAGTGAATATATAGTAGAACGTGATAATAATACTGACTTAGCTATAACTTTCGATGGATATTGGTAAATAAGATGCTTTCAGTCAAAAGATTGATGTGCATCTATTTTAGTTTTACTTCAACATCAATTTTCTAAAAACTACATTTTCCAATATAAAAGCTCAATTTTCTCATAAACCATTAGTAATATCTCCATACAAATTTTAGGACATAATCTAAATTTCACAGTGATGTGGATTCTCAGAGATTCAATTTCCTCAAATGGATTTTAAAATAATAAAATGTTCAGTTTTATAACGAAAAAATTATAAAATATGTACTACTTCAGATTCTTATACGAATGAGGCTCAGTATATTTAGGAAGGACCAATACATATACTGTAAAAAATTGGATTTCTATACCCAATAGATCCTGAGAAAACGGGATATTAATATTCCCATTTTAACATTAGTAATATAGGACTTCACGACTCCCCTAAAATATAACTATTTGTGACGTATAAGAGTGTTCACTGATAAACCTATTCGAAGAATCATAGCCTATAACCTTCATGAGGTATTAAAGTCTATTATGAGCTTTATTTTAATTTTCAACCCCGATATTAAGTTTGACTCCCTTCAGAGTTTGTCCTTTAGATTGTGACTCTTAAATACGAGGTAATAAGTCCACTCTAGTATTATGACATTATGTAAGTACCAAATAGGAAAGCACTCGATAACAAAGGTACTTCCAATTTCACGAGAACAAGTGAGCATCTAAATCATAAGTACCAATCAAATGTTATTGCGTTTCTATGTATTATAATGAAAAACAATGTATTTTTGGTACACGTAAAATCGCAGCTCATTTTGTGTGGTTCTCTCCTACCCACATCCTTCATTTGTAAACGACAAGAAGTGATTTTTAAACACCCGCATGTGAGCCGGCCCCGGTTTCTCTTGCAATAACATTGCCAAAATATAATTACCTGTTTCATTTTGGAAGATGGCTTGAAAGAAACGTACATTCATAGATCCCCTCCAAGCATCTCTTATTGACTGACTTCTCTCCATTTATGGTTTTACATCAGCACAAATTGTAATGAACAATAATTTAAGAAGGAAGTTACAAATCTCAAATTCTTCAAGAAGAATTTTTCTAGATGTTAACAGTATCCAAAAGATGGTACAGCCAGATTTATTTAATAAGAAACCAGGAGATCTGACTTACAACATAAGTTGTAGCCTTTTGTTTACTTTAGCTTGGTCGAAAAAGCTTTCGGTCAAGTTTTTGCAATAATGATACAGACTTGCGAATATGTCTGACTTATGGTTAGGTATTGCAGAGAATTGCTTGCAGAAATAAACACATGGGAATAAAATTCTTAGAATTTATCGATAATAGAATAAAACAAAGCAAATTTGGCAACATAATGTAGGAACTTTAGTCGTAATATTGAGACAAGACTTAAGGTGATAAAAAATGTGTATTTCCAAAAATGTCTTTCCGTTCGTATTTCACATTTTACACAACTTTTTTATAACTGGTATTATTGGCAGTTCGCAGCACATAAGAACACATACTTGTGATACATACTTGACGGTCTTCAATGATTCTTCGATTAGGGTTTCAGTGACTCAGGGACAGTTACATTTCTCATCATTATTAAGGATACAGTTATTTTTAAACCAAAAGTATTGACAAATCAGAAATTAGGGGATATAATACTTCAATAGTTACAGTTTTGGGTGTTAAGATTCCGAAACAGTTTAATACTACATCCCCAAACAGTTGGCAACTCACTTTACAAATATCACTTCTATTAGCCTCAATTAAACGTATCGATCAACTTAACGGATGTTGTGTATACTTTAAGCATGCGCAATTTATCTTGAGCGTTCGTCTCCCAAGTCTTCACTTGGTAGGTTTCGGCTAACTCCGTAAACACAGATGACAACTTAGAAACATGAAATACGCTATACCAGTACACTAAACTAGTACACTCTGACATCTAGTGACTAATACGCTAAGCTTTTTCGCGCGCTCTTTGTTTTCTGTGTGCATTCGTTTTGTGCAAGTTTGAGGTTCATCCAGTTTATAATTATGGCTGAGGGCACACCAAACTCATATCCATATGTACCTTCCCAGCAACGAATTCCGACTCGGAAACATGCACGTACAGTCGTGCACAGTGATGGCCGCAAAATAATAGCGAAAGTTGCAGAAAGTTGCAGTATAGAAAAGGATAACAACCAGCTAATGTTCCCACTCAGCAAATCAAATGAACGAGCTGCTGCTTACACAGGAAAAAGCGTCAGCACTGTCAGGCGTATTAAATCGTTTTGTACATCTCATCCTAATGAATCTCCAAAAAGCACCAGGAAAAAGCAGGTAAGGCTGTGATTTGTGTATGGTAATAACTAATAGTGATGTTTTCTTTCTTTCTTCTTTTCCTTTCAATCATTTCCTTTTTGGCTTCCTCTTTTCCTTATATCTTTCTCTTTTATCTTTCTTTTTCTCTTGCTCTGAGCCCTTTCTATATTTCTATATAGCTTTCTATTTCCCTCCATTACCAAAGCTACACCGGTATTTAATAGAGGCCAACAAACCTAGGAGCAAGACTTACGTGTGTTGTGGATGTTATGGTTCTCGAAAGTGGACACACTATTACTCGTTTACCTCCTTATAACTGTGATCTGAATGCAATTGAACTGGCGTGGGCAAAAATAAAGAACGTTTTCAGAGGACACAACGTTACTGGTGATATGGCAGCCACAAATCTGCAGAAACTTGCTATAGAAGCATTCTCTTCTGTAACTGCGACCGATTGGGAAGGATACTGCAAGTTCTGGAAATGAAATATTGGAGAAATAATGGTGTAATTGAAAATGCGATTGATGAAATTATCAACAGATCAGAGGATACTACAAATGAAACTGATGCAGTGGACTCAGAAATCGAAGAATCACAAAGCTAATGAGTATTTAGGGCTGTCATATTTGTTTACTGTTTTTATGTGTTTCATAAATAGTAAGTATATAAATATACAGCTTATAGGATCGAGTTCAATTTAATGTTTGTCCACAGATCTCACACTTGCGGCGCGTATCTTCACTTATCTTACACACTATTTTGCTGAACTGTTTTTCAAGGTTGACCACACTGCAGAAACAAATGAGCGTTAGCTCTCGCAACTTCCCCTCTACCCGCACTACCCTGTAAATCCAGCGCTTTTCTTATCTTGCGCGTACTGTATACCTACCCACACATACCCTGAGAACAAGATCGCATAGTTCACAACTGTAGGAACTGGCAATAGATGCAACGAAGTGCGAGATATTGGAGCAGATCAAAACTAGGCTTAGTGTCCTCAGTATATATTCAAGTTTAGGCCGGTTTCTCCAACAGTGATTATTTTCGTATTGCCTTCATTTATATAATCCCGGGTATAGAGGATGCAAGCTATCAGAATTCATCAAAAGCCAACTGCGGCACATTTATCCCATTATTAATGTGATATTTTCCATTAAAATAGCACCACTTACGTAGCAGAAATCAACAATGATCTACGAACTTGAAGCTGAATAATTTGGTGCAAAAGGCGCTCAGGATGGAAGATGGTTAATTATTCTCACTTTCTGTGCCGATCTTGAGGAAGTATGCCTCGGCTCTCTGGAGCAATAAGTATTCTCTCTCTCTCTCTCTCTCTCTCTCTCTCTCTCTCTCTCTCTCTCTCTCTCTCTCTCTCTCTCTCTCTCTCTCTCTCTGGCCGTAGTATCAGAGCGAGAAGAATTTGTAGAAAAGATTAACAAATTTTCTTTTCTTCAAAATATTGTAACTCTTCGTTCTGTAGACATAATACCAACAGCTGTTCCTCAAATAGGTATGTCCAAGTAAGGATATGGTCGTGGGTGGTGATAATTGTAGTTGTTAGGTAGACAGCAAACACAGCGGGATGCGACATTTAGCATGGAAGTGTTGTTTCAAAACAGGATTTGCAAAAGAGGTTTTCCTGATTCATTTAAAATGGTTAAATATCACTGTAAGTTGCCAGTACTTCAATTACCGTGCAATATTGATAGTGTCGAATTGTTGCTGAAGTACGTTTCACCATGAGCTTGATTTTAATGGAGCACAAGCAAACGTCTTCTGCTTATAAGCTTACAGTTTGGAAACCGTAGGAATAAACTTTTATATTTGAATCTGAAAGTTCTAATTATACACGAAATAAGTATGTATAATTCACTTAATTGCACTTTTATTCTGAAACATTACAACAATCACAGAGGGTTTGTGACAAATCTGTAGACTGTTCAAAGAAAGAGAGGATGCGGAAACTGAAAATCCCGGTATTATTTTAATTTACCAAAAATATATCGAGAATGGAATAACACAACGATTTCGGTGCAAAAAGTTAGTGGATCATATAACAGGATTGAATAGACAAAAGAAGATTATATGTGGTGACGCAAAAATAATGAACTTAAGGTCAACAAATCTTTAATTTATTAGTGAAAGTTCTATTCCCTATGTATCAACTGTTTACATATGAATGGGTATTCTAATTAGTTCCAGCTTTCTTTGTTACAAAATGAAGTGTGCAAATTATGTGATAGCAAACATCGCATCATATACTGTAGGCCTCTGACAAGAAAACGTAAGGAGGGGACAATGCACATGGAAACTCATAATGTCACAAACATGTACATTTACTATCTACATTAAATATATCGCACAACTTTAGTATACCAGCACTGCTAGCACGAGACGACATGTTTTTAAAAATACCTAAGTCTTGATCATATAAAGAAGTCTATTCATAATTATTCTCCAGAAAAACATTTCTTACAGCCACATTTTCATGAGAAATACCCATTAGATAATTAAAATAAAGGTTTGGCTCTCTAATGCACCATTTATTTCTCTCTCACTGCATAAATTCATCACCAATACCTTCTCCATAACCAAATCCACTATCGTAGCCACTTTCCTAATACAGATTTCGATCCATAAACGTTAGGAAATAACTGGTAGTGCATGCTACGGCCATTCCACCGTAGAAACCGAGTGTCATTAAAGGCGGTTCCTACTCCTTTTGCGTGAGTTAAATAAACTTTAAGAGGTTTGCATTCGAAAAGTCTCGATCTGACCCCTTCGACCATGCACTGTCTTTGGATTGTTCGTAGTTTTCTCTGGATTTTAGGTGACTGCAGGGGTAGTGTCTCATCTTTTTAACATTATTTAACTTTCACTCCATTTATTTCTTATTTTTCGCTGTTAGCGAAACTAAGATTTTTATTTTTCTATTTTGTGTTACTATATTTAACTGCACGATTCTCGGCGTTCCATGCTATATTGGGCATAAAACAGCTCTTAATTTTTCCTCGTCAAATCATAGCGGTTTTTGGAAGGAAGTGAGAACCAGAATACAAGACATAGATAGGAAGGAGTTATGGGAAAGTATAGAAGAATAGAAATCTTTGAAATTTTATTAGCAATTAAAGACAGAATGGCGTAAGCAAAAATATACAGATCAATGTGACAAAACTGGAAGTGAAGGCATAGCATGGATGAGAGTAGGAATAATATATCTAAAAGGGTTGAGAAGTAACGAGGTAGGGATATATGAATTTTGTGGAGATGAAGAGAGCACTGTTCATTATCTGATAGAATGTAAGGAGTTAACAAACTGCAGGAGAAAAATATGGGATAAGAAATGGGACAGTGTGAGCAAAGAAGTAGTGGCGTTACGTATGTTAACAGGGACGAGTGAAAAGAAAAATAGATGTATAGGGGAATTCTTGTATAAGTTAAGAGAAAAGTGGATTAGGGTAAAAGAAGCGAAAGTCAAGAAGAAATGACAAGTTGCTCAGGAAAACCAAATACTATTGGCCAGGGGACCTCAGGGGGCCCCTTTATTATGCTTGAGGTTCTTTCACGCACTGTAAATCTATGAAGTGGGGTCACTGACTTTAGTTCCCTTGCTAAGGAAACCATGCTAAGGATATTTAGGCCACAAAAGACATCCCATCCACGACCACGAGAACCAGAGGCTACCATGTTACTCTAGACCAAAAAGGATGATTACTTCGGGTGGATTTCTAGATTGCATGCAGTATGGTGGAAGCGGACATATGGCGCAAATGCTCGCTCAAAGAAAAAATTACTACCAGCAGCACTAGAGGGCTGCTTGATCGACATGTCGTTCAGTACCTTTTGAGAAGCTGAAAACTCTTAACTTCTGCACATCTCTCTGGCTTTTCTGTCCGTGGTCTGTAGCCTCCTGGGTTTCTTCACTTCAGCCCCCACTTCTGTAGGATAACCCATCTGGGTGATGGTACGCGGGATGTCTCTCTCTTCTAACTTACACCAATAAATAGGATTGTCATTGTTAATGAAATCTGGCGTAAGAAAAAACAAAGCAAATATGCGAATTTATTATTCTACGTTACTGCAATAGAGAGGATTTTGTTCATAACTGATCTTATAGAAATATAAATAAAAATTTCTAACTTTAAATTTCTTTTCTGTTGATGTCACAGAAAGCTTAACCTGTTCAGGACTAATTCACAAGCTTTTGGAACACACCAATTGGATTTACCTGAAAGAAGGCGCTTTCAGACATGGCTATTTTCAATGGGAAGGCATTTCATTGAAAAGTCGTTTTGTAGTTAACTGTAGGTCTCCATTGTTTTCCATCCATGTTCACTCTGTCACATTCCAGCGGCAGGAATGTGTTGAAACAAAGATACTCCCTGCAGTTGCATTTATTTGCCTTTTGTTCTCCCACTGTAAACCGAACTCTACATGCAATGAGCAGACAACCCAAACGAATGGAGACGGTCATTTCTGATGCAGTCAAGTCGTTGCTGACACGAATACGTTCGGTTTACCATGCAGTAATTGCATTGCCCTATCGATATGCAGACATCTGCCGTATAAACTTGCTGCTACATCCAAGCTTCAAAGAAGAACAGTGCAATTATATTTTTTCTGTCCTAACAAATGCATTAGATATGTGTACTACCGAATTTATAATTTTGATAACAGTTCTTTCAAATCAGCTGCCTGATACTCAATTACTGACAGGTAAGATTTATAAGTTTATACCTTAAAATCAATACAAAATATAAACACAAGTTACAGTTATAACAAGACAATGAGATTATTAGTGAGCTCCTTCATGAAACACCACTAATTTGGGCTTTCGTGAACGCAGGTGACCTGAAAACCATTAGATTAAACGTCAGGTACTTAGAAAGTCATTACGTTAAACTACACGTATGAAGAATTTTGAAAAATGGAATGGAAAATACAACTCACAAATAAAAGTCAGTTTCAAATGCGAATTGGCAGTATAAAAGTTCACAATATGTAGGGAGTGATACTTTGTAGCCGGAACATGGTTTTACAATTCTTGGAATTTCTACTGTGATCGATTATTATTGGAAGTTAATAGTACCCAAATACCGCATATGACTTATATACTTGAATGTACCTGAACCAATACCTGAATAATCTGCGATTATTCGCATTGTTATAACGGAGTCTGGATACGTCAGAAGTCTGCAAAATAATTCAAAGTTACAATTTAGATAATTCGATTCACAAACATTGAATTTAACATTCAACAGATCGCTTCTACGAGGGCTGTTCAATAAAGAATAATCACAATTTTTTTTTGACAACGTACCTTTACTCATCCTCATAATTTTGACGGTCCTTCTCAAAAGAGTCTCCCCTGAATGCGATGCACTTTTCCCAGCGTTTCTGCCAGTCTTCGAAGACATTCGAAGACCATTTTTGAGAGATCCTTCAAAATCCTCTCCGCAGCTTTCACCACTGCTTCTGATTATGATAATGCCTTCCACGAAGGTGTTTCTTCAACTTAGGGAATAGAAAAAAAGTCACATGGGGCTAAATCCGGACTATAGGGAGGGTGAGGGATGCATTTCACGTTCATTTTTGCAAGATATTCAGCAACAACAATGGCAATATGCAGCCGCACATTGTCGTGGTGCAGCATTCAGCCTGCTTCACGGAAATGTGGTCTTTTGCGCCTGATATAGACTTGCAATGTTTTCAGGACATCTCTATAATATTGTCCAGTTACTGAAGTGTGTGCAGTTACAACATGCTGATAAACCATTCCATGAATATCAAAGAAGGAGATGACCATAACTTTCCCAGCAGAAGCAACCACTTTTGCTTTTTTGGGGGTTGGTGATGAAGGAGATTTCGACACAGAGCTTTGCTGTTTGCTCTCAGGATCAAAATGATGTAGCCAATTTTCTCCAGCAGTGATTACGTTTGAAAGAAACTCCGGATTTTTCTCTAACATCAACTTGAACTGCTTGCTACCTTCACTGCAGCTGTAGGCGATACTGAACATGTCTCAACTTGCCTGGTTCTCAAAGGCGGGAACCAGGAGTACCAACAAGGAAACTACTACGGCGTATTTGTTTCACATTAAGCTAACAGAATATAATAAGATTGAATTTTACTGTGACAAATTATGACTGTAAAGAAAAAAGTATGATAATTCTTTATTCAACAGCCCTCGTATATAGGGCTTTTCAAGCACGTAAACTGAAAACTGTAGATCGCAAAGAGTTTTGAACTTTAGTTGTGTAACAGCTACTTTGGTATCTTGGCAACAGCTAACATATTTTTTCAATACTTTCGATACCATAGGCCATTCTATTATTCAAATATTTCAGTATTTTAGATTTCTTATAATTATTTTTATGCTACAAATGTGCTTTATATCTGTCTTTCTTGCTCTCTATGACAGTTGTGATGACGGAAAATCCCGTGAAAATCCCTATCTAGGTTTATATTAGAGAAATATTGTAGATGTGCTTATAGCACACACACTGAAGATAGATACAAACTAATATTCTCAACTGTTGGATACAGTTTCAGAACATGTAGTTTCAGACAACAGAGAATATAATGTCAAGAATTTGAAGTTGAAGAAGTTACGGCTACTTTACAGTGAGCGGTCTGCTGCACCCAATTGCCTCAATGAGAAGTCCCAAGAAGGAAAAAGTCATGAAGCACTGTTCCTCGGACTGGACAGTTCGTTACTTGGACTTTAGCAAGGAAAGCCGCACTGTGCTAAAGGCGGAATGGACGCTATAGGCGCTGAATACAAATCAGCAGCAGTCGATGGGATATCACTTTCTAAAGAAAAGAGTTCCACAAGAAAAAATATAACAGCATCTTTATTATACTGCCGAAGCTGCAACTGGAGACTGTAGTGCTTCACTTAAAGCCTGTCCGTTGACTTCATATGGCGATGTTCACATGCGTATAGGCGCTTCTAGAGCCAAATAAGCAATCCGTGTTGAAAAGAATAACTTAATTTCAAAAGTTCATTTGCACGCTGATATATCCGGTTTACTGTGATGACGCTCTGTCGTTGAGCTACTGTGGTGAGACCGCAGATGCACATGAATTTATTTAATGTGAATATACTGCTTGCAGCGGGAGAATAAACTAGATGTAAACAAAACCACGTGACCGTTGATCATAGCGCGCCTTGTTCACGATTTCCATGATGCCTTCGCATTGTAAGTAGACCCTTGACAAAACACTGCTACTAAGGTGTGGAGTCTGAGTTCGTTTTGCTAAAGCGCACAACAAGTACATACTAAGCGTCTTTCAACTATAAAAAACATATAATAATAGATAGTTAAGTTAGTTTGTGAAGCAAATCATGCTGCGCGCGCATACTGAAGCTGAGATGCGTATCCAGTTATCAATCATGGCGGAGCTAGCGAGTAATGTTAAACATAATAAATCAATAAATTCTGCTTTATTGTTGTCTCGGTATCTAGAAGCTACACCGAGACCTATTTTTACAATATTAATTATTTTCTTAATTACAATAAAATGTTACATTAAGACATTAAATAGTTTTTGCAGATACATGTATAATTACATTACAAAAACCAACCTAACTAGCTACAACCAGTAGCTTTACATCTGCAAACTAAACTAAACGGAAAAGGTATGCAGAAAGAATTTTTACAAACTTTTATTTATTAAATCTCACATTACTGTCCTATTACGTTGTCTAAATCTCTCAGATCTTGTAATTTGTGGTGACTGATTTCAAACGCCTGGCCTGTAGTACTTGGTTATTATGTTCCCTTATACCTTGTTGTTTATATTTCTCCATAATTATAGTGGAAACCTTCTCTGCTGCCGTTTCAAGTATTTTGAAGTCATTTGTGTTTCTAACTACGTCCCGAACATATTTACTTTCTAGCTCTAACCTTTCCTCACGTAAAATTTCATCATATTTATGACATTCAAATAGGGCGTGTTCTGGAGTGTCTTCTAAATTACATCGATCACAATTACTGGCGTCAGACCTTACTATTTTCTTAAAGTACACATTATATAGTCCATGTCCCGTTAAGTATTGGATACCTAATCTTGTTGGTACTATATCTTTTAATTTTAATCATGGCGCGCGGAAAGCCTTTACGATTTAAGACAGTTTTACGGCATTAAAATTCCAAAAAGCCATTGAAAATCAGCATTCTTACATCTATGAAGCAGATGAGCAACTCATACGTAAGCATTGCTAAATCATCTGTGAATCGAATTCATTTTAATCACATTATGAGCATGTAATCCTTGTTTCACATAAGCTTGCCCCGTAACTATTAACGGTCACGTGATCATATCACATCTCATTGACTGCTATTGTGATGCATACTGTTGTGCGGTAAAAATTAGTTCGTTATTTAACATGGTATATGTCTTTATATGTTGGAAGAGAATTATCAAATTTATATTTTCGTAACAGTTTTAATTAAATATATTACGCAACAGAGTTGATTTATCGGAAATGCATGTTAATTATTAAACGAAGTAAAGAGGAGGTTCCTTTGCTCTCAAGCACATGGTACGATAGCACGTGATTTAGCGGTAGTGGTGACATATTTGTTTATATGACTTTTATCACTGACTTTGTTTTGAACTGGATTAGTCATATATTGCCATTCGACGGTGTGCTATGGCGAGTGCGAGAGCTAAATTATTTTATTGATCGTTTATTGCGCGTGTACTTATTAAATGTATAGTGGCAGAGTCCACCGCCAGTTTTTCGCTGAAGCATCGCAAGGGAAACCCTTTACAAAGTGTTTAATGCACTCACAGAGGAGAATCCGTCTTTGTCAGTGAGAGAAGTCAAACAGCTGTGCCCTGAACTTACAGGTGTAAGTGTTAGATGCTTAAGAACATCGCGACATGAAACTGAGACAACATGAAAACTTACCACTGTAGGGACGATATTGCTGTGTGGCGAAGACGTCATTTAAGGACAATCAAACTGTACCGAGATACAAGTCGCAAATATACTACCTTGACGAGACTTGGGTAAATGAAGAACACACGATAAGTATGGCGTGACACGACTTTTAATACTGAAAGTCAAGCATTTTTGTAAGGTGTGTGTGCTGGTTTAAAAAAAATCCCAATGGAAAAGACCGAAGGCCTTTCATTGTAAACTTGTTCCAGTTTCATTGCTCATTCATTCAGTTTCAACTTGCTCAGTTTCATTATAAACTTCATTATTTTTGCATTATCTATCTTCTTGGCAGTTATTATGACGTTTACTGCAGTTTAAAATGTGACAGGAAGGCACCGCCTATGGCCTATGGCGCGAAAACATTAGCCAATTAGGATGAGGGGGAAGGTAGTTGCACGCGGAGTGATACATGTCAGCGGGGCAAGGCTATATGAAACAGACAGTAATAGACTCGGTGTGAAGGAGCATTTGACACTGCAAGCGCATGAGCGAAACCTTTGAGAATAAGACCGTAAATACTTTTTTTATGATGACAATGCTCGAGATATTACGATTCAACAATATCTTTTTGAAAATGTAATGTTACAACGTTGAAAGTTGTAGAGTATCTCGCGAGGTTTCTTATGCACTACATAAAATTAAATGATCAATTGTGCGAAATGGAGTCTAATTTCCAATTCTAAGCAAGACAGTAATTTTCGCTTGTTTCAGATATAGGTGCATACTTAAAATCGACCCGGTTCATCCAGTGTCCGTTTCTCGCTTGCTTCCTCAGCTTGTTTTGCTAAGCTGGAACACGTCGTCTGCGTAGGTAGACAACGGCAATCTGTGGTGAGCACCAAGGGTATGGCAGTCGGCACCCTACTGCCGCCTGATTGCATTGTTCAGATCCAAGCCTGAAGAGAGGAGTGTGATTGCTTGTTTGACCACTTTGCCTTTTGTGTAAAGTTTGTTTACTTTAAATATGGACGGCGTTTTATTAATGAACCGATCCGATCGGATATCATTTGATCTAGTGGAGGCCTGTACAGTCGGCTTCCCTCATGATGGGTACAACCCAGCGCGGCGTATAATGAGTAAGCGAAGTTAGTGTGCTCATTTGTTTTATCATCAGCTGATAATGCATCGACAAAGATTTTGTACGTCAGAAGCTACAGGATGAAACATTCGCACATTAACTTTCAAAGAGAGAAATTGACACAAAACTGTTAACGAAGTGGTTTTCAGTATTAGTAATAACTAGGGCCTGGAAGATGTTGACCTAAAAATTCTCTAAAAAGTGAGCTATAAAATGCCCTTAAAATATAAAAAATGCACATAAAATTAAAAAAAAAATGACCTAACAAAAATTAACAATTTCTTTCATAATAATAAATTAATAACTGTCACAGACAAATAATGAATATATGGTTGGAATAACCACATTTTAAAATTAACTTTCTTAGTAAATTATGCAATTATTGCTACTAAACAATATATAAATTCAAAATTCATCAGGTCATTTTCAATTTTATAAAACATGAAAAAATAAGTTACTGTAACCATTAGGAACGGTGGTTGTCAGCTAAAACTGTTTTATACTTTGAGAAACTTCTCTCCACTTCCACAGATGTTATAGGTGCATATTAAAAACAATGTCACTGCCTGTTATATCCTGTTCAAAAATATCAGTTCTGAAGTTTTCTCCTCTGATATGGGCAATCTGACAAACTGTTTGGTGTCCTTTATTTTTTTCCAACACAAATTTTAGTTTCTGTCTAATTTTGTCCCCAATCTCACCTTTTACTTTTTGTATCCCCTCTTCCCCAATCCTCACTAACTCAATTGACTTATCCAATGTCATGACACTTTCTTCAAGGCGGGTTATGGTATCCGTAAAAAATGCAAAATTTGATTTAATGAAGGCTAATTTACCTTGGATTTGAGTATCAGAAAACAGATCCTGTGCGCTCTCAATTGTCTTAGAATCTACACTATCAAAGCTATTCACCACTTCTCTCACTATCTAAAAATTGTCACGGAGGTATATAGATGCAGTTGCATGTTTTATATATATAAAGCACATGGGCAGGGTCAGCTCGGCCACGGGAATCGTACCCGGGCCTCCCGAATGCGGGCTATAGATGAAAATGCCCAATAAATTCGTGAAAAAGAAAGAAAATGACCGGAAAATGCATATAAATGTTAAAAAAAGACGATTATAAAAATGTGAAAAAAATGCACTTTGATGACCTATAAAACTATATAGCTATATCTAACGTATTTGTTCCAGAATGCACTTAATTTCCAATAAGCATCGCCTGGGGCTCCTCAGAAAAGTGATGACTTTTCATCAAAATCCGGGCCCTACTGATAACATTAAGGGCACTGGGAGGTTATTTTTACCCAGAGAAGGTAAGATTATCAGAAATTGAAATTCAGTATGATTACTGTATAAGGATGTGTGCATTTAAATACTGTATAATATTTAAATTATGCTCACATGGTCCATGCAAAACGGGCATAAATCACACCATGTGTCCTGAAAAAATATTGCACCCTATATTTCAGGTGCACATTACTTGTAGGAATTTAAAGCTACATGTACCAAGTTTTATCCTAAATAACCTAAGATACAGTTTTGTAATATCGGCTAAATTAAAATCACATATAGTTTATACTATTCACATGAAAAATTAATTAGTTTTGAGTAAAAAAATCTTTTCAAGGACTGAATATTAGTTTTCATCCATTTTATAAATCACATGAATATAAGTGTTAGGCGAATGTGTTCAAGGAACATTGACAAATAACCACTACAAATTTTGTATCAATATCTTCTATAGTTTTTGAGAAACATGCACCTAAAGTATGAAAAATCAAGATTTTGGGAAATCACGATCAAACATTAAGCACCATTCTCAGTAAGTGGGAGTATCATTAAGCCGCCATGTTTAAATTGACGAATTAAAGGGCTTTAATACCAGCTGACAACCTATGTTATATATCATTTTAAAGCTGAAGACTTATATAATTTTTTAACATTAAAAACAACAAAATGGATTTTTTGAACCTTATCGACCTCCCAGTATCCTTAAACTTTCCCTCTTCCTTTACTAGTCTAGCGATTCCAATCAAAAGTCATTCTTTCCACTGCCTTAAGTTTTCTTACTGTCAAGTCCTACCCAATCCCGAGTTCTTTATTCATTTATATTATAATTATTTGATATTTGTGTGACGGTTATTTCATGCTTTTCAAATATTTAAAAATTTGTTTTAAATTGTTTTGGAAAAAGTAATTTGTACAAAATAGCAAAATGTGAAATCAGGTAGAAATGATACAACGCAAGTTGAATATTACACAATAGTATTGCTATTGGTAACTACCCTTAATGCAATTACGTAATGTGGTGACAAGGACCAACAGAATAGAAGTAATATAGTTGTTCTGGAAACATCGTGTGCAGAGAACCCAGAATAATCAAATAGCTTAGCGTCATTTGGCAAACAACGGTTCTGAGAGTAGGACGTGTTTTTGGTGTCGCTCTGCAAGTTTGCAGAAAACATTTTTAGATTTGTATGCATTTGTGTATCACTTAGTGTGTGCCCAGAAACTTAAAGTTCATCGATGCAACAACAATAATCTGTGAAAGGACAGAATCTACCGTATTTAAAATTGTAACAGAATTTATAAATGGTTTGGCGGAATAAATCCCACAATATTTAAAGGAGAAGAATTGTTGTTATTTCCAATAATTGCAGCATAAAATTCTTTCACTCCGATACTGCGACCAGAGATAAGACTCACTGTTCCAGATCGCCGAAGCATCTTGAAACGATTTAAATGATCATAAATATATAAAATAATTTAAATAAGCAAAAAGAATTATTTAGGATATTGAATAATGGTATGGAAAAGTTAGTATACAAAATTTATAAAGAAGTGTATAAAGTTGAATGATGTTCATTTGTCGTGATGGCAACGGCAAAAAGACTATATAAGCACCTGGACTGGAAGTAATTCCTTCTTCTTCATCTGACTTCCATGGTGACAGGACGTGTGAGTAAGTCCGCAAATAGTCGCTCATGTGCAAAGGCAATTTTTGTGTGTATGGAATATGTATGAGTATATTTTACTTGGTGCAACAGAAAAGTGATTATTGGTGAACAGTTAAAAGGATTGCACCAGAAAATATTGATATCGATTGATTTATGTTAAAAAAACGTTTCACTCTTAATAAATCTCAAGGTTTGTCTATTCGTTGGGGAAATTATAAATAATGTTTTCTTCTTCTTCTTCTTCTTCTTCTTCTTCTTCTTCTTCTTCTTCTTCTTCTTCTTCTTCACTCCAAGGGCTAGGCAATGCTGCCTGTTCCGGCTTAAAGCATGTCTGACCATCGTTTTCGTGGTCTTCCCGGATGTCTCTTTCCTCTAGGTTTATAGTTTATAACTCTTATTGGGATCATATCTCTCGGCATTCTCTCAATATGCTCTCTCCACTCATTTCTATAATTTATTATTTTTTCTTCTAAAGAACTTATTTCTAAATCTTCTCTTATTTTTTCATTTGGAATTTTATCTAAAAGAGTACATCCTATTACTGCTCTTAAAAATCTCATTTCGGCAGCCTGTATCTTGTTTTTGTCTACTTTTGTTAATGTCCATGTTTCAGAACCAAAAAGAAAAGCAGGCACAGCCATTACTTTATAACATTTCATCCGTGTTTCTTTTCTGGTTTTAGTTTTTAGGCTTCTATTTATTAAGCTGCGTATTTGTTGAAACATTGGTAGTTTATTTTTAAAATCATTTTCATATTTATAACTGACATATGTTCCCAAATATTTAAAACCCGTAACTTGCTCTAAGATAATATCATCAATTGCTATTTTGGTTCTAACAGTGTCTTTACCTCGAAACGCCATTGTTTTTGTTTTATTTGTGGAAATTTTGAAATTATAATTCTTACATAACTTCTGAAAATATATACTGCGCTTTGCAGCTCGTCTTCAGTTTTGTAACTCACAATAATTTTACTGTTGTATTTGCTATAGTTCTAAATTTAAAATTATACCTGACCATCTTTTCGCATTCTTAAACATCGCTGATTTATGTTTGCTATTTGCTTTGAATGATTTCAGTCCCACCCACACCCCACTTCTCACAACCATATAAGATTAATTTTATAACACTTTAAAAAATCTCCCATACAAAGTATACTTGCACATATTTTCAAAATGCAATTTATGGTTTGGGTTAGTCCTTTCTGCGTGTTCCAAAATAGAAAATTGGAGAGCATTTTTGGTTACACTTTTATTACACAAATAAAATGAATGTTATAGCCTACAGATATACTGAGCTTATCAAACCTTCCCTGACATTTTATATCATACCAACTGTATTTCTATCTTTTTATTTGAATATTTAATATAATCTGTCTCAAGTCAGAACCATCTTGTTTTAAACAAAAGAGAGGGGACAAAGAGAGACTCCCGTAGGTAAGAGCCTCTATCCAGCAGCCAAAGATGTTCCTTTAAAGTATATATGTCCCTCTTTTTTCCCTTTCCATATGTTACAACAGTATCGTTCTAGTTTGAGAAGATTATAATATTTTCATGAAGTTTATATTGGTTGAATTATTATAAACGATCCAATGCAACTGAAACAACTTACTTGATAAAGTAAGGCACGTCACGAACTCTCACATTTCTACCGTTAACACTGATGTGTGACAGACACTTAGTACGGGTTGTCATGAAGTTTTTCAGAAGCCATCTTGATGAGTAAACCCTACGTCAGAGGCGCGGGTGTGAGAAGAACGTGAAGAAAAACTACAAAAAAAGGGAGAGAAAAGGGAGAGAGACAAATAAACCGCGGCGGTGCAGACAATTAGCATAATCTCCAGACCTGCAGCTCAGCCTTTGTCGGGAAATTTCTTCTTTCTGGAGTTTTTAACGCCTTTTGTGATGTTCGCTCTGGGAATAGAATGTGCCGCACGTCTGCTTATTTCTCGATCAGAATATATGTACCAGGCCATAAAATTAATAATAATAATAATAATAATAATAATAATAATAATAATAATAATAATAATAATAATAATAATAATAATAATAATAATAATAATAATAATAACAATAACAATAACAATAACAATAATAATAATAATAATAATAATAATAATAATAATAATAATAATAATAATAATAATAATAATAATAATAATAATAATAATAATAATAATAATAATAATAATAATAATAATAATAATAATAATAATAATAATAATAATAATAATAATAATAATAATAATAATAATAATAATAATAATAATAATAATAATAATAATAATAATAATAATAATAATAATAATAATAATAATAATAATAATAATAATAATAATAATAATAATAATAATAATAATAATAATAATAATAATAATAATAATAATAATAATAATAATAATAATAATAATAATAATAATAATAATAATAATAATAATAATAATAATAATAATAATAATAATAATAATAATAATAATAATAATAATAATAATAATAATAATAATAAAAAATTTCTGTGAATCCTGAAATCATTTGAACAAGACATTATTTACATTCATTCACAGTTCCTTCGACCTTATTGGGTTGAACGATGTCAAGTCATAAAAATAAACATTGCGTTCATTTTTAGCATGTACTGTTTGGAGAAATACGTTCACTTAATGCAGTCTTTCAGCTGCACAGCAAATCATATATCAACAATTTAAATTTTATAAGAAATATAACGGATATTACAAACAAACAGAAAGTTTAAATTTGTAAACCCAAAGTGTATAATCATCCTTCGGCTTAGAACATAATGCCACGCTATATCTACATCGAAGAATCCATTGAAAATCATGCAGGAATTGCTTGTAATAGTGTTAAGTGTTATGAAGTTTGGAAGAAAACGAATGATGTTGAAGGATTACATCCAAAACATACTTTACACAATATTATCTACATGGCCTTCTACACCCACCACTGTGTCTGCCTCACGTTCAAGAGGTCCCAAGTTTGAATCTGGTCGGGGTGAGTTATCTGTATAAGCTTTTCTCCGGGAATTTCCCTTATCCTGAAAGACGAATGTCGGGTAACTCTTAAGCTCTATGGACCCTGAGCTCACTTGAGCATCATTTCACCCATTCCATTCATCGTCCGATATGACTTAACGTTGGAGGACGACAATTAAAAAACACCCACCACCCTTGTCACAGCCAGTGCATAAATGAAGACGAAGTTTTATGTTTATACAGCTATAATGTTTATTTTGGACAAGTGCAATCCAGTTAAAAAGTCAGGTACATGAACATAACACCAAAACCAATATGGATCAATAGTGTAGTTAAAACTGTCTCGCAAAAGGATATACTAGAAATTAATTTTTACAATAACTTGCCATCTGAAATTAAAACAATGGCTAACCTATCAAGACAGTATTTTAAATGGAAGTTAAAGGCTACTCTCATAAAATAAATGTTTATACAATATAAATGATTTCAGATGAAAGGATATTTGTAGTTCTATTAGAATTTTATCCCATGACTCAGTACTTCTTATCTGTAGGTGCAACAGTAAGTGTTATCATTATTTGCCATCTTGAGAATGTTAATCTTACTGATGTGGCTAAAGGACCATATGCAGAATTAGTTTTTAATGTTGTATAAATTGTAATCAATCTATGACACTAAAATTGTATTACTATTATTATTGTTGTTACTGTTATTATTATTATTATTATTATTATTATTATTATTATTATTATTATTATTATTATTATTATTATTATTATTATTATTATTATTATTATTATTATTATTATTATTATTATTATTATTATTATTATTATTATTATTATTATTATTATTATTATTATTATTATTATTATTATTATTATTATTATTATTATTATTATTATTATTATTATTATTATTATTATTATTATTATTATTATTATTATTATTATTATTATTATTATTATTATTATTATTATTATTATTATTATTATTATTATTATTATTATTATTATTATTATTATTATTATTATTAGGTTTTATCACAGGTAATGTTATCAGCAAATCTCCCTTACTGAAAGTTATTAAAATATGTTGACATTGGCATCGTAAGTGTATCGTAGCATTATATAAGGATTAGATTCTCTTTTGTTCTGCTGCTACATTCGAACCGCCTATAACTATTTAGCTTGGAATGGAACAACCGTTTAATTTGCTTTATTTTACGTGGATATTCTGCGGAATAACAATTATTAATTGGCACTCTCAGCTTAAACCTGTCTTAATTCGATTGGATTCGCATTCAAGTACAAGGGTTTTGGGATGTGCATTATAGCTCCATGTCCGTCAAAATGAATTGGGCTTTCAAAGCCGCAGTTATCAACACTATCAAAATGGATTGAACTGTTTTTGAGATTACCCTCTATATACTGACATAAATGTTTTCTGTTTATAATATAGATATAATGTTGCCTTTAGCACGCAGAATCCTGGAATAACTTGATTTGTATGTCTCTATAACTTGGCTAATATTTTTTCTAAGCAGCATTTCTAAAAACAGCCATGCTCTGTTCTGTGCAGCAACTTTGACTTAATATTTACAGTGGCAAATTTGCTACTTCAGTCATACAGAGACAAGTGATAAAGTATATAATCTTTCTTAATATTTCAGTCGGAAAAACAATTTAATTTTATTAATCACGAAAGTGAATACAAACCATTTGCCTGATGCTCACAAATATAGGGGTTAAACGATAATCTCTCTTTATTTCTAAATAGGTAGGCAATTGTGAGATGGTGGTGGTTTTCTCTTCAGAATGTTTTTAGAAGGATAGCTGATGACTTGGTTTTGTATCCTTGCTCCTTATTTTTTTAAATATCACTTAAGCGAGAGTTGTTTTCCAATGATTTGTTAAATGTAAGGTAACAGGAGGGGACTTTGGAAGCTGTGGTCCATGTGACACTTTGTACGGGTGCCGTACATAAGTGTGCACCTAGAGGCAAGGATGAGGCGAGAGACAGAAGGTGGCCGGTCCAAGAAGCACGGCAAGGTCCCTAATACTTCAAATTGAAGCTTCCCTGGAGATTTACACTTACCCTGGGAGGCTTAGGAATCGCAGGCGTCGCTACTGAGGGATGGAGGAATCTTTTTACCGAGCAGCACCGATACTACAAGAATAAAACGGTAAAGTAAAATGAGAAAAGAGATGAAATGCAGGAAGGGGAAAGTTGGGAGCATGAATGAACCTCCCCAGCATTCGGCCATGACATGAAGAAATCCTCCAAAAAACCCATAGGTTAGAAAGTTCAGCCACGGGAATCGAACCCACGAGCTCATAAATGGATTATCCACCTGAGTCATCCCTCTCGGTAATATGATAAAAGTAAACACTGATCTACATCGGTGCTAGGTTGGTAGGGATGGAGGTAGAATTTTCAACTTTGTGTGCTTCATTTCCCTAACGTGACGCAAATAATGATGGGTAGAATAACATGTTGGTAAAGAGTTGCACCATTAATTAGAATGGTTACCAGTTCATTGCCGCGTGAAGAATTTTTTCCCGCTGCGAGTCCTTCAAATTGTACACCATCAAATAATATAAATTACATCGTTACTTAGCCGCGGGAGCGAGATAAATAACTGCGCTTGCCGCCTCACCTCACAGCATCCCATTGTGACCCCATGTGGTATCATTTTCTCTGTGTGTACACAAACCTAAAACAATGATGAGCACCCGGCTGGTCACTGCAACAGCGGCACCAAATCAAACTTTCGAATACTTGAGCAAATTATCTGCTTATTGTGTAATTTGGAATTATTATTAACGACTGTGGTTTCGAAAATGCCGTAACAAAAATTTCGAATTTGTTATGTCTCCAAGACAATGATAACCGAAAATAAAGATATGAAATCGAAAATTACAATGTACCAACACTTATATATACACATTAGTTAAAAAAAGGTAACTCACGCAAATTCTGTACGAGTTATGCCATTTTACATATATCTGTTGTATATTTTACTACTACTAGGGGAGGATTGAGGTTGCAAAAGTTTAGCGGCATGTGGATTTTTAACATTAAATATATGAGGTTCTTAAACAACTTTTCTTATAATAATCGCACATAGTTATGTGCTTCCCTCGGCTGTAAAACAACATGCTTTCCAATTTTAATTTACCATGATAAAAATAGTTTCCTCTTACATTTTGCAGAGGCTATAAACTTCCATTACCACTTTAATTAAAACAAAACCAATTTACACATTCAAACATACGCTTCTTTGATTGTTGGAAAAATTTAAATTGACAATATGGACCTAGTTACACAGCAAATGAAGAAACAACTCTTCGTTTTTGTATCACATTCACAAATATTTCCTTGCTTTATTGAGCCCAAGAATAATTACACATTTTTAGTTTTCCTACTGCTTAGCCATGATAAGTAGAGGAAGCATACATTCCACAAACAATTTTAGTATCGAAATTTCATCGGAAATACATTTCTGAGGCTGTGAATAAAATAAAAAAAACTTTTAGGAAAATTGCTGTATATGGACAATATAACTTAAAATGTAAATCAGTTAAATTATGAACTTTGAATTTCATTTCACTATCTTTCAAGGATACTACACATAAATTTTCAAGAAATTCCTCCCATTCCAAACTCTTTACAGAAAACACTGTTCATTTGTTTTGTCTCTCCTCAAAATTCATCTAATAAATTTGGTTAACGTAGCACATGTTTAACATGTTTGCATGAAAAATTAAATATCTATCTTGAATTAACTTTAAATAGCTCTCTTTGTTCTGAGAGATTATTTTTATAATCTGTAAACCATAGGAAATAGACAAAAACTTAGTACACAAAAATCTCCCGTTGAAATACACAACTTACATGGTCATAACAATTTTAGAGATGCCTATTATTAGTTTGAATTGTCATGTAATTTGCTATTTGCATGTAGAAGGTCCCTTTATTTTCTTTTTTCTTTAACTAAGGCTTAAGATGTACCGGAGCTCCTAAGTTTATATGACAATGCAAATATAAGCACGTGTACGTGTGCGATATCATTGGCTGTTTAACCTTATATTTCTCCGCGAATGAAAAACATAGTTCGCATATCAATTTTAAGGACTTTAATGCAAAATGTATAAACAACATCAAATTATTACAAATACAGCAGTCAAACAGAAATTAATTAATATTTTATTTGTAGCAAAATTTATATATATATATTTATCAAAGTGCAGGCTGCACTTGCGTAGCGTAAAATGAAGTGGGAAGACAATCAGTTTAAACATGGTGATCGGTCAGGGTGAGTTACCTGGATTAGGTTTTACCCGGGTTTTCTCTTACCCTTAAAGACGAATGTCGGGTAGCTCTAAGCTCCACGGATCCTGGACACATTTGAGCATCATTTCACAAATTTCACACATCGTCCGATATGAATTAACGTTGGAGGACGTAAAATTACAAATAAAAAAAGAAAAACGTGGCGGTTTCCATGCAATATGTTAAACATCACAAAGGAACACCTTTAAAAAGTTGTGAAAAGAAATTATATTGAACGTGTTTTGCAAGTTGTGTGAAAAATACACACCTTAGCAATTCAGGACGTTGTTAATTTGTCAGCAGAATTAGCCGGTGTTTGAGCGCCAAGTATCAATGCAGCTCAAAGTGAAGTTGTAAAAACGGGCGAGCTTACCACTTGTTGTTGTTATTGTTGTAACTTACGTCCACCAACGTTTAGTCATATCGGACGATGAATGAAATGAGTGAAATGGCGCTGAAATGAGTCCGGCATCCATAGAGCTCAGAGTTACCTGACATTCATCTTTCAGGCTAAGGGAAAACCCCGGAAAAACCTTATCCAGGTAACTCGCCCTGACCGAGATTCGAACTCGGGACCTCTGGAACGTGAGACAGACACGCTACGAGCTTCCCACTCCAGGAAAACACCGAAAAATAATGAAGCCAGTTGTGGAAAGTAAATGTGACGAATGTGTTAAAAGTGCTACTCGTCGCAAGGTTCATAGATTCCTTGAAAGAAACGAGCCATCGCAATTACAAGAGTGCTTCAAGCAGTAAACAATGATCCCATAAGCCGAGGTTTGCAAAACGAGCTTCTATACCATTCTTCACGACATAGGTTTTGAATTTGTGAACAAAAACAGAACAAATATAATTCTAGAACATGAAAAATTATTGGAATTATCAAGGAAAAATTCCGAAGTGGAAGTCGTGGCATTCGTCCGTTGTGAAATTCCAATTAGGTACGTAACTTTTGTTTTCAGTTGTGTGCCAGTAGAACTTTCAACTCATTGCCAAAGTGGCTACACGCAGTTATTTAGCACTGTTATTCCGCAGAAAGACCCGTACCTTAATTTTTAACGTATGAATGAAGTGTGGTTATGTGATGAAATAAAATATTTGAGTAACTGTTTTAAGTATTCAGTCATTTTTAGTGCACAAAAGGAAACATATATTAAACAGTACACACATCTTTGCATTTAATCTTAATGTAAAAGTGACACCACATAAGCCACCCAAACATCGAAAATAGCAAAAGCTCGTTGACAGTCATATGCTCGACACGTGGTAGATATAAAGGCGCGACTATTCCCTCCAATCACAGTCGCCTGCGGAGTAATACATCCTCCCGCTTTATTTACATCATCATATAAACCTAAGATGGCTTCGGTATAGTGCTGGATTCCCCTTGCACTTAACAGCGAAATAAGAATATAAACATATTGCAAATATTTATCTAGATTGACCTAAATAGGATAGAACAATAACCTTTTGTAAGAACAGTGAGTAGAAGAAGGCATGTGGATGTAACAAACGATTTTTAGAAAATACCTTCTAAATTTATTCGAAGAATTTCAATATAAAGGAAGTTTTTAATATAAGAATTTTTCTATTTCTTACATTTTCTGGGTTTATATAAAACTGGATGAGGGGGAGGAGAATTAATGCTGCTGACAAAATAATTCAAAATATCATTTTGTATGAGAATTCAGATTATTCAAAATACACACTCCTCAGAAATTTTAAAACAAAATCAACATTTCTTGTTTAGGGTGAGGTCATTTTCGTTCCTTAGCATGAATTAGCATGAGCCATAGTAGTTAAAGAGCGATTACAAATAAAAAATCAATTTTAATGAAAGAATTCCAGGGCGTATTTCTATTGCGTCTCTAGAAGTGTTGAATTTCAGCATGCAGTACACTTATCCAAATTTCGCTTATGATCTATGCTGTTTGATTGGCACACTAGTGGCCCTCGCACATCTTATTTCTTACCTTTTCCCTCTAAAAGTTCTTGCTTTATTCAGGGAAAGACTCAAGATGTGCCTCATTGAAAACTGAGGTGAAATTTCCGGGCGGAATTCAATACTTTCTTTGTAATAAGCTGAAAAAAAGCAGTGGACACGTTTAAGTATCTTTAACTGATTTATTGATCGATCAGAGCATGTGCACTCTACAGATCATTGATTACATACATTATTTACATGCATGATACGAGGGCTGTTCAATACGGTCATAACTTTTCGCACTAAAATTCAATCTTATTATATTCTGTTAGCTTAATGTGAAACAAACACGCCGTAGTAGTTTCATTGTTGGTACTCCTGGTTCCCGCCTGTGAGAACCAGGCAAGATCAGATATGTTCAGTATCGCCTACCGCTGCAATGGAGATAACATGCAGTTAAAGTTGATGTTAGAGGAAGATCCGGAGTTTCCTTCAAACGTAAACAGTGCTGATAAAACTTGGCTACATCATTTTGATCCTGAGAGCAAACAGCAGAGCTCAGTGTGGAAATCTCCTTCATCACCAAACTCCAAAAAAAGGTAAAAGTGGTTGCTTCTGCTGGGAAAGTTAATGTCATCTCATTCTTTGATTTTCATGGAATGGTTTATCAGCATGTTGTACCTGCACACACATCAGTAACTGGACAATACTACAGGGATGTCCTGAAAACATTGCAGGTCCATATCAGGCGCAAAAGACCACATTTCCATGAAGCAGGCTGGATGCTGCACCACGATAATAATGCGCGGCCGCATATTGCCAATGTTGCAAAAATCAACGTGAAGTGCATCCCTCACCCTCCCTACAGTCCGGGTTTAACCCCATGTGATATTTTCTATTGTCTAACTTGAAGAAACGTCTTCGTGGGAGGCATTATTCATCATCAGAAGCAGTGGTGAAGACTGCGGAGGCGATTTTGAAGTTTCACTCAAAAATGGTTTCCAATATGTCTTTGAAGACTGGCAGAAACGCTGGGACAAGTGTATTGCATTCAGGGGAGACTACTTTGAGAAGGACCATCAAAATTATCAGGATAAGTAAAGGTACGTTGTCAAAAAAAATTGTGATCATTCTTTATTGAACAGCCCTCGTACATAGAATAACATTGAAAGTTATGAGGCTCATTACAGAAGATTTTGTGTGAGCTGGTACAGTGGTAGGCGACTCCGGCGAATGCTGAATTTTCTGCCAAGGGGATAGTGAATGACTCCTGAGATGTCTCTTAGGTTGCTGCAGAACTGTTCGGCTTGTGAAGAAATTGATTGTTGAATGGTGCTGATTCCAGTTTCTCTATGTAGTTGGCTATTTTTTACAAGCCATGGTGCTTGTTGAGATTCGTAATATTTTGTTTTGAAATGTCTGGATAGCTTTGATTCCGGAAGGACTGGGCAGGCATATAGTAGGAGTGGTCTTAATAGAGTCGTGCAGCTTTTTTTTTTTTTTTAATTTGTCAGTGAAGGTCCTTTGTTGAGAAGAGGGTAGAGCTTAAACGTCTAAATATTGAACCTATAGAAATGTTGTTCATAACATTCACCATAAACGTTATGTAGTATTTTTAACAAAACTAAATAATAAATGAAGTGTTTCGATTTTCCCCTCAATGTAGTCCTTCCCCCAGAGTCTCACAGCGCATATTCTCAAAAGAAAATGAGCATTGTCGATAAAACGAAATTAAGACCTGAAGCTTTCCTGGCAGCGGATATGCTCAAGTTGTTCTCGGTGAAAAAAGGACTAGAAATCGACGTTTCGGGAGTGTGCATCTCTCCCATCATCAGGATATTTATAAAATGTTATAACCACAAATGAAACACTGGATATAACACAAAGACAAAACACTATCACATTCGCATTACTGAACAAAAGACTGTTTCCAGTAAAGTAAATGCCAGGTCAGGAGATGGTGTGAATATAGAAAATTAATTGTGTCAAAGAAACGTAAATACTTAACTTGATTATCAAGCTGTATTGATCTGTGCTTCTTAAGTCGACATATCTCCATTTCAAGTCCGGTTTCCAAGAGGAGCTGAACTGAAATCCAGCATCAGGATTAAGGGTGCTCCTCTCGGAGGAAATTACCAGAGCCTCCTTAACCCTTCGCTGCAAGTAACTGTTGCATTTTGCAAATATGGTCGTCTCCCAAAAGTTGGCTGCATGGTCGTTATCAAAACAATGCTCTGCCAGTTCAGACTTCTCAGGTTGCACTAAACGAATGCTCCGTTCATGTTCGTTTATTCTAGTAGCGGTGCACTCCCGGAACTTGGAAATGCAAGTCTTTTCACCTGGCTTGCTTCCCGAGATAAACTTGGGCTCTACAAATTGCCTTATTCATTCTTAGAAGTAGTTTGTAATATCGTAAAACAGAACACAGAGTAGAGCACCTGCCTGCCGTGCTAGGGGTCGCGGTTCAATTCCCGGTTGGGAGTGGGGACTTACTCCAATCAAGACGATTCCCCATCTTCCCCAGAGTCTGGAAGTATGAATGAGAGTGTGAATGTGTGCGTGATGTAATGATACAACCCAACGATTCCGAGTTAACACCATCGATATGTTGCAAAGGACAACGGCCGCCGTTATGACCACTGCAGTTAAAGTGCCGATAAATGTAAAAAAAAAAAACAAAAAAAAAACAACAACTACCTGCTATACTCGTACAACCGAGCACGAGGAACCGCGGTAACTGTGAGGCTTTTGTTCGGGTTCGATTACATCCAACCTCGAACTTTTGGTGGTTGTCCTTATGACAGATGAATTTTGGATGGTATCTCATCAACTACGATTTCCTCTCCATTTTCTTCTCACTTTTGGGTATGCTAGGTTTCATGGTGTATGTCGGTGCCAGACAGAGGCACCCCTGCATGTTTTAAGGACATTACAGGACTCCTAGGTCCATGCTTTTTGCCTTCTCTAGGTAGCGCCAGCAATGGAATAGATCTTCGAATCTGGAACAGTGTTTGTACATCTCTGTCCGCGCTCTTTTAACGTCTCTTGAGGTGTTTTAGCTCATCCACGCTCAATAAATACATCTAGATCGCAACACGCGAAATGTCCCCCTCCGCTGTATAACCTATAACCTATCTTATTACATCGTAGACACTCGTATTTGTGGTCCCATTAATTTTGATCGATAAATCCTTGGCTCAAGGGCAGAAGGAATGCAATCTAGCATTGTCCGTTACTTCAATGATTGACCACGCATCGACACTGGTATGTAAATTGTTTACTTCCATCTAGGTATTATCTTTCAGTATCAATGATAATGGTTGGTGTAATCTATATGAAAACCGAAAATAGTAAGCCCTGAAATGAGACACTAGTGAGCCTAAGTACGTAGCAAATCTCTTGCAGGTTATTTAGTTACGAAGTGGGACTTACGCCGCTTTTACACTGAGTGCCATGCCTCTATATGATCGGCACGTTGAAACCACATAATATAAAAACCTCATCTAATCTATGCCTAATCTCTGTATTAATTATGTCTTGGTACACCATCAACCCTTGTCCCGGCAAGAAAACACGAGCAATCTTTTATGTTTTAAAAGTGAAGGAGATACATAAAGCTTACACTAGACTCAACCCGCCCAAATAGTTGCTGTCTGCTATTGGAATTAGCTTGGCGCGCACGCGTGACTGTGTTTATGTGCTGAAATATTAATATCTTTAATGGCTAGCAAAACTGGTTTATTGCTCGTTTGATACAAATAAAAGTAAACGGCCTTTGCTGCAGATCTTCTATGTGGAAGAAGACATGTACGGTGCTCTAAATCTCGTAATTTTACCGAAGAAACCACGAGACACATCCGTATCAATTTTTATATTTTATTGCATTTTACGTTCACACTACAATCTACGCAATAGTACATAGAAGAATGAGGCAGAAACTGCCATCACATCAAATGGATTTCTCTCGTTTCTTCTACTTCAGTCATCTGAGATTTCCATCTTCTCTTCGCATATAGCGTTTGTTTTAGTATAAAAGCACTCTGCAAAGATCATATACAGTTACTCCAAAAAGTATTCGTCTAATGCATACGTTTATGTTTAAGGATGTATGGATAGTGGAAAATCATCACTAGTCGACAAGGTGTTCTTCACAAGAAATCTGATTAGTGAATCTAGTGTAACTTTTCATACTGAATTCAGATATCTAATCAGAATTTTTCCATCAGGCACAGTTTTTTGTGATAGCTATTTTTTAAAATGGGATTTTAGCGTTTTCTGTGACCTGTTATAGGAAACTTTACCTCATATTTAGTGATTTTATCCAAGCTTTATATAAGGGAATGATTTGTAATATGCTGAAGAACCATAAAACAAGGCTGTGCAGGTTCATTCATGTTTGGATATGTACCGACCTGTTCATCTGGCTGTGTGATGTGTCAATATTGAGCTGACTGAGTTTGTTCAGTAGTGAAATATTTCCTTCCTTTTTTTTCGAAAGTGTATTGTGTATGCAGTGTTTTAGTGCTTTGTTTTTTCATGCCAAGAAAGTGTGTAAATCATGTAGACAGTTTCTGCTATATTTGTGATGAGCTGACCTTCAAGTCTCAGAGGCAAAATTTGACCCCACTTGTAAAGAAGTGTTGTCAAATTAAATTTAAAGGGAGTCGATTAATGACACTAAACAACACTAACTTTTAAATTTTTCCGGAACATGTTTGAGACTTTGCCTCCATCCTCGACTGGCCATCGACTGGTTCTCATTGCTGTAGTTGACAATATTTTGTCATAGGTCTCCTCTGTCAACTACACCAATGAGAACCAGTCGATGGCCGGTTGAGGATGGAGGCAGTCTCTGAAACATGTTCCGGAAAAATTTAAAAGTGTTGTTTAGTGTCATTAATCGACTCCCTTTCAATTTAATTTATTATAACAACACTGTTTTCAACACTTCCAAGAAAGGAAGTTTTGTCAACTTTACTTGGCTGTCAGGAAGGTGATTTTGATAAGAGCTGGGCACCAAATACATGCTGTGTTTCGTGTGTTGGATTGCTGGCTGGGTGGAAAAATGGTACACATCGTATGCCATTTGCAATTCCTATGATTTGGAGGAAATCGAAGGATCATTTAAGTGATTGTTATTTCTGTTTGACAAATATAAAAGGAATCACATCTAAAACAAAACATACAATTAAGTATCCGAATTTTCAATCTGCAATAAGACCTGTCTTACACAATGACCAGATACGACCAGATACGACCAGATCTGTACCAGATACGACCTTAGGTGATAACTGATTCTGACCTAACTGAAACTGAAAATGCTTCAGATGAAAATAAAAATGATCCTACATATGAAGCCAATACCTGATCATCAGAACATACTTTCCCAATCAGAAAGACCTTAACGACCTGATTCGGGATTTAAATCTGTCTAAACAGCAAGCTGAAGGACTCAAAGGGTGGAATCTACTCCAAAAAGAAGTAAGAAGATGTAGTTATCGTGGCCGCCATAGTGATTTCAAGGACTGCTTCTCTGAAGAAAGTGGTATAAAGCTATGGGATGCAACACGTCTTTAAGAATTCACTTCTTGGACTCTCACTTAGACTTCTTCCCCAAAAATCTTGGAGCTGTCAGCGATGAGCAAGGTAAGCGTTTTCATCAGCAAATTTCTACTATGGAAAAGAGTTACTAAGGCAAGTGGAGTTCCAATATGCTGGCTGACTACTGTTGGACCAAGAAGAGAGACGTTCCAGATACAACATGTGCCCGAAAATCATTACCTACCACTTTCTAGGTAAGTCAGAATGAGTAGTTATAATTTTGAGTTAGATAGCTAGTTACAGATTTCTTTTAGAATATTATAAAAATTCAAATCAATATCACACAAAACTCCTGCCTGATGGGGAAAAACTAAAATTATATTTGAATTCAGCACAAAAAACACTTCTAGAAAATGTTATTTTAATTCTTGTGAAATAAAAAAGGTCCATTTTTGTCAACTAGTTCATCACAGTAAAGTACAGCAGGGACACCGTCTTATTTACATGAGTGAAAAAGAGAATACAATAAAGAAACATATAGTATCTATTCACATAAACGTAGCTAAACATTCAAAAGTAAAGATATGCAATATAGGATGCAAAATAAGTATTCGTCTCCACACTGAAAATAGTGTAGAACGTTACGGTTAGTAGTTATACTGGTCGCCAATCTAGAAAGTGATTGACATTTCGTACAGAGAGAGAGAGAGAGAGAGAGAGAGAGAGAGAGAGAGAGAGAGAGAGAGAGAAGAGAGAGAGAGAGAGAGAGAGAGAGAGAGAGAGAGAGAGAGAGAGAGAGAGAGAGAGAAAGAGAGAGAGGCGACGTTGCCGCTTATTGCTACCAGGTGGAGAGCGCAATAGGATTACGCGTGCGTAGGTGATTCAGTTGTGACTTCAATTGCTATTTTATTATTATTTATTTATAATGCTGTACACAAAGACAATAGTGCAGTCGTGGATCTACATGCAAACACTAGAACATGCAAAAACACATCAATGATAAGATCGAAACAAAAGAGGCACACCTGTGATATTTTGATGTTTTTTGAAGTGGGGAAATGCTGCCTACATACTTTTTTTCCCGGGAGTTTCTAATTTATACCAGAATGTCTTTCTTCTTTAAAATAATTTTCTTTACCAATCTTAACCTTAGTGCCCTTACTGATACCTACAGCACGGAAAGTCCTATCAAGCACCTTAGAGAATGGAATACTAGACTTTCAATTTCTCCTCTTCGAAGGATTCTCTCACGGAGCATATTATTTCCCGTGCATGTACTTTAATTGGAATACCTTTACCAAATACAGTTTTATTTGGTTCCCGAGCACGTTCAGATTTTCGCTTGTCACTACATTTAGACATAATTAAACATTTATTAAACACAATTGCAAATGATCACAATACGCGCACAGAAACACGAACTCACACACACGTAAACCAAGGCAAATTGCCCAAAATAAAATGCAAAGTAACTTGCCAGTACAGGATCTCTAACTGTGAGGGCATTCTGTTTATGCAGCGTTATCAGAAGGGAAATAAAAATCTCATCTCTGTTTCATATAACCTTGCCCCGCTGACATGTATCACTCCGCGTGCAACTAACTTCCCCCTTATCCTAATTGGCTAATGTTTTCGCGCCATAGGCCACAGGCGGTGCCTTCTCGTCACATTTAAACCGGAAGTAAACGTCATAATTATTGCCAGGAAGATAGAAATAAGAATATGAAGGCATGCAAAAATAATAAAATTTATAATGAAACTGAGCAACTTGAAACTTAATGAATGAGCAATGAAACTGGAACAAGTTTATAATGAAAGGCCTTCGGACTTTTCCACTGGGATTTTTTTTTTAAAACCAGCACACATAACTTGCAAAAATGCTTGTCTTTTAGTCTTAAAAGTCGTGTCACGCCATACTTGTCGTATGTCCTTCATTCACCCAAGTCCCGTCAAGGTAGTATATTTTGCGATTTGGGCAATTTGATTGTCCTTAAATAATGTCTTCGCCACACAGCAATATCGCCCCTGGAGTGGTAAGTTTTCCTGTTGTCTCAGTTTCATGTCGCGATGTTCCTACGCATCTAACACACCTGTAAGTTCAGGGCACCGCCGTTCGACTTCTCTCACTGACAAAGACGGATTCTTCTCTGTGAGTGCATTAAACACATACACCACAATTCTTTTTTTGCAGCTTTGTAAGGGTTTTCCCTTGCGAAGCTTCAGCGAAAAACTGACGGTAGACTCTGCCATTATACATATAATAAGTACACGCGCAATAAACGATCAGTAAAATAATTTAGCTCTCACTTTCGGCATAGCACACTATCGAGTGGCGATATATGACTAATCCATTTCAAAGCAAGGTCAGTGATAAAAGTCATATAAACAAATATGTCATCACTACCGCTAAATCACGTGGTATCGCGCCATGTGCTTGAGAGCAAAGAACCTCCTCTTTACTTCGTTTAAGAATTAACATGCATTTCAGATAAATCAACTCTGCTGCGTAATATATTTCATTAAAACTGCTACGAAAATATAAATTTGACAAATCTCTTCCAACATATAAAGACATATCACCATGTTAAATATCGAACTAATTTTTACCGCACAACAGTCTGCACCACAACAGCAGCCAATAAGATGTGATAAGGTCACGTGACCGTTAAGGGATACGTGGCAAGCTTACGTGAAACAAGGATTAGGTATTGTATTTACTGCAGCGTTTGCGTAACTCGCTCGCCCGCAAGTTATGCCAAGCACGTGTTAGAATATCGGCAACCAAGGTTTAGCTTCTAACATTGTCATGGAAACGTCTCGACTCTAATTGGTCCCTCTAATCGTTACCATGACAACCGGTATGACGTACTCATCCCCTCCCATTTATTTAGAGCGTTCTTCCATGTGGTTACTAACTGTCAATGACATTCTAGTTTGGCGAGCAGGCATAGTAGGCCCTCCATTCCTCTTTATAATCTCTTGCATTCTCCTTGGCATGGATTTTACTAAAGATTGTGTTGTTTCTACTGTAATTTTACGCCATTCCTCTAGTAAAGCGTTCTTTAGATCCTTTATATTAGATATCTGATGATTCCTAATATTTTTGTCCAGTATATTCCTCAAATACTCTATTGGATTCATGTGTAAGTATTGTGGTGGTGTCGGCATCCGTCGTGGAGTATTATACAACAACCATAGCCTTGCATCCAGAGCTGTGTGTTTTGGATCGTTTTCTTGTGTGAAAATATAATCCTCAGAAAGACCCACATTATTCACAATTCTGGACAGATGTGTTTTAGGATGTTTATATAAACCTTATAGTTCATAATTCCATCAATAAAACACAAATCCCCGACACCATTTGTACTCATGCAGCCCCAGACAAGTACTGAACCGCCTCCATGTTTAACTGAAGCTGTTATATTTTTCTCCTCAAGCGCACAATTCTTTTTTCTCCACACTATTGCTCGCCCTTTTTCCTAAAAGAGATCAAATTGACTGTCGTCAGTAAGTACAACCTTCTTCCAGGAATCAAACCCATTATATTTAGGTTATTTAACAAAAGCAACTCGTTTCTTTCTGTTTATTTTACTGATGTATGGTTTTCTACGGGCAGTTCGACCTCCAGCTTACATCGCTTGATACCTAGATTTAAAAATAAAACACAATTTGGGTTCATATATTGCTTAATTAGTGAACAGCGCTAGGTTATTTAAAATCATGTGCCATTTAATGTCAAACAAGTATTCGTCTAGTAAATTAGATCCCAGGTTTGCTGCCTCGCTGACACACACCTCTTTCCTTATCTTATGCAGTTGTGTTTCTTCCTCTATCATTGACAGTTCCATCTCTGTTTTCAAATCCTTTGACTGCTATTTAAGTAATATGGGTCGAAAACGTCGTGAAACTACAAAAGAAGAGAGAGAAATTTCAATCGGGTTATTTAAAAAAGAAAATCTATTCAAGAAATTGGAGAAACCATTGGAAGACCTACCAGTACAGTGAAAACTATTATATAATTGTTGATCAGAACAAAACTTACTAAAAATCAATCAATCAAGAAACGGTCGTCCTGCAGTTCTATCCGAGATGGAGGAACGACAGTTACTTAGAGAAGTCAAGAAAAATCTTGTAAGTGCTCCAAAACTTGCTATTGCAGTTCAAACACACACGAAAGTCTGTTTCAGCATATACTATAAGAAACATGCTTTATTAAGCTGAGTACCTATACGACTCAAATGAAGAATTTAGTGTCAGGACGGCACGTTGGCCATGGTACCTCAATGGGCTAACGCTACTGGACGGAAACCAGGAGATCCGTGGTTCAAATCCCGGCCATGGCTTTGAATTTTTCATATTGACTCTACCTATCTTCCAAACTCTAGTTTATGAAAATTTTATGACAGTTTTGACTTTCTCAAAACGGTTCTCGCTCTCGCTCGCTCGCTCGTCGTGCTGGCTGGCTGTATTTAGCCAAAGGGTTTTTGCTGCGTGCCCACCCATTTTGGGTTTAACCGCAGGTAAGGTATATTCGGGATGTTGTAGGGTGACTTGTAGGTTTTTAGGTTGGAATTAATTTGTAAGGCAACAGTAATTGTACCTTGGGAATGAAAGGACAGGATGCAATGCCTAGCACTCTGGTGTTTGGTTTCTGAATTAAGGTTGGTAAAATTTTGATGCCAAACAGCTTAGGAGAAATATGTGGAGCTCAGCTTTAGCTGCTGTTAGGATTAGCTCCATGGGTTATCTTGGGTGCCCGCAAGCCATACGGGGTACCCGATGTAGGCTAGAGCGACGCCTAGTGGGGTCATAATCTCCCAATGATCTGACAAGGTCAAAAAAAACTGTTCTCGATTTTGATTAAAATGTTTCATATTAAAGATGCTTACAAATTACACAGGTGGTCTGAAAAGTTTCGGACCTAATAAAGATAAAAGGCATTTTATCAGATTTTCTTTTCAACATAGTCTCCTTGTAACTCTACACACTTCTCCCAGCGATGCTCCCATCTCTGTAACACGTCCAAATAGTAATCGACGTTTTTCAACATAGTCTCCTTGTAACTCTACACACTTCTCCCAGCGATGCTCCCATCTCTGCAACCCATCCAAATAGTACTCGGCCTTTTTCAACATAGTCTCCTTGTAACTGTACACACTTCCCCCAGCGATGCTCCCATCTCTGTAACACGTCCAAATAGTACTCGGCGTTTTTCAACATAGACTCCTTGTAACTCTACACACTTCTCCCAGCGATGCTCCCATCTCTGCAACCCATCCAAATAGTACTCGGCGTTTTTCAACATAGTCTCCTTGTAACTCTACACACTTCTCCCAGCGATGCTCCCATCTCTGTAACACGTCCAAATAGTACTCGACGTTTTTCAACATAGTCTCCTTGTAACTCTACACACTTCTCCAAGCGATGCTCCCATCTCTGTAACACGTCCAAATAGTACTCGGCCTTTTTCAACATAGTCCCTTGTAACTCTACACACTTCCCCCAGCGATGCTCCCATCTCTGTAACCCGTCCAAATAGTACTCGGCGTTTTTCAACATAGTCTCCTTGTAACTCTATACACTTCTCCCAGCGATGCTCCCATCTCTGTAACACGTCCAAATAGTACTCGGCGTTTTACAACATAGTCTCCTTGTAACTCTACACACTTCTCCCAGCGATGCTGCCATCTCTGTAACCCGTCCAAATAGTACTCGGCGTTTTTCAACATAGTCCCTTGTAACTCTACACACTTCCCCCAGCGATGCTCCCATCTCTGTAACCCGTCCAAATAGTACTCGGCGTTTTTCAACATAGTCCCTTGTAACTCTACACACTTCTCCCAGCGATGCTGCCATCTCTGTAACACGTCCAAATAGTACTCGGCCTTTTTCAACATAGTCCCTTGTAACTCTACACACTTCCCCCAGCGATGCTCCCATCTCTGTAACACGTCCAAATAGTACTCGGCGTTTTTCAACATAGACTCCTTGTAACTCTACACACTTCTCCCAGCGATGCTCCCATCTCTGCAACCCATCCAAATAGTACTCGGCGTTTTTCAACATAGTCTCCTTGTAACTCTACACACTTCTCCCAGCGATGCTCCCATCTCTGTAACACGTCCAAATAGTACTCGACGTTTTTCAACATAGTCTCCTTGTAACTCTACACACTTCTCCAAGCGATGCTCCCATCTCTGTAACACGTCCAAATAGTACTCGGCCTTTTTCAACATAGTCCCTTGTAACTCTACACACTTCCCCCAGCGATGCTCCCATCTCTGTAACCCGTCCAAATAGTACTCGGCGTTTTTCAACATAGTCTCCTTGTAACTCTATACACTTCTCCCAGCGATGCTCCCATCTCTGTAACACGTCCAAATAGTACTCGGCGTTTTACAACATAGTCTCCTTGTAACTCTACACACTTCTCCCAGCGATGCTCCCATCTCTGTAACACGTCCAAATAGTACTCGGCGTTTTACAATATAGTCTCCTTGTAACTCTACACACTTCTCCCAGCGATGCTCCCATCTCTGTAACCCGTCCAAATAGTACTCGACGTTTTTCAACATAGTCTCCTTGTAACTCTACACACTTCTCCCAGTGATGCTCCCATCTCTGTAACCCGTCCAAATAGTACTCGACGTTTTTCAACATAGTCTCCTTGTAACTCTACACACTTCTCCCAGTGATGCTCCCATCTCTGTAACACGTCCAAATAGTACTCGGCGTTTTTCAACATAGTCTCCTTGTAACTCTACACACTTCTCCCAGTGATGCTCCCATCTCTGTAACCCGTCCAAATAGTACTCGGCGTTTTTCAACATAGTCTCCTTGTAACTCTACACACTTCTCCCAGTGATGCTCCCATCTCTGTAACCCGTCCAAATAGTACTCGACGTTTTTCAACATAGTCTCCTTGTAACTCTACACACTTCTCCCAGTGATGCTCCCATCTCTGTAACCCGTCCAAATAGTACTCGACGTTTTTCAACATAGTCTCCTTGTAACTCTACACACTTCTCCCAGTGATGCTCCCATCTCTGTAACCCGTCCAAATAGTACTCGGCGTTTTTCAACATAGTCTCCTTGTAACTCTACACACTTCTCCCAGTGATGCTCCCATCTCTGTAACACGTCCAAATAGTACTCGGCGTTTTTCAACATAGTCTCCTTGTAACTCTACACACTTCTCCCAGTGATGCTCCCATCTCTGTAACCCGTCCAAATAGTACTCGGCGTTTTTCAACATAGTCTCCTTGTAACTCTATACACTTCTCCCAGCGATGCTCCCATCTCTGTAACACGTCCAAATAGTACTCGGCGTTTTACAACATAGTCTCCTTGTAACTCTACACACTTCTCCCAGCGATGCTGCCATCTCTGTAACCCGTCCAAATAGTACTCGGCCTTTTTCAACATAGTCCCTTGTAACTCTACACACTTCCCCCAGCGATGCTCCCATCTCTGTAACACGTCCAAATAGTACTCGGCGTTTTTCAACATAGTCTCCTTGTAACTCTACACACTTCTCCCAGCAATGCTCCCATCTCTGTAACACGTCCAAATAGTACTCGGCGTTTTTCAACATAGTCTCCTTGTAGCTCTACACACTTCTCCCAGCGATGCTCCCATCTCTGTAACACATCCAAATAGTACTCGGGGGTTTTTAACATAGTCTCCTTGCAACTTTACACACTTCTTCCAGCGATGCTTCCATCCTTTGAGCCCATCCAAATACAACTCGTCCTTTTTCTCTGGAAAGTAATTATTTTATTTACGAGTGCTGCCATCTTCATGTTGAGCTCGGAAACTTTTCAGATCACCCTCGTACTTTACGCATAACTCCATAATAAAACAATATCAGATAAATTACTAAATAACAATTTACTTTTATTTAAATTTCCACATTCAAGTATAAAGTTTGTAGAATTACTGTAATATCCTATATAACAACACACGTTAGAAGCTTCAGTTACTCATTACGCCAAATAGCGATCAACTCTCCAAAAACCATGCTCTAAGGACAAACTATTTACATAATGTCACCCGAACGTCGGAATTCCCGATAGAACCGGCCGGCAGTAGGGCCAGACGGGAAGCATTTAGGCTACGCTTACCCATTTGTCTCGTGTCACTGAGGGGATGATTAGAAGAGCGGCACGAGCCCTGTACCGTCTCCTTCCCCTCCCACCAGACGTCTGGAAATATCGGGATAATTGTGCGAGCCGCGAACCTTCCAGAAACGGCGATCTTACCTATATAAGGCCTGCAGTGGAAGAGTCATTCAGTTCTTGGCGAGCAGCCGTGAGGAGCGCCAAGTGAGCGGACGGACTGGAAGACGGTGTACGTGTATCAGAGGAGTTGTACGTAATTGTGAGGTAGAATGGACCTGTGACAGACGAACTGGTGAATTGTAATTGTGTGCGCTAAGTAATTCAATGTAATCGGGAAGTGTTCCAACTGTAATTCGGTGGAAATAAAGAACATTTTGAGTTTGTGCAATTGGACTTTTAATTTCACGAACCCACAAAGTCACAATAAGCATACTTCTGAGAATAAGTGTAAGTATAAGACGTGTAAGTATGAGGCCTTAAGCAACAGGAGTGCTTCAGACTGCAGCATATAGACGGGTGTTTTCCTTCGTTGTGGGGATCGGAGAAGTTCGCTTATTAATATTCCATTTTCCATTTGAGCCCAAAGAGGAAATCACTTGCGTGGTTGTCTGCTGCTTAGCTTAGCAGTTATACTATGTGTATTATTAAACATTTATAGCATATTTATCACGAACAGTACTGGACTTGAAGGTAATCTCGAAATAATGTGTTGCTAATTCTCACACACTTTTCTTTCCAATTGGTTTACTGAATTCTTGTTTAAAACCATCCCTTTGAAGTATTTTCTAGTATCGAATAGCAGGAGGATAACTGTAATTTGTTTAGTCTAACTCTCGTATGCTTCGGTCACGTCTGTATTGAGGTCATTTCGTGCTGTAAAACGTTAACATCGGAGTGAACTTTTCAGATCATTATCAAGTGGACTCATAGACCTTTACTATGTGAAGGAAGCTTAGAAATTGTAATCGACCAATAGCTATACCATCTGGATAATATCTTGCATTATCGTGGAGAACAAATGCCCCTTCTCTTTTGAAGATGCCCTGTTACAATGAGATATGCTGATGATTTAAATCCAATACTTACCTTCTTGTGCTATCTCTTCTCAAGTTCGCCTCCACTCTTCTTCCTGCATGACCCGTGCAGCAAATTCCACAGATGACCTCTTCATCCTTCAACCTTCATGAAATTGAAATTAATTGTTCTATCACACTAGTCGTGTGTAGGACGCACTATGAAAGGGTTGAGCCAGAGTGAAAAATTCAATGACATAGCCGGGATTTGAACCACGGATCTTCTCTTTTCCGTCCAGCCGCTCTAACCATTTGAGATACTATGGCCAACGTGCCAACATGACATTAAATTCTCCAACTGACTCGTGTTTCTCCCGGTAAACCACTAGGAGTTCTCATAAACACATGAGACAACTACCTTAATTGCGACTTACTATACTGTAAGTACTTTAAGGCCCGGGCTTTATAGTTAACCACTATTAGGTCAATTAATGGAAATTAATCTTTCACACTAGCCGTGTGTAGGACGCACTGTGAATGGGTAGAGCCAGACTGAAAATTTCAATGCCATAGCCGGGATTTGAACCACGGATCCTCTGGTTTCCGTCCAGTCGCTCTAACCATTTGAGCTACTATTGTCAACATGACATTAAATTCTCCAACTGAGCGGCTGGACGGAAACCAGAAGATCCGTGGTTCAAATCCCGGCTATGGCATTGAATTTTCCAGTCTGGCTCTACCCCTTCATGAAATTGTTTAGACAGTGTGGTATGAACTGCTGTGGATTAATAAGATACACATCTGTGGAAATTTCTCTCAACGCTGGGCAATCCAAAGTTGTTGTTCTGAAACACTTTGTTCTAAGACACAAACATTACCTTACTAACTTTCGCTGTCCACTCATTAAGCGATAGAGAAGTAGATATTCACCAAAAAGATATATTTAGTATGACTCAAAATAGACTAGTGAAAACACACGAAGGCGGATTGCGCAGTAGCACACCTCTGAATTACGCAAGATGCCAGTGCTTAGAGTGAGAATGCTTATTTTTCACGAGAGAGTGCTTATTTTCGTCTCTCTGCATACTGGCTTTCCCGATTTGCTTTCAGGTATGCTCCATATACAATAATAGCAACAATACAGCATATATCCATGTATCTACAGTGTACATTATGTATGGGATTGTGCCCGAAATGTTCTACAGAACCGCTAAAATCCTTAAACAATCGGTCCAGCAATTGCAGAGATGAGAAATGTCGCAGTGAATAATGAGCACACTAAAGCAAAAGAATTCTGTTAAATGCTTACTGATTTGGAAGGAACCCAACGTAACGCTTGCAAAGAGGTTGATCAATGCATTCTCATCTAGCTACAAGTGTTGCTTAAAGAACTGTGCTATATCATTTGGCTCAGGTATGTCACAAGAAGAGTGGCACCGAGAAGCGTGAGCAGGAGTGTACAGAGGTGTACAGCGGTGGTCTGATGGATGGGCACAAGAGTCATCAAGATTCTGGTCGGTCACGCCTCATCCCCGCCCACATCTCCTCACCTTCGGACCGGCCGCCCGGTCCACGACCAGCCTCTAAAATATGATGAGGTGCCCATAGCTGCCTGATAGCCTTGCCTGCCTAATCTCCATCCTCATTTTTCTCTACAGTTACAGATACGGTGGAGAAATTTGATGACTGCATTCAGTCCGAAGATAATCATTTCGAAATGCCAGAAGGAAGGACCGAGTGCCAAAATAGACATAATGTATGAAAATAGACACAGATGCATTTAAGTTAATTGGTGGAAATTAATCATTTCTTCACACTAGCCGCCCATACGCCGCACGGCACGATGGCTATGGCAGCTCAATGGGTTAGAGTGACTGGACGGAAACCAGGAGATCCGTGGTTCAAATCCCGGCCATTGCACTGAATTTTTCATGTTGACTCAATCCATACCAAACCTTAGCGTATGTGCGTCTAGCGAGAACAAATGATTAATTTCCACCAATTAATTTAAATAATAGGAGTTTAATGGTGAAGCCTGGGATTCAAGTACTTACGATAGTAAGTCGCCACAAACGGTGTATCTCGGATACGAGAGACCTTAGTGGTTTACCGCGAAAATATGAGTCAACTGGAGAATTGAATGTCAGGACGGCACGTTGGCCACGGTAGCTCAATGGGTTAGAGCGACTGGACGGAAACCAGGAGATCCGTGGTTCAAGCCATGACACACGGCATGACATACAATTTTTCATGTTGATTCTATCCGGACATGGATGCATTATTACAAAACGAGAATACTATGCATTTATTGTTTTGCGTAGTAATTATTTCTGAAAGTCGCTCACACTTATACGCTGCTCCACTATCACCTAGTATAATATTTTTTACTGCTGCCAATCGTAGTTCACAATTCGTTGATGACATGTTACGGTTCCCGAATGTGAAAAGACTTAGCTCCACTTTAGATCTATGTATCTGTCCCTAGCATGGACACTGGGGAAAAATTATTCAAAATGGTAGAAATAGGAAATGTTTTCGATGCACTGCTCTATAGGGTTGTTCTCTAAATTAATTAAAATTCTCGTATTTCTGTCACCTTTAAGAGAACTTCTGCTGTAAGCTGTAGTACCATCAACTTAAAAAATAACCAATTAAGTTTTCGAAACATATTGTGACTGTGGGTTCGTTGATTTAAAAGTCCCAGTTGCAGAAATTAAAAATCTCCTATATTTTCGTAGAAATACTCTTATAGATTACAGCAGCATTACGTTACGTCATCATCAGTCTACCAAGGTCCATGACAATAACAAACAGTGACAGCAGATTAGCTCGCGTTACAATAACACTTCCAGCTGTTCTCTCGTTCTGTTTCACCCCTGACTCGCTGTTTTACAATTAACTTTGGGAGGCGTCACGTCCTTAAATACCTAATTCGTAACTCTAGATTGTTCTACAACCAGTCCAGAAAGTTCCGGAAGAATAAAGAAACCAAAGTAACTTAATCTATGCCGGCGAGTCCTTTACCACAGTTATCTCTGCCTGCCGGCGCTTGTTTACAATAGCCGCGCTATAATTAACTGCTTAGCAAGGCTCATTATTACCATGAAACTTTATCCGTCGACTGTTTTCTTATTTGTGCCGAAACTTTTATACCTGTTGCCATGACACTATCTTGAATGAAAACAAAAACTGAGTGCCTTAAATGCTTATTTTTGATGATTTGAAAGTTCTTATAGTACCAAAGACATACAGAGATCATAATAAGAACTAAACTGAATTCTTTATAGGTACAAAGAACTAAGATTTAGTCAGTCAAGGGAAAGGTCTGAGGAGGGTACCTTATATAGGCAAGTTATATTGGATTACCAGATAGACAAGCCCATTCTTATACCATGGAAAAAAGTTTGGAGTGTCCATTATTCTATATATAAGAATCAGATCAGTCACATTTCATTTTATATCCATAAACATTGAATTGCGCACGTGCTATTGCAATTGTATCTAAAAGCGAATATCCCGCACTTTCCACTTGTGATTTCGTCGAGCTGAACTTTGATCTACTTGTCTTTCATATTACAACTTCGTAATAACATGTAAACGTTGAAATAATAGATTCATATTGATAAAATGCAAATTTACCAAATAAAATGATATATTTCCTGATTGTTGTATACTCTATCTTTTATTTCATCTTAAACAAAATGCAGGGAATGCTCACTGAGATTGGACAACCTATGTGTATAGAGGATTTGACCTCTAGTTAAACTTCCCGCCCTCTTTGAGAAGGGTTCGATTCATGCCAAAAGAACCGGCGCTAAAACCAACACTGCAGCATTGGGACCTGCTCGATTAGATTAATGGCCCGCTAGCCCGATTAAAATGAGGTCCTGATGGCTATCTTCATAATAGGCAATTAATTAGGCGCCCTATGGAATATATCACTCGGTTTGAAAGAACGTGAAGTCGTTCATTGTGTACGGTACTTGTAATGTGTTTGATAATGGCAATTTGACTCTAGTGCTAGCAACACTGATAAACAAGTTACAAACATTTCAGGAGTTTTTCTTCTGACTGTAAAAAAGTTTAACGAACGCTTCGGAAATTTATCAGAACTATCAATATTAAATCGAAATAATTAAACCAAACACATGAGTTTAATATGAGAAGAAAGTTCACTTTCTTCTCGGGTAGCCCGGCCCGGGTTCGTTCCCAGGCGACCGCAAAGTGAGATTTGTGATGGACAACACGGCGCTGGGGCGGGTTTTCTCCGGGATCTCCGGTTTCCCCCGCCATCTCATTCCACTGGTGCTCCATCTTCATCTCATGTATCATCAGTGTCATCGCCTGCGATGCCGTATGTAGTAAAAGCAGGCGTTAAACACTACACATTCTCGGGTAGCCAGCCAGGAGAAAAGATGATTAGCTATCAGCGTTTCGGAAAGAAAGCTATTAATTTTCACATCGTATAAGCTTTAGTTGCTGTTAAAGATTTAAAATACAATACCTGTGTTTGTACATTAAATCACAGAAATTGTACTTATAATACACGGTGCGTTCAACGTATAACACCCCCTATTTTTTTTTTTTTCAGAACTGGGAGCAGATAGGAACTTCCGTTTTTTTAAATACACGTGAACTCTTTGTGAATGCGTGACGAGATGGCAGCACTGTACAGTGCATAGAACTCTAGTGGCAGCAACGAGAGTAAGGACTGGTTTTGATACTTCCATCAGTGGCGCAGGTATGCCCTCCAAAAATTGGGGGCCCTTGGTTCATTTAATCATGATCATGATCATCATCATCATCATCATCATCATCAACAACAACCTTCAAGATAGGCCAGATAGGCCTGTTTCGGCTCAGGAGGGATCTTCCCAGCGTCTCCGTGGTCTTCCAACATCTCTAATACCAACTGGTTTATACTGCAAGGTCTGTTTGGTGAGTCTTTCTTCTGGCATTCGAGAGAGATGATCTTGCCATTTCAGTTTGTACTCCCTGAGTTTGTCATTTAAATTAAATATTTTTAAATTTTCTCTTATTGTTTCACTTTTACTGTGATCTTTAAGACTGCAGCCAGCTACGTACCTCAAAAATTTCATTTCAGCCGTTTTAGTTATTATTTTGTCACTTCTGTTCAATGCCTAGGTCTCGGCTCCATAAGATATAACAGGCGCTGCCATAGTTTTATAAAACTTTAATATGGTATCTCTTCTTGTTTTGTTTTTCAATGCTCGTTTTATAGTACCACATATGCTTTGAAATTTATAGATCTTTTGTTTTAAATCTGTCACATTTATAGGAAATATCACACCCTAAGTAATTAAAATATTTAACTTGTTCTAGTATTTTGTTTTTGAGGAGCATTTTGGACCGTGTTGGGTATTTACCAATAAAAGCCATCACTTTCGTTTTCTCTGCTGAAGTGATAAAATTATACTTTGACATTGATTTGTCGAGTTGGTAAAAGCTATTTGTAATCTGTCTTCAGTATTTGCCAGAATGATCTGATCATCTGCAAACAGGACTGTATTTAAGACTGTTAAACCTAACTTAAAATCTACTTTCAACTGAGCTTGTCATTCGGCAACTGCTGCGTCGATATAAATATTAAAAAGAGTTGGCGACATTGGGCAGCCCTGTCTTGCACCTAGGTTGAAATTTTCTGCCTTAAAACATTATCCATGCTAATTTAAGCATCATTTCACCCATTTAATCCGTCCGTCGTCCGATATGACGTAACGTTGGAGGATGTAAATTTTTTTTAAAAAAATATGCAGAATCAGATCGGCGAGTAGACCTAGGAAAAAAGCCTGGAATATATTTAACGGCGGAATAGGCAAGTTAGTGACTGTACCTTTAAGAGAAGAGGAAGAAGATGTAACAACTACACATTATCTGTTGTAATTTATTTTTATATCCGTTTAATTAATTATTCATACTAGATACAATTTTCTATCAACTCCCCATGATATAAGTTGCATAGACTCTAGAAATGATTTCAGGATGTATTTTGTTACACGTGATTAGCAGCATAAAATAAATCAAATAAAGTTATTTGCCTAAAATTAGGCCGATAAACAGCACCCTGTTTACTGCATACCTATGTAACATTTAAAGGAATTAAACTTCAAACAAATGACAGGGAAAGTTTCGCCAATGTCACAAAAGACTTCATGAATAATTATTCACATTTTCCAATGGTATCTTTTATTTAGAATATATCGCTTTCTAGCCGGTGAAAATTAATTAGGACAAACAGAAGAAGAAAAAGAAACACCACAGGTACTTAAAAGTTTAGGATATAGACACATTTTGTTCCTCACATCAATATCTCGAAAATATGTATTTTAATGAAGACAATCATATATAAGGGGTGGTTTGAGTAGGAAAAAATCGACTGACAATAAGTGCCTACTATCCTTTAAGGGGGGACGTATGAGAAAAGTTTCAAAAAATATGTATTTTTTATTGTTTTTTAAAATAGTATATAGTGTTAGTTATCAAACACCAAAATATTATGACTGTACGTGGTCTGTATGTGCCTTTTAAAAATTAAATGCCCCTAGTGTTGCATAGTAGCAACACATAGTCTTCCATCAGCTGTCTTGGAATCTATAAAGCCCACCTACCAATTCTTAGCACACCCAGACTTGCTAAACAAATGTCTGTATGGAGAGACACAAAACCCAAATGAAAGCCTCAACAGTCTGATATGGAAAAGGTGTCCCAAAACATCATTTGTATCTTCCATAGTGATGAAAATTGCTACATTTGATGCTGCAATAGTGTTTAATGATGGGAATGTTGGCAGAAAGAAAGTTATGCATCAGTTAGGGTATCAACCTGGTGTGTTTATGGAAACAATTTTGCAGATTATCGACAACATTCGCATCGCTGGTGCAGAAAGAGCTATGAAATTAATGCAGAAAGAAGCAAGACAGAAGAGGAATTTAAAAAGAAAGGCTGAACAAGACCAGAATAGGGTACAGACTATGGATATGGGAAGTTATGACTTAAAATTGAAAGGCAAACTGAATAATACTTATTGTATTTTTAATTGCCTTTCCCCGTAACTTGCATTTTCTACAACTTCAACCCATTTTTCTCTCAAACTACTTCATCTACAGTGATGCAATTTAGCACAGAGCTTTCTTATGCCACAATAAACATTTTTTGGTTCTAGAACTCAAGATTAAGCTCTAGATGGAATGTGATGATAAAAACTATATGAAATTATTTTAATTTTTAAAGGATGCATATGATTGGCATCTTTTTTTTTTTTTTCTATACAGCTTCAAGTAGAAATCTAAGTCCAACAAATTCATTTTTAGTGTGTTTTAAAATAACATACCAAATTTCAGAAAGATAGCATATGTGAATTTTGAAAAAAAAAAAAAAAAACAAATGGGCTTAAGTTTGTAAATCTCTCTGCATATATAAAATATGTAGCATTAGTTATAAACAATTGAAAATTATGAAAAAAATTGTGCATATTAATTGTATTATCCTAAATGAGTATACTAAGTTTCACTTCTCTGACTTGAAAACTTTGGATGTTATGGCTATTTATGTAAGACCCTGAATATTTGCATACGCCCCCCCTTAAAAGCATCCTGACATAGGTGCGGAATTTGTTATTTATTGAAATCTGTCTCTTCCTGGCTCGCTATTTCTCTAATGTATACACATACATACACCCACCCAACCACCCACATCCACCCACCCACCCACCCACACACACACACACACACACACACACACACACACACACACACACACACACACACACACACACACACACACATACGTGCCCTTTTTGCTGTAAATTATTAATTTGTAGTTCTGGGGAGAGCAAAACATGTACTTTCGATGAAATTTTTATGTCAGATTTTGGGGTTCTACTTTAAGTAAGTAGCAGAGAAGGATATAGTCCTATCTTTTATAAAATGATTACGCTCTATAAACAGTGTACTTCGCATATGCCTTCACGCACCCATTAAATGTGTAATAAACTATTCCTATAGCAGAAAGATAAATAGCATATTATATATGTTGAAGAAACTCAATTAAAGAGTTTTAAATACTTCTCGCTGTGTTAAGCTCCATTGTTCTCCCCGAAACTAACATGAACATGCTGACAGATCTCGACAAACAGCTAAGAATTTAATGTTGCAGGACAGGCCAATCGTCTAGAAGTGTGAAAGATTATCCTTTGCAGTTACCGCCGCTAACAACGATGTTGACGACTTCTTGTAATACAGAAACCATTAACATTAATGATCGCCAGGTGGGCATGTATTAAAGGAGGAAAAAAAAGAAAGCATCACGAAATTCAAAGCGACTCTTCTTGTATACATAGGGACTATAGAAGGAAGCAACGATCTGTGGTCTTTTAATGTGGAATTTTAATCATTATGTGCAGTTAACTGTAAGGTTTATTACTTAGAACAAGATTTGCTATGCTGTCCAGGTAAGCATTTCTCATTTCAGAAGTCATGGTATGAAGAAGTTCCGAGAAAAGGTCTTATGGAAAAAGCTGAAACATATAAAATAGAAAACCTGTCAAAGGTTTATTTGCCCCATGCGCGCATATTTGTATGTATGAAAGAAATTCAGCAAGAGAGAATGGTGAGTGTGAGATAGTATGAGACTGTGTGAAAATATGAGAGTGTATCTGAGAGAGTATAAATAATCTGGAAGCTCATACTATAGTATGGCAGTGTATGTAAAGGTATGAGTGCGTGTGGGAAACTATGCATGAGAGTACGAGAGCGTGAGAGAGCCTATGAGAGAGTCTATGTAATGAGAGTCTATGGGAGAAAAACATAACCCAAAAACGAAATATTCGAAAAACACCATACTTGGTGGATAGAGTCAACATGAAAAATTCAATGCCATGGCCGGGATTTGAACCACGGATCTCCAGTCGCTCTTAACCTTTGAGCTATCATGGCCAACGTGCTGTCCTGACATTAAATTCTCGATTTGACTCATATATTTCCCCGGTAAACCACTAGGGGCTCACATCCGAGATACACCGTTTGTGGCGACTTACTATCGTAAGTACTTAAGGCCCAGGCTTCATCATTTAACTCTTATTATTTTAGTTATTTGATGGAAATTAATCATTTCTACACACTAGCCGTATATAGGCTAAAATATTTAATGGATAGAGTAAACATGAAAAATTTAATGCCATGGCCGGGATTTGAACCACGGATCTCCTGGTTTCCGTCCAGTCGCTCTAACCCATTGAGCTACCATGGCCACCGTGCCGTCCTGACATTAAATTCTCCATTTGACTCACATATTTCCCCGGTAGCTCAAAGGTTAAGAGCGACTGGACGGAAACCAGGAGGTCCGTGGTTCAAATCCCGGCCATGGCATTGAATTTTTCATGTTGACTCTATCCAGTAAAAACCTTGGCCTATATACAGCTAGTGTGGAGAAATGATTAATTTCCATCAGTTAACTAAAACCATACTTGGTGTTTAGGTTCAGCTTTCAAATACGCTACTTAGTTTTCAAAAAACACACCCCAAAGTACACTAGATGCAACATTTTTCGCAGTATTATATTTTTTTTCTTCAAAAATGGCTCTAAGAATTTGATTGAAACATTAAACGTTTAGTGATATATGACAAATTTAATATAACTTTTTTAAACATTATAACGTACTACACTAGAAATGCAGATGCGTTTGAAGCATGCAATTTATTTAAGATAACTCTATCTTAAGATTTGAAGTTGTGAAAGTCTATAGAAAAAAAGTATGAACTCTCTAAGGCCAGCATACAGCCACTTGCCCGTTTCAGTAGCGTAGATGGTTGCCTGTCTACCTCATGTTTAAGAGGTCCCGAGCTCGAATCTCGGTCAGGTGAGTTATTTGGATAAGGTTTTTCGGGGGTTTCTCTTATCCTGAAAGATGAATGTCGCGCAACTCTAAGCTCTACTGGAACCTGAGGTCAATTGGAGCATCATTTCGTTCATTTTCCGACATGACTTAAAGTTGGAGGATGTAAATTAAACAAAAACTTACAGCCACTTATTTCTAAACCTCTATCAATTCATTCCGTCTATTTTTCTAGTACTTTCAACGGCACGTGTAGTGCAACTATTTCTGCAAACGTTTATATTGATTAGATAAACATGATAATTTTTAGTAGCAGTTTGCGAAGACTGCTTTATCTAAATGACTAAAATACATTAAGTTTATGACATGAAAAATGTTTATAGGATTACTTAGAAAGGAGAAGCATATTTCGAATGCCTGCTTAAAACCAAGTTAATCAATGCTGGAAATTCACTACGATTGGAAAGAGATTAATTCAAAGTTTATTTACAAAAATGTAAACATAAGAAAAATAAGTTTGTGTACTCTAGCTTGCAGTGAATCGATTGTTCTAGTGCCATAAGCCACTACTGCAGTAGAGTCAACAAACAGCCTTTACAAAGAAAATGATTTGCCTAAAATCGGCCTTATGACCTCTACTAAAACACCAACGTTTAGATACTTTCTTGAATAATGGAATGTATTTCTTAAATTTTCTATAACGAATCCTGAGGTCCTATCATTCAAAACGACTTACGCATAACTGGCAAACTGAAAGACATAAGATAAAACCTTACCGCACAAAAAATATGAATCATATTAAGTCATAAAATTCAAGTGGAATACTTTCTTTTGTGTTAACCATTTCCGAGTCACGAAGATATTGAAGAAAATTACACCATTCCAATTAGTTTGCAATATTTTCGAATTCTTCATTTTTTCCCCAAAAATATCTGAAGTTCAAATATCACACGTTAATCTTACACAACTGGTACATGTTAAGCACTAAAGGAAAACTTATCACAAAAATTAAATGTCACTAAAACACATTTTTGTTGCATAAGCCATTTCAAAGATATCAATTATTATTAATGGCTGGTATTTTTCAAGACCTGCTGATTTCCAGTTGCTTATTGCCATTGCATGGAATTTTAAGGCCAGTTTACAGCGTCCAGTTCAGATGTTTCTAAACATCTGAATGTCACTATACTCTATTAACAAAACTATAGAAGGCTGACTCCGTGGCTCAGTCGATAGAGGGCCGCGCCGTGGCTCAGTGGTTAGACCGCTTGGCTCTCACCAAGGCGGCCCGGGTTCGATCCCAGGCGACCGCAAAGTGAGATTTGTGGTGGACAACACGGTGCTGGGGCGGGTTTTCTCCGGGATCTCCGGTTTCCCCGCCATCTCATTCCACCGTTGCTCCATTTTCACCTCATGTATCATCAGTGTCACCGCCTGCGGTGCCGTATGTAGTAAAAGCGGGCGTTAAACACTACACACACACACACACACACACACACACACACACACACACTCAGTCGGTAGAACACCTGCCTGGCGTGCTAGGGGTCCCGGGATGGAATCCCGGCGGTGGGGGTGGGGATTTTTCCCCGACCATGATAATTCCTTATCTTACCCAGAGTCTGGAAGTATGAATGAGATAGCGAACGTGTACGTGATCTAATGATTAAAACCCAACGAACGCGAGTTAACACCTTCGATATGTTCCAAAGGAGAACAGCAGACGATATGACCATAGAAGTTAAAAGCCAATGGAAAAGAAAAACCTATAGAAGAGCTGGTTAAAAATGGGCTAGTAATTGTTCAGGGTGTCTCGAGTGCTGTAATTTGATAGAAAAAAAAACCGAGTGTTACTCTAACCAAGGGAGTCTGGAGGTGGCAGTTAGAGTATCATTGGGGCATTGGGTTTTGTGACATGTAATTTTTCCAACTCCAACTCCCTGAAGTACTGTATAGGCGCCTGTATTTATTTTATGCAGAAGTATCGATGCAACTGATTATGTATTTTTGTTAACGGCATGGCGTAACTGTTGCTGGAAACCTCTTTTTCTCGTAATTTTTATTGAATATTTTGTAATACGCTGTTCGATATCTGAAACAATGGCTGTTTTATTGATCTAAATATGGGATAGTGTAACTGGTTTCAACATGATAGCCCATATTTAGATAACACTTTTCTGCTTTCGGAACTAAAAGGAAGAGTTGTTTGATTCACTGCAACTTTTCAACAAGTAAAGAAGAGATTGACATACAAGTAGTATTGAACAATCAGCAAAACAGATACATACTAATTAAACACAAGAAGATACAAAAAGTTCAAATAAACAAACTAAATGTGACTTTCCTGCCAGTAAAGCTGCAACTTGCATATTCTTCTCCGGACTCCTCTCAGAAGAACCTAAGCTAGAACTGTGTGCAATGTGCTTTCGCTGCCAAACATGGGCAGTGAGTGTGCTGGCATGGAGAAAATATGTATATAAAATAAGACCTGAGGCTTTCCTGGCGACAAATATGTTCAAATTGTTCTCGGGAAGCAAGACAGGTGAAAAGACGATTAGAAATCGACGTTTCGGAAGCGTACATCTCTCCCACCATCAGGATATTTTAATAAATGTTATAACCACAAATGTATCACTGGATATAACACAAATATAAACAAAGACAAAACACTGTCAATACTTGCATCACTTAACAAAGGACTGTTTTTAGTTTTTTTAGAGATAACGTGAGTATAGAAAATTAATTGGGTCAAAGAAACGTAACTACTTGATTATCAAGCTGCATAGATCTGTGCTTCTCAGGTCGACGGATTTCCAGTTTTAAGGCCGGTTTCCAAGAGGAGTTGAACTGAAATCCAGCATCACATGAACAAAAGACTGTTTTTCATAAATTAAATGCCAGGTCAGGACATAGCGTGAGTATAGAAAGTTAATAGGATCAGAGAAACGTAAGTACTTAACTTGATTATCAAGCTGTATACATCTGTGCTTATTAAGCCGACGGATTTTCATTTTAAGGGCGGTTTCCAAACTGAACTGAAACTGAAGAGCAGCTGAACTGAAATCCAGCATCAGTTTTTTGTTCAGTGATGCTGGATTTCAGTTCAGCTCCTCTTGGAAACCGGCCTTACAATTGAAAATCCGTCAACTTAAGAAGCACAGATGTATACACTTGATCATCTAGTTAAGTAGTTATGTTTCTTTGACCCTATTAATTTTCTATACTCACGCCATCTCCTGACCTGACATTTATTTTACAGAAAACAATCTTTAGTTCAGTAATGAGAATATTGATAGGTTTTGTCTTTGTTTATATTTCTGTTATATCCAGTGTTTCATTTGTGGTTATAACATTTGTTGAAATATCCTGATGATGGGAGGGATGTACTCTCCCAAGACGTCGATTTCTAATCGTCTTTTCACCTGGCTTGTTTCCCGAGAACAACTTGAAAATATGTATGTTTGTCATTATTAAAAGTATACAAACAAAAGCTAGTTTTCATTTCTTGCAATTTTATAACATTTTAAGAGGCCGATTGTGTGTTTGAGTTCATTAACAGCCAATTGTAATTGTAAATACTACTTTTAGTTTTAAAACTATGTATCGCAGTCTTCTGGACCAAGAAAAATTGTTTATAATCCACTGGATTCATTTTAATACGTATTTTAATAGGATATATTCGGTAGCCTATATTTAAACCGCGTTTTCAACTTTCAGCATTTTTTAATACAAAAACACTTAATTTCTTTGCATGGATAATCAGTGTCAACAGAAGGCATTGGCCTATAACGTGTCGGGTTGAAAAGAATTAATTATAATTGAGTATGAATTATTTTAAGCAGGATTATCTTAGCAATCCTTAGAACACGTGATCTTAAAACATTTGCACCATGCGAGTTGGTGAAGACTGCAACTGAACCAATATGCATTGAACCTAGTGCTTGTTGGTATTTAAATAATAGAAAATGGCCAGTTCTATTTTTTAAAATAAGAAAAATAAACAAAACTGCTACTGAGATAGTCTTTGCCGAAATATTACCACCTTCATGAGCCGACTTGCAAAGTTGAGAAACACGTGGTAGCTGCGCACGCAAGTAGCTTCTGTTAACTTTGGCAGCTCGATTAATTGCAAAAAAGGTGTCGAAAATATCTTTGTTGTCGACATACTCCATCTTGGAAATTAATTGTTCTTTCACACTAGCCGTGTGTAGGACGCACTATGAAACGGTAGAGCCAGACTGAAAAATTCAATGCCATAGCCGGGATTTGAAACACGGATCTTCTGGTTTCCGTCCAGCCGCTCTAACCATTTAAGCTACTATGGCCAACGTGCCAACATGACATTAAATTCTCCAACTGACTCGTGTTTCTCCCGGTAAACCACTAGGAGTTCTCATAAACACATGAGACAACTACCTTAATGGCGACTTACTATGCTGTAAGTACTTTAAGGCCCGGGCTTTATAGTTCGGACAATTAGGTACAATTAATGGAAATTAATTGTTCTTTCACACTAGCCGTGTGTAGGACGAACAATGAAAGCGTAGGGCCAGACTGAAAAATTCAATACCATAGCCGGGATGTGAACCATGGATCTTTTGGTTTCCGTCCAGCCGCTCTAACCATTTGAGCTACTATGGCCAACGTGCCAACATGACATTAAAACGAGTCCGTTGGAAAGTCTAATGTCATGTTGGCACGTTGGCCAAACGTTGAACACGTTGGCACGTTGAACAAACAGCAGCGCACATTTCTCTATCGAATAATATAAAGTACATTGCCAAAACATTTTATTTTGCACTCTAAACTTTCATTTAACGCGCTCCGACTTTTGGGCCAATCCATCAGAATATAAACTTGTCCAGAACCACATTGTCTAAGTTACTGCATCTCCGATCAGAATTATTTGGACGACATTTGAACAATGCTTAACTGGAACCTTTTTATAGTCTTAGTGCATATCCTTTACAAATCTACTTGTTATGTGCTTTGCAGCTGCCAGATGCCAGATGCAGAATTTGAACCGCATATCAGTACGCATTCTGATTGTGAATCCTGTAATTTTAATACATTCAAACTGCCTCCAATTCGCTGTTCACACATCTTTTGCTTCGTATTCGGAACATAAATTAAGCCGCGAACTGACAGTCATTAAACACTGAACATAAGTGTTTACTGCTGGTTTGTATATGATGATTTTTCAAAAGAGTCAATGCAATAAATAAGGAGAGCCTCGGGGAGAGGCATGCACCATTAACACTAGTCATAAAGCAGTGTTGTAGTGCTCCATTAACGAGCTTATTTTGGACGTGGAGAACATCGACAGGTGGTGGGTTACCTCGTTATGCTGCACCCCGCCTCAAAGTTGGGGCATCTTATAAATCATCCTCAAACTAAACACGACCTCGCTTGTCTATTGCTCACAGTTCTAGTTTCAACAAACGCCTTTTAGAGTCTCTTCTAAGAGCCGTTTAACCAATGATCAACATCAACACATTTTCTAAGATACAGACTCATAACCCCAACGTTTCTGCAGATATTTATCTCTTGGGACATTTCATTTCATTTTTTCGTTATTTATATGTATGCTATTGATTTCTATTATTTTTAAAACGTTTCTATTTTCCTAAAGGAATATTCATTAAATTGCAGACTTTCTATAGAGCAAAGCTGTGACAAACGATCAGTTTTATTAGAAGTTTAACCATTTATGTTGACCATATTAACATTAGATATAATGAGTGAGACCACAGCAGTATACACATTCAACCTACTGCACTATTCCCATGTTCTCCATTTAAAAACCGAAGAGCCACTCTTTATATTAAATTAATAAACCGTTATTAATCTTAAACTTCGTCTCCCTAAACACTCTTAACTAATCTCAGATAACACTAGGGAACACGTTTTTTGTAGCCGAAACAAAATAGGCTAATTCTTATGTAAAATGACTCGCTGATTCCAAAAATGCCTCTGAAAATGCTGTATCACGTAACGTTTTTGAGATATTCTTATTCTTTTATATAAAATTACAGAAATGAGGTATGATACCAACTCATATTGACTTAATTTAAGATAACAGCCATTGACTCTTCTAAATACAGCTTAAAGTCAGTGTTGCTTCATAATGGCAATTTACTACCTTCAATACCTTTATTTCATGACATAGGAATGAAGAAGACATACGATTCCATGTCCATCATTTTAGATGCTATTAGTTATCAAAACCATGGCTGGGAAATTTGAAGTGACCTCAAGGTAGTTGCATTGCTAACGGGACTGCAGGGAGGTTTCACAAAATATTGCTGTTTTTTGTGCTTATGGGACAGTAGGGCAACTGACAAGCATTTTATAGTGAAAGAGTGGGGGAAAAGGGAAGACTATACCCCTGGAGCAAGCAATGTTAAGTATGTGCCTTTAGTAGACCCAAAGTTCTTCTCCCCCCACTTCACATAAAGCTCGGGTTAATGAAGAATTCTGTTAAAAGTTTGGACAAAAGTGAAAGTGCATTTGAGTATTTAAGAAGTATCTTTCCCAAAATAAGTGAATCTAAATTGAAGGAAGGTATATTTGTCGGTCCTCAAATAAGACTACTTCTTAAAGACAGTGTTTTTGAATCAAAGCTTAAACGTGTTGAACTGGCAGCATGGAAATCATTTAAATCAGTGGTGGAAGGCTTCCTGGGGAATAACAAAGAAGAAAATTATGAAACTTTAGTCTCAGAACTATTAAGGAGCTACAAAGAAATGGGTTGCCGTATGTCACTTTAAATCCACTTGTTGCACTCTCACCTTGATAGTTTCCCTACAAACCAAGGAGTTGTAGTAAGTGATGAGCAAGGTGAGCGTTTTCACCAGGACATTTCTGAGATGGAAAGACGTTACCAGGGTCGCTGGGATTCAGCCATGTTCGGAGACTATTGTTGGTTCCTCAAACGGGAGAGTCAAAAAAAAAAAAAAAAAAAAAAAAAAATCAACAGTGAAACACTTCTGAGATAATTCAGGTATTGGTTTTCATCATTATCTTGTGTTTATTTATTTTAGTAATAATTAATAATAATTATTATTATTTTCAATGTTATTTGGCAATAAAATACCTATTATTTTCAATTAATCAAATATGAGTTACCACATCACATTTCTGTAAGTTTTCATAAAAAATTATGAGTACCTAAAAAACGTTACGTGATACAGAATTTGGAGGGGCATTTTTGGAATCAGCAGATCAGTTTACATAAGAATTTGCCTATTTTGTTTCGGGTATATAAAAATAATTTTTTTTAGTTCCCCAGTGTAATCAAAATAAAATATTAATTAAAAGTACAATGATTAACTGTATTTGTAAATATAAAACCAATCAGTGGTACTGTTCTTTTCCTCCAATTCCTTCAATGTAAAAGTGATTTCTAACAATTTTCTCTCCTTTCCTTCCTCCTCGCCTCCATAAATTAATTTCTACATATCTTGTAATTTTTCTCTCCAAAAAAGTTTTCCAACTCACTAATTCTCAAAGCGTACCTCTTATCAAGCAATTTCCTTTCCTGTTCCTGATCAGTTTCTTCCTTATCCTAAGCTTTATAAAACAGCTACATTACTGATTTTATCTTTACAATTCATATGCTTCTTCCTTTCCCATGTCCAAATTTTAAAGACTTGTTCGTATTTTATTATTTTGTCACAAAGTCAAAGTCTATGCATTATGCAATTCCACATTGTACAAAACCTTCAAGTAATTTTGTAATTTATTCAAGAGCCCACATCGAATGTGTTAATTTGTTCTATTAAAACTTCTTTTGTTATACTTTGACTTAATAACTATATTTAATGTTGCTATATGTAATACTAATCCTATTTGCCTCATTGTCTCATTTCGAACTGGTATGGAAAATGGGCACTAAAATGACACATACGAGGGAGGTCTGAAAAGTTTCCGACCTCAACATGAAGATAGCAGCACTCGTAAATAAAAGCTAGTGAATTTCGTGGTATATCTGTTGACACTAACCAAAGTTTCAGCCATTTTGGACGCTCAGTTGTTATGTAACAGTCGTTTGAGTGAGATGATGTGAATGCTTTTACAAAAATGGACAAAATCGAGTGTCATTAAAAATTTGTTTTCGCAAGGCAATACGCCTACGCAAATCAAAGATGACTTGGAATCTGTGCATGGGGACTTTGCACCATCATTAAACACAGTGAAATTTTGGGTAGCTGAATTTAAACGTTGCCGTAAGAGCTTGGGAGACGATGAACGTCCGGGACGTCCAAAAACTGCAACTAAAGACGGAAACGTCAGCAAAGTTCACCTAATGGTGCTAGACGACCACCGAGTTAACGTGAGAGAGATAGCAGAGGCTATGAACATATCAAAAGAACGTGTTTGTCACATATTAAATCAACATTTAGACTCATGAGAAAGGTATCCGCGCGTTGGGATACCTATCCGCTCATGTTAGACCAAAAACGTGTTCGAATGAACATTCCCAATGCTCTGTTGGCGCAGTTTAAGCACAATAAACCCGAGTTTTGACGCCGATCAATTACTGTAGATGAAACTTGGATACACCATTATACACCCGAAACAAAAATGCAGTCCAAACAGGGGACTGCAAAGGGGAAACCGGCTCCAAAGGAGCAAAAACTGTTTTTTTTTTTTTTTTTTGGCTGGGAAGATGACGGCAACTGCTTTTTTGGATAATAATGGAGTTATTTTAATCAATTATACCTTCAAAAAATGAGGGACATTACAGGAGGATACTACGCATCAATACTTGACAAGCTGAAGGCAGAACTTGCGGGAAGAGGCCACATTTGCAGAAAAGGAAAATCCTGTTTCATCAAGACAACGCACCGTCTAACAACTCAGCGGTTGCAATGGCGAAAATCCTCGACCATCCGCCTTTATTCACCAGATCTAGCTCTCAGCGACTTCTTTTTGTTCCCTCATCTGAAAATTGCGCACGGAGGACAGAGATTTTCGTCAAATAAAGAGGCAATCACCTTCGTGAACAATTATTTTGCAGAGAAAAACGCTGAGTTCTATTTGGACGGGTTACAGAGATGGGAGCATCGCTGGGAGAAGTGTGTAGAGTTACAAGGAGGCTATGTTGAAAAAAAAATCTGAAAACATGTCTTGTATCTTTATTACGTCGAAAACTTTTCAGAACACCTGCGTATTGCAATTTATTAGGATGTAACGTAGCGAAAGATGCTCGCAGCTAGTGATATATGTTTAGAGAGTAAAGTTTTCACAAATTTGGCTCTATTTTCTTTGCAGAACTCCAGATTACGATAGAATTAGCATTTTTCTGTGCATGGCTATATTCAACTCTCATAACTTTGTTGTCTTGAGTAAATAAATTTGGATGTGGTACTTAGAGCAACAGGCCCATGAAAGCTATCGGTCCTTTCACCCATGTATACTAGTGCACTAATGTGTATTGGGGAGGAAGAGATTAAGGACTGTCCCACAGCGGAACAACCAGTAGCCAAAAGATGAACATATCTTGTGAACAAAAAGCACACTCGACAAGACACCTAGGTGCAAGGGACTATGTTACATCAACCGTGTTGTAAAGAAATAGACTGGTGAGGAGAGGGAAAGACAAAAAAAGGGTAGATGGTTGCTAGCGAATGGAATGAAGGGAAGAAAATTAAAATTGCTCTGAAGACAAAATAAAGGAGTTGTATGATAACAATAACACCAGCAGCACGATGAACAGATTAGGTATGTCGACTGGGTTATAGCTCTTTGGAGGCTAGCATGCTTCCTGCTAAGTCATTCATCGTGTTCCAGATGACAACAGGGGGCTACCTTGAAGACAAAAGCCGCACGAGATTCCTGCTTTTCAACGAAGCGTTATTCTTTTTTTCCAATTGGTTACTCAAAGAAAACCTGTGCTATGATAATGTCCTTAATATCCGGTATACTCCTTTATCGTTACTACAGACTGTGCTACTGTGTCCTGTACGTCGAAATGTATTTATGAAACCAAAACTCAGTGCAGAAAAGGAACTTTACGGTTCACTATTTATTTACAAATTTCATGGTCACTAACAAATGCAACAATAAATATGATTTTAGTTAATTGATGGAAATTAATCATTTCTCCACACTAGCCGTTTATAGCCGTTTATTTAATGTTAGGGCGGCACGTTGGCCATGGTAGCTCAATGAGTTAGAGCGACTGGACGGAAACCAGGAGATCCGTGGTTCAAATCCCGGCCATGGCATTGAATTTTTCATGTTGACCCTATACATCAAAAACCTTAGCCTAACGGCTAGTGTGGAGGAATGAATAATTTCCATCAATCTCGAATACGAGAGCCCCTAGTGGTTTACCGGGGAAATATACGAGTCAAATGAAGAATTTAATGTCAGGACGGCACGTTGGCCATGGTAGCTCAATGGGTTAGAGCGACTGGACGGAAACCAGGAGATCCATGGTTCAAATCCCGGCTATGTCATTGAATTTTTCATGTTGACTCTGTCCATAGAAAAATATAGTGAGATATAACAGATCATATATATACATATAAGGATAATAATTCACAATAATATAGAAATGAAAATTCAAGAAGAATATTTGTGACGATCACTACGCAGAAGTGTTGCAATTGACATTCTCATTTAGCGTTATCACATTTCAAAGCCATCTAAATAAAACTGCGCAACAATTCGATAGCAGTAATATTTTGTAATGACAGCTTGTTTCCCTATATTTTTCAACCCGAGGAGTGTCAACTCTACTTAATGACATGGAAGAGAATATTTACCTCTGCTTGGGTTTCATTATAAGATATTTACTGGCATATAAGTGTGTTCCTCTAGTGCTGAGTAAATGACAATTTTGTCTGATTACAACATAAACATATGCAGTTCATTCAAAAGTTCTAAGTTTTTGAGCTTATGCTGTTATAATCACGCACAGCCAAATCACGCAGCTGCCTCAAGTACGTTGTAGTTAAAACATTATCAATACACAAAATGTAAACAACATTGGCCAAGGACAAATAAAACTAACATAGAAATTAATGGAAATTAATAAGTGGTTTACCGGAAAAACACGAGTCAGTTGGAGAATTTAATGTCATGTCGGCACGTTGGCCATAGTAGCTCAAGGGTTAGAGCGGCTGGACGGCAACCAGAAGATCCATGGCTCAAATCCCGGCTGGGGTAGTACCCAGCTGGGTAGCAAGGGCATCAAAAACGAATCAGTAGAATTTTTCAGGTTAAATGATGTTAACAGTTAAATGATGAAGCCTGGGATTCAAGTACTTACAATAGTAAGTCGCCACAAACGGCGTATCTCGGATACGAGAGCCCCTAGTGGTTTACTGGGAAAATATACGAGTCATTTGGAGAGTTTTATGTCAGTACGGCACGTTGGTCCTGGTAGCTTAATGGGTAAGAGCGACTGGACGGAAACCAGAAGATCCGTGGTTCAAATCCCGGCCATGGCATTGAATTTTTCATGTTGACTATCAAAATCCTTAGCCTATACACGGCTAGTGTGAAGAAATGAATAATTTCCACCAATTAACATAAAATCAAAGAATTTCTCTGTTATGTATGACCATTTTTTGAATTTACTCTTCATTTATCTTCAATAGGTATACAATTAATAAAGAGAGGGGGCACTGTAGAAAAGGCCCCGGGGCCGATCAACCTAACAAGATTTCTCGTGCGTTTCCTTGATTGCTATTCAAACTCTGTGTTTCATAATTTTATCAGCGAACCTGGATAATCCAAAGTTTGCTTGCTCTTCGACAGGTTACTGACTCAAGGCAATGGCTTATAAGTCCTTGGGGCATATGTCCTTAAAGAGAAGAGTAATATGTTAAAGAAGAAATATAATTACAAATGAATCCATCCAGTGCATTTAAATTCTAAGCTAAAGTTCATTGGTCTTGTAATTTTTTCTACATGTAACTTATAACGAGCATAACTTGGGTACATTACGGTAGCTCTATAGAAGGTTAAGATAATCGGGAGACAAGCGTTTATGGCTAAATTGCCGACGTACAAACTTTGAACTCTTGCTACTCTATAAAAAGGGCGCTAACATAACAGGTACAATATAACTCATCTCGCAAAAGATGAGAGAGGTCTGTTATTTGAGGAAGAGTTGTCGGTTATGTAATGGAATAAAAAAATAGACAAAAACAAATTAAAGTGATTTATCCCATAAAGATGAGAAAATGTCAAAGTTGTGTCCAGTTTAGTAAAATAGAGTAACATATACCTAATAGTCATCTGGCAAAATATTTGATTTTGTTCTGATAGGCGTGGGGATTTTTTAACGTATCTGGCTATTTCGGTACATAGGTATTATATATTTTTTCAGTAAGTAGTTTTTTGTTTTGTTTTGTATTTTACGTCCTCCAACGTTAAGTCATATGGAACGATGAATGATATTGGTGAAATGATGCTCAAATTAGTCCGGGGTCCATGGAGCTTAGAGTTACCCGACATTCGTCTTTAAGGATACGGGAAAAGCCCGGAAAAACCTTATCCAGATAACTCACACTGACCGATATTCGAACTCGGGACCTCTTGAACGTGAGGCAGACAGGCTACCATCTAGGCTACTGAGGCAGGCAGTAAGTAGTGGTTGTTGATATATATTAAAGTACGCTTTTGCCAAAATGTGTTGATTTTGTCAAATCATTAATGTTAAGCTTCTTTCTATTTTGATCGCTCATTGGATATAGCAGCCTAGCACAATAGAAATAACAAATGGATGACTGCTAAATACCTTCTTTGTATGGAAATTAATTGTTTCTTCACACTGGCCGTGTGTAGGCTACATTGTGGAAACGTAGAGTCAGACTGAAAAATTCAATACCATAGCTGGGATTTGAACCACGGATCTTCTGGTTTCCGTCCAGCCGCTCTAACCATTGAGCTACTATGGCCAACGTGCCGATATGGCATTATTTCGTAATGAGAATATTGAAAAAGGGGAGCGCTAGGTCCAGGGAAATTGCCTACAAGGCCTTAGTGCGGCCGGTTATGGAATATGGAGTAGCATGCTGGGACCCGTATAGAGCTAACCAAATCGATCCATTAGAAAAAATACAGAAGAGGGCAATAAAATTCATAAAAAGAGGCAAGTATTTTGGGCCTATAAAAGGAGATGAGACTAAATGGGAGGAATTAAGAATTAGGCGTAAAAACATAGGTTGGTAGCATTATTCAAAGCTAATGCTGGTGTAAAGGCATGGGTGGACGTTAATGTAAGGTTAGATAATCCGGATTATTATGGACGAAACGATCATAGATATAAAATTAAGGGTAGAAGATACAGAACCGACGTAGGAAAATTTTGTTTTGTTAATAGAACCATTGAAGAATGGAATGAATTGCCTGTAGCAGTCTTTCAGGGCTGTCCCCTGTCGCTGAAGAAATTTAGAAAAAATCTAGATGGTTTATAGTTTAACTTTTGAATTATAATGGTATATAATATGTAAATAGAGAAGTAATTAGATATGCTTTAAGTGACTAAAGTAAAATAATATCATGTTTGTATTGTTTACTGTGTTATTGTTGTAAATCTAGTATTTGTAATTTGATCTGTATTCTTAACTCTGCCACCGGGTAGCACCCAATTGCAGTCAATAAATACATACAATACATACATACAAATTCTCCAACTGACTCGTGTTTTTCCCGTTAAACCACTTAGCAGTTCTAATAAACACATGAGACAACTGCCTTAATGGCGACTTACAACGTGTAAGTACTTTAAGGCCCGGGCTTTATAGTTCGGACCACTAATAGGTACAATTAATGGAAATTAATTGCTTTTTCACACTGGCCGGTGTAGGCTAAACTGTGGAAACGTAGAGTCAGACTGAAACATTTCATGACATAGCCGGGATTTGAACCACGGATCTTCTGGCTCAAAGATCCAGAAGATCCGTGGTTCACATTCCGGCTATGGCATTGAGTTTTTCAGTCTAACCCTACGTTTCCACCTTATTTGCAGTCTTGCTATAAATAACCCTGATACAGAAATTTAGATCAGTTAAATAAGTAAAGAATTATAATAAAATTAAATATGAATAATTTGTGTTACATGTTAAAGAGGCTGTAGGTTAGGCAATGCATTATGAGTACAATTTGGCTCCGATAAGTTGTTATTAAGTATAGTAATTAGCGAGAGCTAGTTTCAAGCAGATTCGGAGACATAATTCGGTAGGTTACCTTAGAGAAACAGAAGAGCAATACCAGAGCTACAACGGAGTGAAACTGTGGCCCATTCCGAAGAATAACGCGACATGTTTGTCTGGCACAGCATCTCCATCGAATGAAGGATTTTCCTACACCCAACTGCATGCTGTGTGGTGAGAATGTGGTCATGGACAGGGAGCACCTTGGGATATGCACTGCACTAAAAAAATTACAGGAATAACCGAGTTATATTGGGAGGTCTGAAGACGGGTGGAAATGCTTCCAAGTGTATATAGCGTTAGGATAAATAAATAAACAAATAAATAAACATTAGAAAGAGCAAAGTTCCAATCCAAGGTTGCCAGATTGGGTATGGCAGGCTAACTTGGAATTTGTGGAATATGTGAGAGCATTTCTTAAAAATTTAAAGAGAGGGTTTAGGATAGAAAGCAGAACATTTCAGCAATGTAGAATTGAAGTGGTAAATCGTATTAGAAGCTAGTAGTGAGGGCCTTAGAGTCATTAGCTAAAGGGGAGGTTATTAGGAGAATTTTTAATAGCTCAGTAGGACATTCTGGACAGAATCTTGTACACTTTTAGACTGGTCGCCGACGAGGCAAAACGAACCATTTCAATATGCCATAACTTTTGAACCAATAATAGGACACATGTGCAGCTTTTCGAAAATAAAATACACAATTGAGAGATTACATCTCAGAGAAAATGTTGTAAGTGTCCTCCGCCAGCATCTATACATGTTTGCAGTCGTCTCTCCATATGGTTTTACGGAGAGTATCATCGCCAATGTTACTTATTTCGGTTCGAATGGATTCCTTGAGAACATCAATTGTCCATGGCCTATTCTTATACACTCTACTTTTATATACCCCCCACAAAAAAATCCGAGGAGGTTAGGTTAGGGGATCTGGGGGCCACAGACCTTTAGAGATTATTCGATTATCAAAGAAACTGGTTACAAGTTCCATGGTGTCATTAATGTATGGCACGCTGCACCATCTTGCTGGAAATAACTCTCTCAATTCGAAATCATCTAGCTGCTCCATAAATGTAGTGAAGATACCCATATAAACTTCAGTGTCTACAGTCGTATCGAAGAAAATTAAGGCATTTAAGACTGTCAAAGCTTTCAAAGGGAAATTATGGTCTATTGAAACGGTTCAGGTGTATATGGATCGCACTATAGTAGTGCCCACTGGTAGGCAAATTCTCGATTAAAGCGAATACTTAAAAATTATTTAACATTTCAAAATTCATTTCTAAATCTGAGTTGAACATGTTCTTTAAAACCTGATTTAATGCTATTTGATCAACCTATTATATTCATGTTTAAAAATAATAATATAGATATGAATTGTCACAATTCTCATAGAGAAAAATGGAAATTTCTGTTAGAAAACATGTGTATAAATAATACACATTTACCGATTATTATCAAACTACATCCACTGAATTCCTATTTGATTTCAAGAAATCAAGTATACTGCAGTTATGTAAAATAAACCCAAAACACGACCGAAGACATTCTCGGAAGCAGGTGACGGCCGAGAAAAATGGACCACGGGTGAGAAACTTCTCTCCCGATCAGGTAGGATTATGAAATGCTATACATTGCCTTTTTTCCTCTGCTATAACAACTATGACAACCCCCACCACATCCTTTTCTGCCGGCCCGAGAGTCCGTCCATCCGTGCAAGCGTCCAAGCATGGCTTCCCCTTCGCCGGTAAGTTCACGGTTGTACTTCATAATTATGATCGGGGTGATGGATGAGAAAATAGACAACCCCTTGTACCAGAGTCTTTTGATGTCCTACGAGATGAAGAAGGAACCGGTTCTCTCTTATTTTCTCTCTTGCATATGCAATTCTTAGGCGCTTATCTCAGCCGCTCTCTTCTCTTCTATCCTCCTCCCCCTCCTATCTCTTCTATTACGCGCACAAAACGGCTGCTACCGGAGTTACGCATCGAATTATTATATCCAAGCAAGAGTCTGGGGCCAAGATGGTTGGAAGACACGCTATTCCATTCCATCGTCAGGTGTCTGCAAGAGCGTGCTAACTCCCACAACTTGATGACCAGCAAATTCCTCATGTCTTCTGAAGGTCACATTTTATTTCGTCCCACGTCAGTTGGTCAAATTACTTACGGCAAGACATATCAAATGCTAGGGATGAGCGATATACGCTTTCCACTGTCTAATGGTTAGCCTACTAGCCTCCTAATCCTGAAGTCCCAGGTTCGTTTCCTGACTGAAGTGTAGGGATATTTCTTTGGCCAGGAGTATTCTCTATCCTGCAAAAAGCCTGGAAGTATGGGAGTATAAAAGTGTGCATATGAATTTATATATAACCCAAGTATTAACTCAAATTGAAAACAATGAATGAATGCCATTGCCATGAGCAACTATTCCAAAGACAAAAATCTACATATGACCTACATGTTGAAGTCTAGGTGTAAATGGAGGCCTGCCGTTCAAAATAAACTTTTAAAAATATTTTCACCATATTAAAAGAATGCAGTGGTGGAATTTCTAATATCTGGAATTTAAACGTACATTTATTTTCAGGAGGTAACATGCAGTTAAAGTTGATGTTGGAGGAAGATCCGGAGTTTCTATCAAATGTAATCACTGCTGATGAAACTTGGCTACATCATTTTGATCCTGAGAGCAAACAGCAAAGCTCAGTGTGGAAATCTCCTTCATCACTAACACATAAAAAAGCGAAAGTGGTTGCTTCTGCTGGGAAAGCTACGGTCATCTCAATCTTTGATATTCATGGAATGGTTTATCAGCATGTTGTACCTGCACACACATCAGTAACCGGACAATACTACAGGGATGTCCTGAAAACATTGCAAGTCCATTTCAGGCGCAAAAGATCACATTTCCGTGAAGCAGGCTGGATGCTGCACCACGATAATGCGCGGCCGCATATTGCCAATGTTGTTGCTGAATATCTTGCAAAAATCAACGTCAAGTGCATCCCTCACCCTCCCTATAGTTCGGATTTAGCCCCATGTGACATTTTTCTATTTCCTAACTTGAAGAAACGCCTTCGTGGGAGGCATTATCCATCATCAGAAGCAGTGGTGAAGGCTGCGGAGGCGATTTTAAAGGTTCTCTCAAAATGGTTTCCAGCATGTCTTTGAAGACTGGAAGAAACCCTGGAATAAGTACATCACATTCAGGGGAGACTATTTTAAAAAGGATCATCAAAATTATGAGAATGAGTAAAGATATGTTGTCAAAAAAATTGTGATCATTCTTTATTGAACAGCCCTCGTAGTTTAAATTTGTGCTGCTATCTTTTAAACGGTGTAACTACATTTTCTCTGCAAGGGCATTTAGTCTTTTTTAAATATTTTTGTGACATAGGTATTCATGAAAGTTTTAAAATGTTTATATAACGGAAAAATAAAGAACACGATTTCAAGAAGTCTTAAAAGTAAAATATTATATATATTAAAAGCGTTGCTTACACAGGTTGACCAGTTTTATCTATAATTTTACAGCGCAAAATTTGACGTCATCAATAGCATCGTTGATGGAGCGAGTTTATATACGATTCCCCTGGCGGCTTGCGATCGTATTTGATGTGCTGACAGCAGCTTTGAGACCTCCCTCTACCGGTAGGTAAATATACTATTTGAGAGGTGGGTTTGCCCGCGTAATATAAAAGTGCGTAATTTCGCCTGGTGCGTAGATACGATAACTATTAAAAACTATATACTGCAATGCACTGCAAAGATAATTATGCTGCCATAAAAGTACACCATGAAGAATATACGATATACGTCAATAAACACTTATTTCACAATGAACATCTGTTTTTTTTCTGTTATAGTAGACTTATATGCATATTATAAACCTGTCACATAAAATAGAAATATCTCTGTTTGATCTCAATTCTTTTCTATCACCCACAGTTTCCTCACAATGTAACTTCATTACAAACCAGAAAATTAGTAGAACATGTTCTAGGAATGAAAAAAAAAAATACAAAAACAAATTAGTGTTACAATATGTACAAAGCATTTATCCAAGTCTAAACAAGAAAATATCTCTAGTATATAGTCTTATGTATCCATTTTCTTATATTTCCTTTCTCTCTTCCCCTTAAACATTGTCTGTATTGCGAGAAGGTATGCTTGAGGCCTTTCTGTTATAATATCATTTATTGCTTCTACATTGGAACCAGTCACTTTATAGCGTCCAGTGTCTCTTTTTGCGAGTAACTGACCCTGTATATTGGAAATGTTTGATGCACCTATTGGTTTTAAAAGACATAAGGATACCAACATTAATAGACATTTTAATTAAGCGTGAGAGTGACAAAAAATTTGTCATATACTGATAAAACGTTTATGTTGCAAACAAAAGTATGTCAATTTGAAGGTATCTGGACACTTTTGACAACATTAGACTCCGAGGGACATTACACTGGATAGCGTTGGATAAACTCCTCTATGCAGCGGTTTAAATTATATTTATATGTTGGCAATTTTAATGCCGGTACGAAAGTAGCATTCAACAATGACGACGCGGTGCTGTGTGTTTATATCCAGCGGAAGCTGGTTGTATTTGTTATCAGCGCAACCTCCTCAGAGCGCTGTAATTTGCTTACTGTTCCGCAAAAATTACCACTTCTTCGTAGAGGGCACATGTTTTCAAGAGAGACTCACCAGTCAACTATGACGTCATTATTGCTCTATCGGAGGGCGGGAAATAACGAATGAAAATGAACACCTTGTATTTGTTGTGGCGTATATTAACAAAGCGGTATGTTGCTAGTGTGCACAAAGAACCTCTAGGTAATGTACTTATTTAGTCGTTCTACAAATGCAACTGTATACTCACGGGTCGTGTCGATTCGGTTACTTTTTCAATCCATTTGTGTTAATTTAGATTATGATGGTCTTTTCGTTACTCAACTGTTTCCATTAAAGCTGCAGAGCTTTTACCACTGTGTACAAATGAAGCATGCACCTGAAGTGTGTAACAATCTCGGATATAAAAACAACGGCTTCTCAATTCTATAACTTATAATTTCCATCCATTTAAAATTCTTATTTTGTCTTTAACAATATTTTACTACTGAAAATACCTTCTTATATCAAATATATGTCAATGAAAATTCGAACAGTTTACAAACACCAATACAATATTTTGAAAAATAAGGAACTACTACACTATTGCGGATGGAAGAACTATTCAAAGAATTTCTAAATATTGACCGTCTATGGCATGACGATGTATGAATTTATAGGCAGTGGTCCATTGAATTCATTCTCAGACATTTCGTCTACTGCAGGCGTAGAAGCCCAATGGATCATGGCCTACAACTACGGGAATATGCTTAACTACGAGGGCTGTTCAATAAAGAATGATCACAATTTTTTTTTGGACCACGTTCCTTTACTCTTTCTCTTAATTTTGATGGTCCTTCTCAAAATAGTCTCCCCTGATGCGATGCACAAGTCCCAGCATTTCTGCCAGTCTTGAAAGAGACGCTGGAAACAGTTTTTTGAGAGATCCTTCAAAATCGACTCCACAGCCTTCACCACTGATTTTGATGATGGACAATGCCTCCCACGAAGGCATTTCTTCACGTTAGGGAATAGAAAAAAGTCACATTTGGCTAAATCTAGACTATAGAGAGGGTGAGAGATGCACTTCACGCTGATTTTTGCAAGATATTCAGCAACAACATTGACAATATGCGGACGCACATTATCGTGGTGCAGCACCCAGCCTGCTTCACGGAAATGTGGTCTTTTGCGCCTGATATGGACTTGCAATGTTTTCAGGACATCCCTGTAGTATTGTCCAGTTACTGAAGTGTGCGCAGGTACAACATGCTGATAAACCATTCCATGAATATCAAAAAATGAGATGACCATAACTTTCTCAGCAGAAGCAACCACTTTTGTTTTTTGGGAAGCTGGTGATGAAGGAGATTTCTACGCTGAGCTTTGCTGTTTGATCTCAGGATCAAAATGATGTAGCCAAGTTTCATCAGCAGTGATTACGTTTGAAAGAAACTCCGGATCTTCCTCTAACATCAACTTTAACTGCATGCAGACCTGCATGCGAATGTCCTTTTGTTCGAGAATCAACGTGTGGGTAGCACCCAATGAAATGTTCAGTATTTCAGAAAGTGATCTCAAGGTAATTTGTCGAACATCTCTCACAATGGCAGCAGCAGTGTTGATGTTTTCTTCCGTAAGAGCAGTAACTGGAGCACCGGGTCCACCTTCCTTTGAAATTAATTTTCCCCCCTCTTTAAACATTTTAAACCACCTTCGAGTTTATAGGGAAGAACAGACTCTCCATAGGCCTTCTGTAACATTGTATAGACCTCAACTGAAGATTTCTTGAGACAAAAGCAGAATTTCAAAGCCGCATATTCTTCCTCGCGTGTTACCTCCATTGCAGCGGTAGGCGACACTGAACATGTCTGAACCTGCCTGGTTCTCACAGGCGGGAACTAGGAGTACCAACAATGAAACTACTACGGCGTGTTTGTTTCACATTAAGCTGAATTTTCTTGCGAAAAATTATGACCGTAAAATAATTATTACCATTCTTTATTGAACAGACTTCGTAATAAACATAAATAAGTTTAATTCATTCTAACCTCTGAAATAAACATTATTTTTATTATAAATTTAATAGAATAGCTTTGCATATTCGTGTACACGTTTGAAGCTAGCGTAATCTGAAAATTTTACAAAAACATGCAAAATAAAACAGAAATTATATACATTATACAGGAATAACACAGAGGTGCATCCTTTCGGAGCAGCAAACAAAGCCAGCAGACGTTCCACATCGTTTCAAGAAAGCATAAACAAACCAAATTTCTATAAAGTTGAGAGTTAAACGTACATACCAATTTCCTCACTTGGTCTTTGAAATTAAGTTTTAAAATCGGGAGTAGATTTCATTTATTAACCAACTGTAACTTAACACAGAAAGAACGTGATTGAAATTGTTAATTACGTCGATATAAAATCACCTTCAGAATCGCCCAGACTTTGTTATTCGGCTTCAAAATTCACTGATATAATATCGTTCGCACCATGAATCCACTGACACGTGGTACATTCATTTGTTCTTAACTCACAGCTTGTCGCATGTTGGGTACCAACAGGTTAATGTTGGGTTCTCTTCCACTTTACTTTAACGTTATCACTAAACACGCATATATCAAGCCTTAAACTTGGGGCAGGCGTTCTCGAGGCAAAAGCATAACTTAATAATGTGAGAAATTAATTCAACTCTCTAAAGCAATGCATCATTCCAACAACAATGTTTTAGTTTTGGGAAAATCTGAAAGGCGACTACGACATTCATCTACTGCTGTCACATTAGTTCTGATTTTATAGCTCACACTCAGATAGTAATAGTTCCCATGGCTGGAGACTAAGTCCGCTGTTGCAGCAAGAGGAGCAACTGGCAGGGCAGACAACTTGGCTCTTGCTTCCACTCCTTCCCGGATGCCTTGCTAACATTGTTACATCATTTACGAGGCTGCGGTAGGTACCCCACACCACACGGTGATCCTGTAATATTTCGCCACCTCACTACACTCATCTATGTATTTTCCTTCAGCTCATCAACATTTTTATTTACTACCTCGGTTGACTGCAAGGAACGTTCAAAATTATCCTCTTTTTGCTGAACATTGCCCTCGATCTTTCCTCAATTGGCGCTGTTGCTACAGTGCCTCCAAAGGAATTTTTACGTCAATGGAAAGTACGAAGAAATGACAATAAAAATTGATTGGTGGACATCCGAAACTCAGCTTGCTAATAACATGTGTTAGTAACACACGTGCTGTTTCAAGCAATATAAGAGCAGAATGGACAATTTCCGATTCTCAAGACAAGCGACTGATCTAAGAGTATGATTCTCAACAAAAGGTAGTTATCAACAAATTTGGTATTATCCTGCAGCTCGAATGGTTACTCTGGCTTTATCTTTGTTAACAGAAACCTCTCAGATAACGCACTGATTATTCTTGTAAAAGTGAGAGGGAACTGCCGCACTTCGTGAGTCTGTGTTGAGTCTTTAGTTACTAAAAGTCAACACGACTCGCGTTTATGAATGTTCATTACCAATGCTGTTTCTGTATGTCATTAGCTTCATGATAATAGCAACACGCTACTTTTTCTCCATTGCATTTTATTTGAATTTTGAAAAAAGCTTAGCTGTGCGGTACTGGGCGCATCTCCCCTACTGAACACGAATCATTTCTGGAATTTTCAAATGCAAGTCTATACATGCCTTATGATTGCTTTAATTCACTTTGAAAACCATTACGGAATACTTCTAATCCCAAAGGAATTAACACTAGTAAAATCGAATCTCATGTACAACGCCGTTCAGCAAACATAAGGCATACATAAGAAACGGCTGTCATCATCAAGTTAAATGAGAGAAGATTTTGTTATTAAATGGAATGACAGAAAAATATATTATCAGGAGTAATCGGCATCAGAAGAGGTAGGAGGAGAAATGGGCAACCGATGTACACGTCAGAAGGTCCCAGCCCTCGATTATTCTTCTTCTGATTATACGCATCCGCTCGTTGTGGAGGCGGCTTCGCCCACAGTAATTGAAAACAGAGCCTATCAGTTCCGGACCGCCACACTGGGAACCCGTTACCACCCGTCGTTTCCCAAAACACTTCTGTGTTTTAAAGGAAACCACCTTTCGGACCGCAATTTGGTGCTTCAAGATGTGCGCAGTCTGGGCCCGATGGACACACTTCTCTGCTCTTATAGTGCTAACCTTTCTATCATTGGAAACAAATAGTCATTTTTTTGTGGAATTTATTTATTATTTCAAACCAAGTTCTACAGATATAATATACAAGTACTCTTTTGCAGAAACGAGATTGATGAAAGAACCTTCATACAATGTTTCTGAAATATCAAGTGGATTCTTTCTACTCTATGTAACCCATACCAATATAGAGAGCGCATTGCACTGCATTGCATCCAAACATTCGATATAGCTATTTTATTGGATATAAAATTTGCTTCAGAAAGTTTACCACTTAACTGCCTTTCTCCATGTGGATTTCCCCCCCCCCCCTACATTTACCTTCCTTTCATTTCTTATTTCAAAGAATCAATCTTAGTCTAGAATAATATCAATGATTTGGTATTAGAATCCACGTAGCAGGAATTGAATAGATATTTTCAACATTTTTAAATACCAAATAATAATAATAATAATAATAATAATAATAATAATAATAATAATAATAATAATAATAATAATAATAATAATAATAATAATAATAATAATAATAATAATAATAATAATAATAATAATAATAATAATAATAATAATAATAATAATAATAATAATAATAATAATAATAATAATAATAATAATAATAATAATAATAATAATAATAATAATAATAATAATAATAATAATAATAATAATAATAATAATAATAATAATAATAAAAACTGTAACAGTAGTTTTGAGTTATGTTTGGAAAAGTTATGAAAAGTTTATAAATTTATAAAAAGTGATTATGTAAATGTATTTGGTAATTTAAATAAGTAAAAATATATGTAATTTTGTGATTGGCCGTAGTAATAATTGTATGACGTACTGTTGTGATGTGGATTTAAATCGGCCAATCACAGAATTAAGATAGGAGTAACGATAGTTACGAAAAATCAATAATTTGGGTACAGAGAGATGTTTTGTAATGGTGAGTGTGATGAATAGTGGTGCTGGATCAAGAACCTTTATGTAATAGTTGGAACTGTTTAAAAATAACAAAGTAAGAATTTATCGATATGTTGGAAGTGACTGGGAAAGGAAGTTCAAGTAAAATGTAATATAAATAATACAATTGAATTGTTACAAAATTTGACTTCTCTGAAACTTTATTCCGAACCACGCCTGAAACCAAGATTCTCATGACTCTTATTTAATTAAACACAATCATCAAGAAAAAACTCAAAATACAACGAATTAACTCGGTTATATCTGGCTTCTCTACGTGGGTCTTCGAAAAGTCAACGTGCATCCCATCTCAAACATAGAAATCCCGCACCAAATTGCGCCCGAACGTGTGACCGATGAAGACGGAGATAAATTAACTACGAATAGAATGTCCTGTCCCGAAACAGCTTGGGTAATTCAGGACAAGCAGCTCGATCTATTTTGGGTGTGAGAAATATGCTATTTTATTTCATTAAAATACGTTGTTTTCTATAAACATTTTATAAGCACAATATTTCGAACAATTTCAAGAGGTCCCAAGTTCGAATCTCGGTCAGGGTGAGTTACCTGGATAAGGTTTTTTCTGCGGTTTTCCCTTATCCTGAAAGACGAGTGTCAGGTAACTCTAAGCTCCATGGACCCTGGGCACATTTGAGCATCATTTCATCCATTCCATTCATCGTCCGATATGATTTAACGTTGGAGGACGTAAATTACGAAAAAAAAAAAAAAATCGAACAAGTTTGGTTTACAATATTTTCATAGATTAAATATATAACAAATTCTGCCAATTTTTATTACTATTATTCATAGTTACACCGAAAACACTATAGTTCCGACTTCATTCAAGCATATAGGGCAGCTCAAGTTTTGATTTACGCTTAACATTATCAATACTGGAAGGAAAAAAAAAGCACTTTTATTACTCAATTTCCAAAGGTCACTTAGTAAGCAAATTCCTAGAAGAGAGAGAGGAAAATGGACATAGTGGGGAAGGTGAGAAGAGCGGGAGATATCGGAAGTGGAATCAGAGAGAGATAAAGAAGGGAAAGAAAGGCAGAAGATGATACAGCGCTAGGGAGAGAAATATGCAGTGAAAAGGTGAAATAGTGGCGAGACAGACAAGAATATGTGCATTTAAGTAATAACGGCAGAAGAGTTGCAGATTCTGCTAATTAATATGTATAATACCTACCCATCAACGCTGTTAAGCAAACAAACTTCTAAATTTAAAAGTTGGATTAACTTATTTTACTCAAACGAGTTAAATAATAAAATATTACAGGAGATTGGAAAATACGCTTCAATTGCGTAGAAGTGATACAATTACATCTAATCTTGAGCTGGGTGCCGTGCTTGTATTATCTATTATGTGACTCAGATAAATATAGGGCTCTAATTATATTCTATGCATTTTCTTCGCAAATTCCTTGAAGTAGTTAATTTATTTAGTGTGAGCCGAATGCAGATCTAACCCCCACATTGCTGCAGTGATGGACGTCATCGTTACAATATTCCTGAGTGAAATGTAAACAGCTGAAGGTAGAGAACAGCAACACGTGTTTGTTTCCAGAGTGATACGACGAGCAATATTTGTGTGACAACCCATTGCACGCCCGGAGAAATTCCAGATGGATGCAAATTTCTGAGTGCTCAGATTTGTCTAGGCAACGAAGACCAAACCTCTACATGTCTTCAGTCAATAATAACTACGCCCAAGCAATAAGATATGATTGTTCAGTAGACACATGCTGGATTACAGCGCTGAAAACTTCTGTTCGGCTGAAAAAACAGCTAACTGAACAGGGAAATGCTTTTTGACCATCTCTACCACATAAATGGTATCTACGTAGAGAAGTTAATCAATGCCATCCAAAAATTGAATACTGAGGTTTCACTTGACGTACACATTTCACATCTGAATCGGAAAAAAAGAACGCGTGCACGTATGTGAGCAGAAAATAGACGCTAAATGGAACTTGGTTCTTAAGTTCAGCATACTTCAAGGATACAACACGAAGATTTCCAAGAAAAGCTCCTGTCCTCAAATGACCATTTACATGGAACACTTTCATTTTCTTAAAAGTGCCTCAGCAATTTTGATTCAAATTTCATATGTTTAGCATAATTGACAAATTAAGCATAAAACTTGAATTTTATAGCAATAGCTTCAAAAGTTCTCTTTATTTAGGATAGACAAAATCGTGTTGAGCAAAAAATGCACATCTCGTTACACATTTTGCGTGGATAAACAATAGCCAAGGTATTACCTGTTACTAGTTTCCATTTTCAAATACCTAAACCTTCGAACATCTCACTATATAATTTTATGATCGATTTGTTTGTTGTTGTTTGTAATTTTACGTCCTCCGACGTTAAGTCATATCGGACGACGAATGGAATGGGTGAAATGATGCTCAAATGGGTCGAGGGTCCGTACAGCTTAGAGTTACCCGACATTCGTCTTTCAGGATAAGGGGAAACCTCGGGAAAAACCTCATCCAGGTAACTCATCCTAACCGAGTTTCGAACTCGGGAACCCTCGAACGTGAGGCAGACACGCTACCACCACGCTACCGAGGCGGGCTAATTTTAAGATCGATTTAACTATAGGCTACAAACTAAGGTTAAACGTTCTGCAGGGTTGACAAAACTATGGTCCCTGAAGAACTCGAAGCTGCTCTGGTTGGTCTTATAAATCGCACAGGACAAACTGTGTCGTATTAGGTTAATTTATTTACAACTTTCGAACGATAAAATCAAATTAAGTCTTAGATCTTAACTAACATATTATGTAATGACTCACCAAGAAGAAATACATAGGTCTACCTAGTGTCAAATTTCTTCATTTGAAAGACTTTGCAGGAGGACTAATGTTAATGTTCGCATCAATGTATTACTGTAAAGGCATTTTCAAAAATGAACTATGACCAATCTAAATATGACTGAGTAACCTTAGAGCTCACTTTGATGACATGCAGCACAAAACTAGACCCACAAGTTCATTCAAAGCCTTCGATAGGGTAAATCGATGCAAAATGTGGCAAATATTGGAAGAACGAGGATACCCACAACAATTAATAAAAATGATACAATGCTTCTCCTTCCAAACAAAAATAAATGTGAGGAACAATGGTAAAATTTCTAAACAAATTCTTACTAATCAGGGAGTCAGACAAGGGTGTACTTTATCACCTACACTTTTTAGTATTTATATTGACGACCTAGTGTGCAAATGGAAGCAGCTAGTGAATGCAGGTTTTAAAATTTCAAATAAAAACTTTTTAAATATTTTATTGTTTGATGACGACTTAGTTATACAAAATAGCGAGTATGCCCTGCAAAAATCTATTTTTAAACTTAGTGAACTTTGTAAGCAATATAATATGAAAATTTCTTTTATAAAATCAAAGGTAATGGCATTCATTGGGAAAGAGCCAATTAGAACCAAAATAGTTATAAATAATCGTTGCGTTGAACAGGTAAGCCATTTTAACTACTTGGGAACTGATGTTAGTTATGACAAGGAATATGTCTACAATAAAATATGCAAGTTTCAAAGAGTGTGTGGAACAATAAATAGAACATTTAGAAACAAAATACGTAAAGAAACAAAATTAAAGTTCTACAAAGTTATGGCTGTAGACATACGGAAGTGAGACTTGGACGTTAACTAAAAAGCAACAGAGTAAAATACAGGCTTCAGAAATGAAATTCTTGAGAAGTGTGAAAGGATGCTAGAGGGACTTAATAAGAAATGAAAATATAAGAGAAGAGCTGGACATTTTTAGTATGAATGATAGGTTAAAAGATCTCAAACAAAAATGGAAGGGACATGTTGAAAGAATGCCAGATAATAGACTTACAAACCAAATATTACAGTATCATCCTAAAGGTAGGAGATCGGTGGGCAGACCCAGGAAACGATGGCTGGAGGACTTCGAAGGCGGAACAGGCACTTGATTGCCTATGCCATGAAGTGAAGAAGAAATTCATGTCTGCAATTATAGCACAGGAAACTCCATTTCGTTCCTTGTTACACATACATGAAACTATGAATGAAGAACTAATCATTTGTTAATCATTGAACCACTCAGTTATTATTTAAGTGTGGATTTTAGTCCCATCAAATAACAATTCTGATCTGTGCGCCTTGTGACTGCAACTTTACTGTTCCTATGTTACGTGGATTCGCCTGCGATTCGTCTTTGGCTAATAATATGTCACCGTTTATGAAAACTTTGAAAGTCTCCATTCTACTTGAATATACCATTGCCCCTTTTGACTCTAAAAGTATTGAGCGTTAATGATTTTAAAATCTTGTACGTAAAGCACGGCAATTGTCCCTCCTGCCGTACGCCCTTGAGCCAAAGTCACACAAACTTGAATTTTAAAATGACTTCCCTCTATTAATTTTATTAGGATAGAAAACATGCAAAATTTTTTAGATTTTCTTTCATCCAAGTGTTCAGCAAAGATGTTTTCTGTTCAATTCCACATCATATTTTTTCTACCTTGTACTGCTAAAACAGACATTTCAACAATTTCTTCATATTCTTTAATATTCGCCAAAGACCTAAGTGCTAATTAACAATCTCAAATACATTTTCTGAATCGAAATTCTGAACCTGAAGATACCTGACCGTTTCCTAGTATGGGCAACCCGCCAAAATTCATTTGAATTTCCAGACACGAGCAACTGGAATGATAACACTTGTTCTGTTTAGATCCTGACATTGAGAATTAAACTTACACGTGCTTAAGACTAAGATGAATTTTGAAAGAAAAAAAAAAGAAAGCTGATTTGAAAATTAACTGTAAATAACAAGATAAAGTCCCCGGCCGCACACGTGTAAAATGGTAATTTTATAGACCAATCGTCATTATCACTTGGCATTTGAATAATGTAGAGAGGTTTTCGCTGTTTAGAACTGGGTTTGAGAAATGCATGGAGTTACACTAAAAGGAGGCGATCCAGACTAGCCTGTTACAGCTATGTTCTAGCAGTAATGAAATTAATGGTTGAAATAACAAAAAAACGAGTAGATAGGCAATCTTACTAAAATTCACTGAACAGTCAGTCGTTGCTAGTCTTTTACAAGTAATACAAAAGTTCAAATATTTTGAGTTATATGATTTATGGCAACTAAATTCAAACTGTGCTGAAAAATAGTTTATCAATTGTTTTAAGGAAACAAGCTAATATAAGCCACGCCAGCTAAGCTATAAAACGGACTGTAACGGGAAACTTTGCGGTGGAAGATGCAGTACAACATGCTAATAAATATTAATAGATCACTAATAATAAACCAAATGCATACCTCGATAAGATTCATATAAAATTCACGTTCTCTTCGTACATTATCTTCTCTTCCATAGTTTTTAAAATTAGTATTGGAACTTAAGTTCCAAACACAGAGAATTAAGTGTAAGCAATAAAATGTTCCATTCTACCTGAAGTTAAAAATACGAAAGAAGTAAAGACCAGTTGTTTATAAGACGCATCGGAAAACAATGTGATGAGGCAGGTAAGAGGTACATCTGAAACTTTGTAAGGTCCCTGAGAATCGGCTAAGCTTGTTTGAAAAGCAGCTACTTCTGGTATCAAAACCAGACATTAACCGATGACGGTATTTGAAGTACTGGCTATATATCATAACTACTACCCTCTGTGTATGAGTCACTCTGTAGATGAAGGCACAGAATTCCTCAATATAAATTTAACATTAAAAGTTCAATGATAAAATTGTATTTAAGTACTTACAATAGTAAGTCGCCACAAATATGTATCTCGAATATCAGAACTATAACTGGTTTAAGCGAAAATATTAGGGATGTTCAATAAAGAATGATCACACTTTTTTGACAACATACCTTTAATCATTCTCATAATTTTGATAGTCCTTCTCAAAATAGTCTCCCCTGAATGCGATGCACCTGTCCCTGCGTTTCTGCCAGTCTTCAAAGACATACTGGAAACAATTTTTGAGAGATCCTTCAAAATCGCCTCCGCAGCTTTCACCACTGCTTCTGATGATGGATAATGCCTCCCACGAAGGCGTTTCTTCAAGTTAGAGAATAGAAAAAAGTCACATGGGGCAAAATCGGGACTATAGGGAGAGTAAGAGATGCACTTCACGTTGATTTTTGCAAGATATTCAGCAACAACATCGGCAATATGCAGCCGCGCATTATCGTGGTGCAGCATCCAGCCTGCTTCACGGAAATGTGGTCTTTTGCGCCTGATATGGACTTGCAATGTTTCCAGGACATCCCTGTAGTATTGTCCAGTTACTGATGTGTGTGCATGTACAACATGCTGATACACCATTCCATGAATATCAAAGAATGAAACGACCATAACTTTCCCAGCAGAAGCACCCATTTTTGCTTTTTAGGGGGTTGGTGATGAAGGATATTTCCACACTGAGCTGTGCTGTTTGCTCTCAGGATCAAAATGATGTAGCCAAGTTTCATCAGCAGTGATTACGTTTGAAAGGAACTCCGGATCTTCCTCTAACACCAAATTTAACTGCATGTTAGCTCCATTGCAGCGGTAGGAGATACTGAACAAATTCTGAAGTTGCCTGGTTCTCACAAGCGGAAATCAGGAGTACCAACAATGTAACTACTACGGTATGTTTGTTTCACATTAAGCTAAGAGAATATAATAAAACTGAATTTTAGTGCGAAAAATTATGACCGTAAAAATTATGATCATTCCGTATTGAACAGCCGTCGTATAATAAGTAAATTGGAGAGTTAAATATCACGTCGGCATGTTGGCCATGGTAGCTCAAGGTGTTAGAGCGACTGGACAGAAACCAGGAGATACGTGGTTCAAATCCCAGCCGTGGTATTGAATTTTTCATTTGGTTCTAATTAATTAATTAATTAGACATGGAATATTTTAAACGAAAGGAAATTAAAGTTTAATCAATGATGGAAAAACAGGCATTTAAAGGATTCATTTAATGAAAAGTTAAAAGAGCTACAAAGAGGCATACAAACACTTGATAAAACTTAACCACAGCGATAAAATAATAGAGGAAAATAGCCATGATTTGATCGAGAGTACCTAATATGAGTTGGAAGTGAAATAATGGAAGGAATCTGTAAAAGCAATTTTTGGTTTTTACAAGTGGAATACACACCTAAAGTTGTTGTGACTCCATCTTAGTAACTTAGTTCTCTCTAAATGAAGGACAAGTTTTGAGAAGCCCGATCACATGTTAATCAGTAACTGGGAACTACACAGGAATAGTAAGTTGGCACAAATAATTTGCTAATTCAGTCTGTTCAGACATCAATAAATTCATCAAACAGCTGTTATACAATTCAGCTCATGTGAACAGAGAAAAAGCAGTTTGAATTGCAGATAATACAATACTACGTAGTAAATTAGAAATTGCTCAGAAGGTGTGTTAATGTTTGTGTTTCTTATTGTTCTTTTTTGTTTGTGATATATAGAACAATAACCTTCATCAACGACATTCATGAAACGTCTATCGATTATATAACTTAGGTTTCTAAAAAGTGTACTTGCTACTTTCACGTTTCTGTTAAATAATAATGGGTTCACATGGAAACTAAAAACACGTTACACATGTATGCACTTGTCATCTAGACTACTAGTCCGTCCAGCAATAGCTAAAAACCAGTTTTGCACTTCTGACCACATAATCTCCTCTGGTTGCATAGCTGGACTATAATCTTCCACTTGGAACCACAGATGCCTACCTCATTATTGAGTAATGATTTGACATTCTGAAAATCTGAAATTAAAATAAGCAAACCCTTAGTATAGCATTTCCTAAGGGTATTTTTAAGTTATATTAAGAATTTTTGATACTGTATTAGGCTTTTCAAGATTCAATTTGTAACAGAAACGAGAGAAGATATGTAATAGCCCACGCAGATGGGCAGCTGTTCAATAAAGAATGAAAATAATTTTTTACGGTCATTATTTTTCGCACTAAAGTTCAATCTTATTATAATCTGTTAGCTTAATGTGAAACAAACACGCCGCAGTAGTTTCATTGTTGGTGCTTCTGGTTCCCGCCTGTGAGAACCAAGCAAGTTCAGACATGTTCAGTAACGCCTACCACTGCAATGGAGGTATCATACAGTTAAAGTTGATGTTAGAGGAAGATCCAGAGTTTCTATAAAACGTAATCACTGCCTATGAAACTTGCCTACATCATTTTGATATTGAGAGCAAACAGCAAAGCTCAGTGTGGAAATCTCCATCACCAACCCCCAAGAATGCAAAAGTGGTTTCTTCTGCTGGGAAAGTTATGGTCATCTCATTCTTTGATATTCATGGAATGGTTTATCAGCATGTTGTACCTGCACACACATCAGTAACTAGATAATACCACAGGGATGTCCTGAAAACATTTCCAGTCCATATCAGGCGCGAAAGACCACATTTCCGCTGCATCACGATAATTCCCGTAGGGGAAGGGATCCGTCCCGTTCAGCTGCAGAGGTGCGGGCGCTGCGGACTCTTAGCACTCGTGGTACCTCTGGCGTTACTAGAGGAACCTCGGGCCGAACTGAAGAGCCCCTCCCGTAGGGGAGTTGTACGGATTGGGTTGGACTCGAGGAGGCAGTGTGTTCCCGACACCCACGGGGAAATGGGTACTTCCGGCCAGGCTACGGCCGCCCGGAGGGGGTAGAGGGTTGCCCAAAAAGTCTCGGGCGCTAGCCTGCAGAGCTAGTAGGTGTGCTAGATCACCATTCGGCCCCAACGAGGTTTTTCGGTAGTCTTCCCTGCGAGGTTGACGCGCGTAAGTGGCGTATCCACTTCCATCCCGTCTTGACGTTGTGCTCAGCGGGGGGGGGGGGGCTTTTTAGACTCAAGGTAGTGCCCTATGGAAAGAGCCTCGGAGTATCCATCGCTCCCGGGTAGAAGGAGGCCCGGGTCGTTGGTCCTACGTGTCCAGGACTAATGGGAGTAGATCCTCTGCACTTAACTGCACCACGATAACGCGTGGCCGCATATTGCCCATGTTGTTGAATATCCCGCAAAAATCAATGTGAAGTGCATCCCTCACACTCCCTATAGTCCAGATTTAGCTCCACATGACTTTTATCTATTCCCTAACTTGAATAAACGCCTTCGTGGGAGGCATTATCCATCATCAGAAGCAGTGGTGAATGCTGCGGGTGCAATTTTGAAGGATCTCTCAAAAATTGTTTCCAGCATGTCTTTGAAGCCTGGCAGAAACGCTGGTACAAGTGCATTGCATTCAGGGGAGACCATTTTGAGAAGGACCATCAAAATTATGAAGATGAGTAAAGGTACGTTGTCAAAAAAAATTTGTGATCATTCTTTTTTGAACAGACCTCGTAGCTTGTGTAGATGTTAAATAGCATTGGAATGGAACGCCACGGAGTATTAGGGGTTCGTATCTCTGCTTCTGACAGAACAATTTAAATATTATGCATACTTTCGAAACACTTCATTCACTTTTGGGAGCAATAGATGTTTTCAGCGCACTACCTTTCGAAAATTCCTTAAGAAAATTCTTTAAGATGCAGAATCACTGTCCTTTGGAAGCTCCACACAAGCTAAATAAGAGAATCAAAGAAATACATCGTGCTTCCAAAGTGTTCTTGTAACAAAGAAATGCCTCAGGGGTGAAAGCTAGAATGCGGAAATTGGAAAGCTTCCTTTAAAACCACGCCATTCAATTAATAATGCAGTAGGTTAATGGAAGCATTGACGCATGCGTAATTACGGTCAAAGCACAGCAGTGCGTCACTGGAAATATAGGATGACCGTGTGATTGTCCGCGAATACCTCTAGCACATAACGTAACCTGGCGAAAGTTGATTTCACTTGAACCTTAGACGAGTAATTCATCGAGATAATTATTGCTATATCGGAAATGAGGTCACACTTTCTTCCGAACTGCATGATTAGAATAGCGAAATGAGTTAACTTTGAATGATGAGATACATCTGTTATTCTTATTAAAGTACATTTGTAAAACAGTGCCCAATAATAAGCAAGTGGTATTAGCTGGGACAGCCGTCTAGTGGTGAATAATATAGCAGGCAATCGTAGTGTTTGACGTATACTACAGCCGGAGATGTTCTAGCAGTGCAAATGACACTGCATGTGTTGTCATTTCAATTTCATGAATTTAATTCGACAAAACCCGCAGCACGTGCATGTTTTTCGGCCTCTGAATGCGTGATCTTTCATTGCCAATATAACACACAGTTGCACAGTATGACAGATGCAATATTATCTGTCGATTTTCCTTAAGATATAAGCTCATTAGGCATGCACTGTGGTATGATGGTGGTCCACCTTGTACGGTTTCACTATATCTTAGCTTATCTCATGATGAGTTCTTTATTTCTATCTTGAAGGTGATTTAACATTCAAATGTAATCTTTCTGATCAAATTATTTTTGTTGAATTTATTGAAAACTTTCTATAACTATATAAAGTATTTTTAGTTTAGGTAACAAAGATACAATTAATTGTTCTTTCACACTGGCCGTATATAGGCTAAAGTATGGAAAGATAGAGTCAGACTGAAAAATTCAACGTCATAGTCGGGATTTGAACCATGGATCTTCTGGTTGCCGTTCAGCCGCTCTAACCCTTGAGCTACTATGGCCAACGTGCCGACATGACATTAAATTCTCCAACTGACTCGTGTTTCTCCCGGTAAACCACTTAGGAGTTCTCATAGACACATGAGACAACTACCTTAATGGCGACTTACAACATGTAAGTGCTTTAAGGCCAGGGCTTTATAGTTAACCACTCATCATCATCATCATCATCATCATCATCATCATCACCACCACCATCATCACGGTATAAGCCTTGTGGCCCGTTCCGAATTCAAGGAAATTGATCGGACTATCTCATTCGTGGCCTGCCAATATTTCTTCTACTTACAGGTTTATACTTGTATACTATTTGTGGTGTACGGTCTTCGGTCATTCTCTGCACATGATCTTGCCATTTTTGCCTGTATGCAATGATTGTTTCATTTAGACTCTGAATTTCCAATTCTCTTCTAATATCCTGTCTTAAAAATTTCATCTCAGCAGCCTCCACTTTCTTCTGCTGTGAGATAGTCAAGACCCAGTTTTCACACCCATAAAGCAGGGTTGGGATCGCCATTATTTTATACAGTTTTAACAAAGTTTGACGATTACAGTTTTTAAAAGTTCTTTTTACTGTGCCACATATTGTTAGGAATTTGTTTATTTTGTTTTGTATATCTCTATTACTGGTATATGACACAATATAGCCCAGATAATTAAAATAACTTTGTTGTTGGATAGGCTTATCATTTATGCAAATTTTTGCTCTCAAATGGTTCGTTTCTATAAAAGCCATTATTTTTGTTTTTTCATATGAAATTCGAAGATTATATTCTCTTGTAATATTATTTAATTAATGTATGGCTCTTTGTAAGTTATCTTCCGTCTCCGCAATTAAAATCTGGTCATCAGCAAAGAGCAATGTGTCAACATTTCTCCCCTTTATTTTAAAATGTGTTCTGACGATAGTTTGCCATCGTACAACTGCGTCATTAATATATATATATATATATATATATATGTGTGTGTGTGTGTGTGTGTGTGTGTGTGTGTGTGTGTGTGTGTGTGTGTGTGTGTGTGTGTTAAATAGGGTAGGTGACAATGGACACCCCTGTCTTAGTCCTAAATTAATCTCTACTTGGTTATCTTTTTCTATGGATTTCTCCAATTTAAATTTTGTATTTATATACATACTTTGAGCTGTTCCTACTAAATGTTGAGGAAATCTATTCTTAATCATTTCCAATAGCAGATTTCTATTTATTTTGATAGTTAACCACTATTAGGTAAATTAATGTAAATTAATTGTTCCTTCACACTGGCAGTGTGTAGGCTAAAGTATGGAAAGATTAGAGTCAGACTGAAAAATTCAATGCCATAGCCGGGATTTGAACCACGGATCTTCTGGTTGCCGTCCAGTCGCTCTAACCCTTGAGCTAACATGGCCAACGTGCCAACATGGCATTAAATTCTCCAACTGACTCGGGTTTTTCCCGGTAAAATACTTAGGAGTTCTCATAAACACATGAGACAACTACCTTAATGGCAACTTACAACATATAAGTACTTTAAGGCCCGGGCCTTATAGTTAACGACTTCAATTAATAGAAATTAATTGTTCTTTCACACTGGCCGTGTGTAGGCTAAAGTATGGAAAGATTTTTCAGTCTGACTCTACCTTTCCAAAGATACTATTATTCAAAAGAGCTGTAAAGGTGTACTGAGGTCGCAGTCCAGTGACTTTTCTCATTTTAACTGTTTTGAGATCATTTCAAATTAGCAGATCTGTGTGTCGTTTTCGCTTCAGTCCTCTCCATGCTCATTCTTGTGGCATATGCTGAGGAATCTGTCTCAGAATTGCATTTTCATGTTCACCAAAGGAAGTGAAGAGGTGTGTGTAGCAGAACTATAGAGTGTCTTCTTTTGATGGAGTAAGTAGATCTTTGTGTAATGTTGATTTGCGAATGTACCAAGGTGCATTCACTATTAGGCGCAGAACCCGATTTTGTACGGTGTGCATTCTGATTAGTGAAAAGTACGTAAGTCTTTTTGAAGATAAGGGCAAAGAAGAAGTATCTCGTATTAGAAATTTCAGTTGATGACTTTTTGTTCAAGTTTCTTGAGAAAATCAATGATTGTGCGTTCCAGGTTAATTTTGGATGGAGGGTTAAACCAAAATACATAACTGTATCATAACTGTGGCGCTACCTCGCTGGCAAGGCTTATTTGGCTATTTGCAGTATTTATTTTATAGCCGAATTTCACTCATTTGGATTTCTTTGGATTCAGCTTCAGTCTTCACTATTTGCATCATTCGTCAACTTTATCCTTGAAAGATTGTAGTTCACTAGCAGCTGCGATATCAGGTCCTTTGCTAAGGATAGCTACATCACCTACGAATTCTGTCCTGTGTAGGAAAATCCGAGCTATAGATGAAATAAAGGAATGAAGCCAATACAGCGCCTTGAGGAACTCCTGCTTGAACTTCCTGAACTGTAGATAGCACATCGTTGCATTTTACCAAGGACATTGATCAAGTTCTTAAATTCCTTATTTTGCTGCATAAAAGACTCCACATTTCCCAAACATAGATCATATTTTGCTGTATTGTCATTCGCAAGTCCATACAGTGACTTCAGTAATCTTAGATGAACGAACGTGTGGTATAGTCGTGCTGCTCGAACGGATACCATGGCTTTATCTTTAATAGAAACTTCTTAGATCAGGCACTGATTATTCTTGTAAGAGTGAGAGGGGATCTACCGCGCTTCACGGCCCTGTGCTAGGCACCAATGAACACATCACTTCAGCCAATGGAATTCGCAGGAATCACAAATGACAGATATATCTTCACTCCACGTGGAGTAATCAGTGCGTTATCTGAGAGGTATCTATTACCAAAGACAAATCCATGGTAACGGTTCGAGCATAATCCTTTGCCAACTGCATCATGTAAACTATGTTCCATTCAGAACAAAGCGACACAAATGTTCAAATCAGTATAGACGTATCAATGAGTTTCTGAAACCATCAGTGGAACATAAAAAGACCCTTTTAAAATACAGTAAGTGTAATATAATGCAGGGCTATTCTGAGGACAATACATGATGTTAAATATTAGGTGATTATTTTGAAATTAAAATGTTTACGAAATTATGTGACTACCTCTGTAGTCAAAGAATATTAGGAACGGACCACACTGCAATTGTAGGCATCAGTCTTCTGAAAATGCAATTTTTTCCTGTCATATACATAGTTGTTAGAGGTGGTGCTACATTCCACCCAAAAATTGTATCAAGGTTTCAGCAGAAACACACGTAATCAGGCCCGTTAAATTACAAATCAAAAGGAGGCATCTTTAAAAAAAGGTGTGCACATTTCTACAAATGTATGTCTCCATTAACATTAAATAGAAGAAAGAATAAATCTGTCAGGATAATTTGTAAAAGAGTGAGTAGAAACAGTCATTTGATTGCAAGATGTGTTGTTTTCGTGAGTAATATTATTAGTTTTTTAATGTAAATTTTGTATTGAGGAATTAATCCTTAAAGAATTAATCCTTTTAAATACACTACTCTGGTATATGGGTGATTTTTAATTAATTAGAGCCAACTGAAACATGATGAGTCAATTGGAGAATTTAATGTCACGAAGGCACGTTGGCCATGGTAGCTCAAGGAATTAGAGCGACTGGACGGAAACCAGGAGATCCGTGGTTCAAATCCCGACCATGGCTCTAATTAATTAAAAATCACCCATATACCAGAGTAATGTATTTAAAAGGATTAATTCTCTAAGGATTAATTCCTCAATACAAAATTTACATTAAAAATAATCAGCGATTAAAATCCTGGTAATTAAGTACTTGCAATAGTAAGTCGTCACAAGTGGTTGTCTCAAACAGGAAAACCCTAAGTGGTCTACCGGGAAATATAATGAGTCAATTGGAGAACTAAATGTCACGAAGGCACGTTAGCCATGGTAGCTCAAGGGGTTAGAGCGAATGGACGGAAACCAGGAGATCCGTGCTTCAAATCCTGGCCATGACATTGAATTTTTCAGTTGGCTCTAATTAATTAATATTATTAGTCATTTATAGAACACAGAATAGAATTTTTATGTGTGACTCGAGATGTAAACAAAAAATTTGCTAAGCCCACGGATTAGAACAAATATAAACAAATAAAATCCTTACTAAAATAATTGTTTCTATCGCCAATATGACCTTACTGCTACAAATAAAACTATTCCTAACACTATTACTTTTATGCTTTTGAAACTTTCCGTATATCCTTTGTCAGGGCAACTAAATAATTTTTTTTGGGTGAAATAATACACATTCGCAAACTCTAATGGAATTGTCGGACACGAACAAACAGAGCACATTGACACTTCGTACTTACTATCATCTTCCTGAGAAAAGATCGCTTCGGACGAAATAAAGTCTCTCAAGTTGAGATACATTAATGACAAAGGCCAATTACAAACAATTGAAATTTGGTCATAACATGTAGAAGTTGAATATTTCAGTCCATGTTAGCTTAATACTACAATCCTTCCCTTTAAACCACAGATGTTCAACTTCTTAGCTCCGAGATTTTAAGATACCGTGTTCGCATCCCTAAACAGAACAGTGAGTGACGTCTTACATCTGATTCAGCACATCTCTAAGACGAATTATAATGGCAAGAAGTAATTGGAATAATAATAGCTTTTGACAAAGTTTTTCAAAAACATCTTCTAACTATTGCTTTATAGACAGATTCTATTAAATATTTCAATAAATTATTTTGTGCCAGGAGTAAGAATACGGTATAAACGGAAATATTTTTCAGTAGAGAAGTGTGATCTCTTTTTGTAACAAGTACAACAAAATATTGTTATATGAGCAACATAAATTAGATTAATAAAATATTTATGTTTTACTAATATCGTATGTAGTCCTCATTGATTTAAACATTTGGGGTGGCTAACTTATTTGTTTAAGTGCTGGCCTATAAATACAAAGATCGCGGGTTCAAATCTGGACCAGAACATGGTTTTTAAAGGCGGTTAAAAGTGGCAGCCCCATTTCAGTAGACTTACTGACATGTAAAGGAATTCTGCGGGACGAAGTTCTGGCACACCGATGGTGTTGATATGATCCTGGCAATTGACATCTTCCTCCCTTGAACTGCATTCAGATCAGCATCTGCAAAGCACGCTAGATCACAAATTCGTATTCCCTAAGCTGTATGCATGTAAGACAGTTTTGTCCCCAAAAGTTGTTGTACTGAAACTGTCACTGCCTGCTGTTGCCACGTCATAGAAGTAATCTACACGTCACCTATTTTCATATTCATAGTAATTCAACTCGCATTTCGAAAAAGCAAAACAAAATACGTAATACCCGTACAGTCGGTCTGTTCGGGAAGCTACGCTCATGACAAAAACACAAAACTGCAGAGTAGTAGTTGACCTCACAGATTAGGTCCAGCCTGAAGAGATTAGCTCTAAACTCAAAACGAAAATTATCTTAAAAATCGGATATGTTGCATTCACATGACTTTCTCTATTTTTTTTACGTCCTCCAACGTTAAGTCATATCGGACGATGAATGGAATGGGTGAAATGATGCTCAAATGAGCCCAGGGTCCATAGAGCTTAGTTACGTGACATTCGTCTCTCAGGATAAGGGAAAACCACAGAAAAAACCTTATCCAGGTAACTCACCCTGACCGAGATTCGAACTCGGGACCTCTTTAACGTGAGGCAGACATGCTACCACCACGCTACCAAGGCGGGCTATGACTTTCTCTAAATAACCTTGTACTACACTACATTTCACTGTAGTTGTAAGGATACAGTAGTCAAAGCAACAGTCTAATTTTTAAAATTCTAGTTTTTGAAGCTCTACTTAACTTGGAGTGCAATAAATAAATAAATAAATAAATAAATAAATAAATAAATAAATAAATAAATAAATAAATAAATAAATAAATAAATAAATAAATAAATAAATAAATAAATAAATAAATAAATAAATAAATAAATAAATAAATAAATAAATAAATAAATAAATAAATAAATAAATAAATAAATAAATAAATAAATAAATAAATAAATAAATAAATAAATAAATAAATAAATAAATAAATAAATAAATAAATAAATAAATAAATAAATAAATAAATAAATAAATAAATAAATAAATAAATAAATAAATAAATAATTAATAAATAAATAAATAAATAAATAAATAAATAAATAGATAAATAGATAAATAGATAAATAAATAATAAATAAATAAATAAATAAATAAATAAATAAATAAATAAATAAATAAATAAATAAATAAATAAATAAATAAATAAATAAATAAATAAATAAATAAATAAATAATAAAACTGATCTGTTTCATTCACATGAATTTATCTATGCACTCTTGTACAACGTGGTTTCCTAATACCTTATTTTTCTATCTGCTTCTTGGCAACCGAGATAAATACTGCTTGCACATTTGCATATTTTGCTGCAGGTGTAAAAAGAATGTAATTGGCTATAACGACAGTCCCATTGTTAAAATGTGATTCCCTATATGATGGCTTTGAAATGTCACGCTCTTTCCACGAACACAACGAAAAACATATAGTGATCTACTACTGGAAAAAAAGTATAGTTATTTGAACATTTCAAATCAAAACATTGACAATGTTAAAGATGGATTATACTGCCAATTTTTTTCCTCCTATTTTTCACCGAGGACGGTATTAGGGAATTCGGATTCCATTAGCCCGTAAAGTCTGGTGAAGGAATCCGAAACACTGAGGCTGATAGAGGAACAAGGGTTGAGGGGTCAGCCCAGCGTTGAGATAAGAGTGAGAGAAGGTTTTTTTTTTTTTTTTTTAATTTACGTCCTTCAACGTTAAGTTATATGGGATGAAATGGGTGAAATAATACTCGAATGAGTCCGGGGTCCATGGAGCTTAGAGTTACCCACATTCGTATTTTAGGATACGGGAAAACCCCGAAAAAAACTTATCCAGGTAGCTCACCTTAACCGAGATTCGGGACCTCTTGAACGTGAGGCAGACACGCTACCATCTACGCTACCGAGGTGAGCGTGAGAGAAGTGGGTGAAAATATGAGAACGAAATGAATGATAGGAAAGAAGATGATGACGTAGCAATTGGTAGATGGCGGGGGTAGCCGGAGATCCTAGAGAAAACCCGTCCCAGCGCCGTGTTGTCCAGCACAAAAATTTTATTTTACATAAATTGTGTGCTTTAACGAGATCTACATTTTGTTCGGTGTGATTTTGTTCATCTGTTCGATTTACTAATTACATGAAGTAATTCAGAATAAACAGGGCTTCACAGCCCATTTGCAGACTATGCAAGCTACACGTTTTGTCTGCGAATACGTTAAATATGTAGCATTTTAATTAAAACCTTAAACTTTTTTGAAGAAACAAAAGAGGAACGAAAAATGCTCCATGTCACGGGTAGTTGAAAATCCTGAAAATCTGTGCCACGTATTGGAAAGACATATTATATTTAACTGACCCTTCGTTTCTGAGTTGTGAAGTTCAAAGACAAAATACACGTATCTTTTTCCAAAAGTTTTGAAGTAGAGGATCTCCAAACGTGTTTTATACTGAGATCTCAATTCGAATATTTGGATGGAATACAATACTGTTTCTATTTACTATAGATAACCAGTAGAGAAAGTAAATGCATTGTCCTTATCTTGTCAAAGAATAAAATATAGCTAGATCAGAAACTCATGGGACACAATAATAATAGTTGATGGAATATTACTCCTAGTAATCTACACTTGCACAAACACAGTTAAGCATATCCGGTACTCATATAGATTTCTTGAAGAACAACTGCCTACGCTCATATTTATCTCCCTGTTCTTGTTTTGAAGCAGGATGAGCTTTAGTATAAGGTATTTGTTAATTATTCCACAAGATGCGCATATTTTTCTAAGTCTGACTTACTTCCAAAGCAATTAGGCAGAAGGCCGTTGTATGTAAACTGTGGATTGATATATTACAAGGAAGTTGAATAATATATACGAGGGTGGTCTGAAAAGTTTCCGACCTAATAAAGATAGAAGGGATTTTTTCAGATTTTTTTTTTCTTTTTCTTTTCCAACATAGTCTCCTTGTAACTCTACACACTTCTCCCAGCGATGTTCCCATCTCTGTAACCCGTCCAAATAGTACTCGGCGTTTTTCTCTGCAAAATAATTGTTCACGAAGATATTACCTCTTCATTTGACGAAAATCTCTGTCCTCCGAGCGCAATATTCAGGTGAGGGAACAAAAAGAAGTCGCTTGGGGCTATATCTGGTGAGTAAGGCGGATGGTCAGGCAGTTCAAATCATAATTCATGGATTTTCACTATTGTAACCGCTGAGGTGTGAGGCGGTGCGTTGTCTTAGTGAAACAGGATTTCCTTTTTCTGCAAATGTGGCCGTTTTCCCGCAACTTATGCCTTCAGTTCGTCAAGTAATGAGGTGTAGTATGCTCCTGCATTTGCTTTTCCTTTTTGAAGATAATCGATTAAAATAACTCCATGACTATCCCCCCCCCCCCCCAAAAAAAAAAAAAAACAGTCGCCATCACTTTCCCAGCCGGAAAAAGAGTTTTTGCTTCTTTTGCAGCCGGTTGCCCCTTTGCAGTCCACTGTTTGGACTGTAATTTTGTTTCGGGCGTATAATGGTGTATCCAAGTTTCATCTACAGTAATTAATCGGCTCCAAAACTCGGATTTATTGCGCCTAAACTGCGTCAACAGAGCGTTGGAAATGTTCATTCGAACACGTTTTTGGTCTAACAAGCAAACGCGGTACACAACGCGCGGACAGCTTTCTCGTGTTTAAATGTTGATTTAGTATGTGACAAACCCGTTCTTTTGACATCCTTTGCTATCTCTCGCACTTTAATTCAGCGGTCGTATAGCATCATTTGGTGAACTTTGGCGATGTTTTCGTTGGTAGTTCCAGTTTTGGACGTCCCGAACGTTCGTCTCCTAAGCTCTTGGGGCCACGTTTAAATTCAGCTGCCTAAAATTTCACTGTGGTAAATGAAGGTGCAGAGTCCCCATAAACAGAAACCAACTCATGCTTGATTTGTGTAGGCGTATTGCCTTTCAAAAACAAATATTTAATGACAGCTCGATATTCGATTTAGTCCATTTTCATAAAAACAGTCACACCAACTCCTCACTCAAACAACTGTTACATAACAACTGAGCTTCCAAAATGGCTGAAGCTTTGGTGAGTAGCTGTCAACAGATGATTGCAATAGCTTTTATTTACGAGTGCTGCCATCTTCATGTTGAGGTCAGAAGTATCTCAGATCACCATCGTATATATCTACCTCTATATGATTAACATTATTTCAAAACATTTTAATAAAATTGGTGGAACTTACCCATTGATGGAAGTCTGCGTCATGAACCATCCCAGAAATGCCCTTGCTACGTAATGCCAGAGCTGGGTGAAGACCCAGTCAGACTTGTGAGTCGACTGATCCAGAAACATCTCCGTTTCTTCATCCAAAGCAAGGGGCAGAAATTTCTCCTGGACAGAACTGGGCAGTCCGCTCATATTGCAGTGGTACCACTGTAACAACATGAGGTACGGTATTTAAATACTTAACATTAGGTAGAACATAAGTAGAAGTCCTTGCCCAGCTGTAGGCTCTGTTCTGATAAAGATATATGTTTCGTCCACAAACTGCGAGCAAAGACGCCTCCGAGAGTGCTCTCCGCCGATTAATTACTAGCCCTACAGCACTATTAAAGAAGCAACGAACCTATTGGAATTGCAAGATTAAATATAAAATCCACATTTAAGTTAATTGGTGGAAATTAATCATATCTTCACACTAGCCATATATAGGCTAAGGTTTTAGATACAGTCAACATGAAAAATTCAATGCTTAATGGGTAAGAGTGACTGGACGGAAACCAGGAGATCCGCGGTTTAAATCCCTGCCATGGCACTGAATCTTTCATGTTGACTCAATCAAAAACCTTAGCCAATATATGGCTAGAGTGAGGAAATGATTAATTTCCATCAATTAACTTAAATTAACTTAATAAGTTTAATAAGTTTAATGATAAGTTTAATGATGAAACCTGGGATTCAAGTACTTACGATATATATACCGACACTTCAGATGGTTCCAAAGGTGTATTTTATAATGTTATGTAGTATTTTAAAATATAATGCAAAATATTTAAAACGGTTAGAACCAATAAGCAAACATGTATGAAATATTATGATGGATAGATTTATTATATTGTCACAAATGACTACAGCACACTCACAATCGTCGGGTGGGGGAGTTGTTTTCCCCTCACCACAGGTTCCAGTGCACACATACAATAAGTGTTAGCCGAGTAAGGGCCGACACCACCTTACGTGCTATAATCGTGTGTGGGAAATGGTTCCCCTGATTACAACAGACATCTACAGTGAGTAGTGCTTCAAAAGGAAAAAACGGAAAAACAAAAAACAAAAAAACTTTGGTGGTGCATCTAATTCAGTGGGGTTGTGTTGTGACAGTCATTTTTTTTATTTTGTGGCTAAACTATCAAACTAACAGTTGCATACTGGGGACTCCACAGTTATAATCAGTGTTATTAAAATAATAATAATAATAATAATAATAATAATAATAATAATAATAATAATAATAATAATAATAATAATAATAATAATAATAATAATAATAATAATAATAATAATAATAATAATAATAATAATAATAATAATAATAATAATAATAATAATAATAATAATAATAATAATAATAATAATAATAATAATAATAATAATAATAATAATAATAATAATAATAATAATAATAATAATAATAATAATAATAATAATAATAATAATAATAATAATAATAATAATAATAATAATAATAATAATAATAATAATAATAATAATAAAGAAGCTACCGCAATCTGTTTATTTATGCATATTCTTTTCATTTTAAAATTTGTATGAATCCAAATATTGGAGATGTTAATCTTATTTTCAAGAAGGTGGCATGATGTTTTATATTCTTTTAGAGATAACATACATTTTAAATTTATATATCTGTGAACAAAACAAACGTTTTTTTAACATGAAGAAACAAGATTACATCAGTCTAAATGTAATGTAACACTATTTTAACATTAATGTAATATTTTAAGATAAATGTATCCATTGATCTTTGGGGAAGCGAGGGAGAAATGTCACAAATGACTGTATTAATTAACTCTGGTGACTCAAGTAGTAGGTATGACGTCACTCCCTCCCCTCCTTTATGACTAGATGAATAATCTTTAAGCGATAGACGCTCTCTCTTAAACCAGCTCTTGGTGGAGCAACATGGGTAGGCGACTCCACTTCTGGACAGGTAAATGGCCGTTATGGCCGCCTTTGTAATCTGCTTGTTGTAATAAATATTCTTATAAAGTGAATTCCATAATAAGCCTTACCCTACCTTTATTATTCAATAAAGCCTTTATAAAAGATCCCAACCTCTCGCTAAAGCATGTAGTTCTGATTTGAGTGTTTGCTCCCGTGTTCGACCTGACTACGTGTTCCTTAATATTGACAAACGAAGATCGGGTCGTCACAAATATATTTTTAAAAACTTAAGGAAGAATGTGATTTTTATGTAGATTTCATTTATGGATATTATGTTTACTACATAAGTAGCTTTTAAATAGCCCCAAGAATTTCATTGTGGATAATACAAGTTAGCTGTATGGAGAGTTTAAGTTTTGCTAAGCAGGTTACAGGTTAAATGTAACAGTGGTATTCTTTCTCTTCTTTAATACATCACCCTCCTCTTTGAAGGACTTACAACCCCAAGGACTTCAAAATCAACGCCTTGCATCAGTTGTCTATCGAGGAGGAAACAAACTGTTATACCAGCATATTAGGATGGCTGTAATCAGCTGCATGTCTGGTATGGCGGTAATAAGGAAGGAAATGAAATGTAGTGATTAAACAGATGACAAATACTGGGCTGGGTTCAAATTACCCAACCCCGCGCAACCGAGGAAAACCGCGAAAAAACCTTCATTAGGTTGCCTTCAAGCCGGGACTTCCCGAATGAGAATTGCACATATTACTGTGAATGTACAATCATTATTTCAAACATTCAAAATTTAGTAACGCAGGAATTAATAAGTCATCCGAAAGTTACGTGTTGCGATAAATGGTATGTACGGAGATAAATAAGCCACATGTACTTACAAATGTATTTCTACGTCGGAGGTTTGTAACGATATGTTTTAGTTAGAAACTTTTATATGAATATCCAGTTGGAAATTCTTGTTTTCTGATATGACTTAGTAGGCCATGTAATGACAATATAAAAAAAAATAATTGTATTACGTATTGTGATGACGTAGCAGTAAATCGGCCAATCATAAAATTAATAGAGGAGTAACGATAGTTATGGAAAATCAACAATCTTCATAGTGATTTTGTGGGTTCGTGAAATTAAAAGTCCAATTGCACAAACTCAAAATGTTCTTTATTTCCACCGACTTACAGTTGAACACTTGCCAATTACACAGAATTACGTAATACACACAATTACGATTCACCAGTTCGTCCGTTATAGTTCCACTGCACGTTCACAGTTACGTACACTCTTCCGATGCACGTACACAGTCTTCTCGTCCGTACACTAGCAAGGCGCTCCTACGCGGCTCGCCAAGCACTGACTGAACTCACTCACTGCAGCCCTTTTTATAGGAATATCGCTGTTTTCTCCAAGTCTCTCATTTCAGTGAATCACCGCGAAGGTTCCAGACGGCAGGGGAAGGGGGAAGAGGCGGCCAGCGACAAGTTGCACTTCCCTAATCATCCCCTCAGTTAGTGACTGAGATAAATGGGTGGGTGTGGCCCGGAATACTTCACGTCTGACCCTCCTGCCGGCCGGTTCTATAGGGAGTTCCGACGTTCGGGTGACAATAGATATATGTTCTTTAGTCTTGTTTCATGACTATGGAAAAATGTCGCGGTGAATATAAAAGTTTTGTAACGGAAAATTAAATAATCTTCAAAAACAGTTATTCCGTATTCGTAATAGTGACGAGTGGACGTGCAAAAGTGAGGAATTTTAAGTAATTAACATATATTGTTGCCCGAACATCGGAATTCCCGATAGGACCAGCTGGCAGGTAGGGTCCAGACGGGAATTAAATGCGAGGATCTACTCCCATTAGTCCTGGACCCGTAGGAACAGAACCCGGGCCTCTCGGGTATATTTACCACAGGACAGTACCTATTTTATAAACTGCCCCCCGCCTGCACACGGCAGACGGGACGGAAGTGGATACGCCACTTACGCGCCGGTCCTTAATGAACCAGCTACCAAATAACCTTGATAGGGCCGCCGGTGTCTAGCTCACCAACTACTGCACACCAACTAGCTCTGCAGGCTAGCACCCGGGACTTATGAGGCAACCCTCTACCCCCTCCGGGCAGCCAAAGCCTGGCCGGAGGTACCCAATTTCCCGTGGGTGACGGGAACACACTGCCCCCTCGAGTCCAACCCAATCCCAACATCTCCCAGAGAGAGGGGCTCGAATGTTCGGCCCGAGGTTCCTCTAGTAACGTCAGAGGACCAGACGGGAAGCATTCAGCCACGCCTACCCATTTATCTTGTAGCGCTAACGAGGGGATGGTTGGAAGAACATCACTAGCTACCTGTTGCCCCTCCCTGACGTCTGGAACCTTCAGGATGATTCACAGAACCGTGAGTCTTCCAGAAACAGTGATCTTCCTATAAAAAGGGGCTGCAGTTGGCGAGTCAGTTCAGTTGAGTTCTTGGCGAGCTGCTAGCGAGCGGACTGGAAGACTGTGTACGTGCATCAGAGGAGCTGTACGTAATTGTGAGTGTAGGGTGGACCTGTGACAGACGAACTGGCGAATTGTAATTGTGTGCGCTACATAATTCTGTGTAATCGGCAAGTGGTCCAACTGTAATTCGGTAGAAATAAAGAACATTTTGAGATTGTGCAAGTGGACTTTTAAGTTCACGAACCCACAAAGTCACAATATATTAACTTGAAAATAAGGATTTATCGATGTGTTGGAGGTAACGTACAGTGATTGATTAAGAAAGAAAGCTCGAGTAAAATGTAATCCAGATTATACAATTAAATAATATATTACGAAATCGGAGTCATATAAAATTTTATTTCTGTCACTGAAAATCCACACCTGAAAACAAAAGATCTCATGACTCTTATTTAATCAAATTCAATTCAGACGATACAATTAGTGAGCTGAAGAAACTGAGCTGTACAAACTGACGACATGGGAAAGTGTGCTTGCAGCGAAGAAATACCGCTACATATTGCGCCCGAACGTGTGGCTGATTAAGATGGAGAGAAATTATCTGCTGCAAGTGGAGTATATCGCCACAGGTTAAAGTAGTTCTTCAAATATAAATTTCAATGTGTCGGAGTATTCTGCTGTACGTAGAAATAAAACACATATGAACTTGTACCTCTGAAATACCATCTCATTCTTCCTTTATTCAATTTATATAATTTTAAGGATACCTATGACGGGAAATTTAAAATCCTGAACTAATAACGCTAGCTTTTTAAGATTTATACTATAGATGTAACTTAGTGCAAATATGATACAGCCCAAATTTGATCAATTTCACTTGGATAGTTCGGAAACTATGGTCAAGTTTTTATTTGGTTAGTCACCTAAAAGGTCCCTAGCGACAAAATAACTTAAATTTTGGTGTAATATTTTAACAACAGGTTTCCAATACATCCATTTTTTGTATTTGCCCTAGGTTTCTCTGTTTCTCTATAACTTTAGGCTCCAGAAATTGTTAAAGCTATGAATATGGCACTTTTGCCCAAAATTTAAAATTTTTGTGTTTTGAAGTAAAGAAAGTGTACTTAAATGCATCTCACAACAAAACCCAGGAAAATTTCTATTCACTGTGTCTCTATGAACGTGTGTAGCAAGTCTCATTACCCTCACACCAAATATGCGATGCAAGGAGTATTTTAAATGATGAAAAATGATCAAATTTTCAATAGGGAGAAGATAAGAGCAAAGAATTAGAATTTATATCTAACACTAGCATTCACGTAACTTTCAAACTAGATTGGAGCATTTAGAAATGGTTTGCGGATGCCATCTGGGCATTCTTTAGATTCAGGAAGGCTTACATTATATTATAGACTAAAAAGAAGAAAAGGTGATCTTTTAAAAATGTTCATGAAATTTCAGTCGTACATATTCTTAAACGGATATATTAACATAACAAGCGTTATACTGAAGAATATCATTTAATTTACTACTCTCCATATAACTGTATTGAGACCTTCCATTATTCGACTAAAACGACTAATATTTCGATGTCATTTGCATGGTAAATAGAGCAGTTAAAGTTACAAAATGCATGATGCACATATACTTCTCTGCTCCCTTTTATACACACAATGGTTACAAACATTATTTATACTGCATACTTTTTTTAATTCAGATAAAGTCTTAATTCACAGTTCCACATTTAACTACAGCTTATGGCAGATAGGCAGATTTTTAAACTGGCTTTGAAATTCCACTCTCTTTACAAAGGAACGAGAAAAAACAAATGACTGACTTCTTTGTTGGGAAAAGTGTTATTCAAATGCTATTAAAACCAATAACAAGAAACATTTAAACATAATTAACTCCAACCTCCACTAAAAAAAAGAAAGTATATAATTTATGTGTTTTAACGAGATTTACTCTTTTGCATAGCAAGATTTTTCTCTCTTATAGTTCACCCACTATACACGAGTTATTTACAATTTTCGGAAAATTTTCCATGTAAGTTGTAGTCTGATGTGGAAGGGTGGGTAGGATTTTCTTGAAAATCTTTGGCTTGCATCATCCTTGGAAGATGCCCAACTTAAATCATAAGTTTGATATTTAAGCCAATTTTTGTTTTAGATTTATATACCAACATACAGCACTTTTCTAAAATAGGATTCTGGGAGCCCTAAAACCTGTATTTCTGGTGACATCTTGTCGAATTTTACAATAAAAAGCAATACCATTTTTTACAAAAAGTAAATAGAAACAAACATAAAATAATTTCACCAATACACATATAACCTTTCATATTTATTCCTTATAACTCTAATAGTTTTATATTTTAAGTCCTTTGTGATTTTGTGCTGTACTGCAAATATGTTAAAACTCAAATAAGCCAATACATGCAAAGAATAATTATTACCTTTTCATATTGAGGCAGAAGACACTCTTGTTCAAGGGATGTGTTATTTTAAAAGTAGTTGAATATTTACTTATTAAAGATTACTCACTCAGATATTATGTTGCAAAACTCGAACGTTTTCGACTGAATTTCAGTCATTCTCAACAGGTTACAGATCAACTACTTCGGGAGCTGTTTGTATATTTCCAGATGCAAAAGGAAATATTTGTGTAAAACGCTTCATTAAAAGGTTGGACAATTTTTAAACCACTTTTTGATTATTTTGTACACCAGTTTTCAAGAAGACAGTTATATCTTGAAATTGTTGATCTAATGTTAGAGTACCCTTGGGCTATATCGATTATTTTAGTTTTCACTTTCCTAAAAGATAATGCGAATTAGACTGCAAAGAACTTTTGTATTTCAAAAAGATTTAAAAATTAAGCTCACATTAGTAATATTTTCATTGTCAAAAGCAGCAACAGTGAAAGAGTAAAAAGAAGTCCGATTTCACAAATCTCTGGGTACATCATTAATGGGGAAGTTTTAATCTTGCTTTAAAAAAGACAAATCTAAAGATTTTTACCACAAATAAACATTTTACCTTTAGATCTGACACATGTTTCATTGTAACATGTCTTGCTTCTTTGGCTTCTTACCCAATGAACTTCGACAGCACTCACTGCTGAAAAGTATATAACAGTGTAAAACAGTATAACTGTGTTTTTCTCAGCAACATTTGATCTTGTTTTCTACTGCTTTATCCTATTTTTTCCAGTATATGTTTATCAGATGTTAAGTGGGATACCACGATGTGTCTTTTAGACTATTTTTCTTTATTTTCTTCTTGTATTGGAGATGGTATTATTCCTCCAAGAGGTAACTTAGGAGAAGGTGTGCATCAAGAAAATAGCTGAGGGTGTGACAGTCTAAGAAGATTTGGGAGTGGCAGAAGCAATAGAAGCATTATAGAAGGGGGAGAATATACAAGGGAAGTTAGGCCTACAGACTTTAACTGCGATGAAAAATATCATTTGAAGTCATTCTAGAATTATTAGGGAAGGATTCTGTGTAATGTATGTATAAGCCAGTTCTACACTTCTCTTCCATCCCTCCGTTAATATTTGCTTAAGCAGGGATTCGTCGATTGTAGCTTCGGGCTTGTTCACAATATGGGCAATGGTCACATTTTGGTAAATGTCTTCACAGGTTTGAAAACTGTAGTTTATGTGTGAAGGGAAACAAACAAATGCTATCTCATTATGCTTGTAAAATCACACATTGCACAAAATCATGGGAGCCATGCGCCTACAGTCTAGAGATTGGAAATGCTAAAGGCAAAATATGTCCTCATTAATGTATTCCACATCCGCCATTTTAACCAAGTATCTCGTTTGTTCACATCCTTGAAGCGTTTCCCCTTAAACATTATAAATGGAGGTACTGTAACGCACCATAACCGTCACATTTTCTCATCTTAAAACGTTTGTCCCTTCTATGTACTTCTCTACGCCTAACTTTTTCAGCTGTAGTTTTTGATGGTTTATTATTCAATGGGAGGTGCTCACAAATCTCATATCTTATAATATCCTACAATTTTATACACCATGCTCTGTTCATGCTTCCAGTCCTAGGTTTACACAGAACTCTGATTTTCTTATGGAAGTATCAGGATAACATGAATCCTGAAAATGGTTTACTACCGAATTTTAAATTCCACCAAGAAGTTTTAATGCTTCTTTTGTGGCATAATTGCCTGGTTTCTTAACCTCTGAGGGTTAAGACTAAATCCTCAGGCTGCTAATCTATTCAGTTTCGCATTTCACTTCAGTTTTCTTTAGAAAACATTGTGGTGGAATGCTCAAACTGTTGCACAAATATTGATGCTGCAGTATAGGTTCAATCATGTACATTATATTTTAATTTGGCGTTAAGTAAATAGCAATTACAGGTGTTTAACTTTACCCCTAAACCAAAGCATCCACGCATAACACTTGTCATAGTTGTACTGATAACTTCGAAATTTGTTCGCTTTCCTCTTGTATGTGTTTACCATCTGAAATTAATTTAAGAAAATAGATCTTTCTCAACTTACATCATGAGTGTACTTAGATCTCAAAAATTAACATTAACCTTACCAACCGGCAATTTACCCGAGAAGCATGATCCCTTAAACCTCAAAAGGATAGTTAAAAGTATAAGGTCGGCAACACTGCTCGGCAAAAATGAATACTCTCACAGCAATAATACTTAAACTTGTGCACTTACAATATGACGTCTATCATTGCAGAAATTAGCTACTAGAGCATAAATTTGAAAGATGAATGGTTTAACAACGCAAAGTACAGTTACCTTACTAGCAACTGGATTTAATCCGGGTAATTAAATAAAGTAACAAAGAACACAGCGTTAAATCCTAATAAATTCAACTTTCGATTGACGAAAAACAAGAAGACATACAAAAATTGAAACAGCATACATTACAACCAGAAATTCTTCTTCAGGATGTCTTCTCAATAAGGGTATTCTGCAAAACGAACTCGTTAAGGGTATATAGTGATTGTCTCATAGCTTAACTCAATTTTACATGTAACGTTCTCATTTACTGATATTCGTAAATATTTAAAGATTTTGCTTATTGAGAAAAGAACATTATCTTTAGAGTTAAACTTTCATCATAACCTACCATTGTTGCCATTAAACGAGAGAAACGGGCATTGTTTAAGAAACAACGCTGGAAGCATAAACTTTGGATGGCAGTCTGAAACATGTACTAGAAGGGAGCTCTCCTAAATGTATATTAACACTTAATAGAGAACTTAATAATATCAGAAACTTCATCTAGTTGATCGATGTATTACGGAAAACATGCAAATAGTCTTTACGCCACTTAACAACTCAAGAAAGTATCGTGAATGATTCTGAAATTAATTAAACATTATAACGCACAACAAAATATTTATACGCCTATTTTATAGCCTTTGTTAAAATGTGTGTAAGGTTATTAAAATCGTAAAATAAATACGAACATAATTACCAGTTCCTTATACGAGGGTTGTTCAATAAAGAATGACCACTTTTTTTTGACAACGTACCTTTACTCATCCTCATAATTTTGATTGTCCTTCTCAAAATAGTTTCACCTGAATGCGATGCACTTGTCAAAGCGTTTCTGCCAGTCTTCAAAGACATGCTGGAAACCATTTTCTGAGAGATCCTTCAAAATCGCCTCCGCAGCTTTCACCATTGCTTCTAATGATGGATAATGCCTCCCACGAAGGCGTTTCTTCAAGTTAGGGAATAGAAAAAAGTCACATGGGACTGAATCTTTTACTTATCCTCATAATTTTGATTGTCCTTCTCAAAATAGTTTCACCTGAATGCGATGCACTTGTCCCAGCGTTTCTGCCAGTCTTCAAAGACATGCTGGAAACAATTTTTGAGAGATCCTTCAAAATCACCTCCGCAGCTTTCACCACTACTTCTGATTATGGATAATGCCTCCCACGAAGGCATTCCTTCAAGTTGGGGAATAGAAAAAAGACACATGGAGCTAAATCCGGACTATAGGGAGGGTGAGGGATGCGCTTCACGTTGATTTTTGCAAGTTATTCAGCAAAAACATTGGCAGCATGCGGCCACGCATTATCGTGGTGCAGCATCCAGCCTGCTTTATGGAAATGTAGTATTTTGCGTCTGATATGGACTTGCAAGGACATCCCTATAGTATTGTCCAGTTACTGATGTGTGTGCAGGTACAACATGCTGATAAACCATTCCATGAATATCAAAGAATGAGATGACCATAGCTTTCCCAGCAGTTGCAGCCACTTTTGCTTTTTGGGGGGGGGGGGGTTGGTGATAAAGGGGACTTGCACACTGAGCTTTGCTGTTTGCTCTCAGGATCAAAATGATGTAGCCAAGTTTCATCAACGGTGATTACGTTTCAAAGAAGCTCCGGATATTCCTCTAACATCAACTTCAACTGCATGTTACCTCCATTTCAGCGGTAAGCGATACTGAACATGTCTGAACTTACCTGGTTCTCAGAGGCGGGAAGCAGGAGTACTAACAATGAAACTACCACGACGTGTTTGTTTCGCATTAACAGAATACAATAAGATTGAATTTTAGTGCGAAAAATTATGACAGTAAAAAATTATTATCATTCTTTATTGAAAGCCCTCATATATGTAATTTACTACAAGAAAGAAACACAATCAAACAACGAAATATTTCCACAAAATAAGTAATTGTACAGCAACCTGTAAGATATTTTCTTGAGCGCTTTTGAGCAAGTAGAATAAAAGAAAAAAGGACGTTACTGAAAACTGTTCAAAGATTAATGTGCTTATTCGAAGTTCCTCCAATGTTGAACGTTTTCACAGCTACATTGGGTCTTAGGGGTAGATGTGACCCTTAAGCTGCAGCGGCTATTAGACAAACACGTGGTTTGTTTGTTGTCTCGTCGCTGCTTGGTAGAATGTGGAATACTATGACTCCACGTTCGATTTCGCTGTTACGAACTAAATGCTGCTTCTCGTTGTTTTATTTTCCTCAGCTGCTCCGCATAGATCTTAAACTCTGGGTATGCGTGGGTTTTGCACAGAAAAACCAGAGCTTTCCTTTAAATGCTGTTTATTCACACAACTTTGAATAAAGGTTTGCCGATATGTCGTTACTAAGACTGCAGAGTAAATTCACTAACTTATCGCAGTGTAATATACTGTCGGTCAGTGACGGCCAACAGCCACTGGACCAACCTCCTTCGACGAGAGTTGCTACGCAAGTGTCCCTCTCTTCCTCTACCAGTTTCAGCGCGAATCTTAGCGTCACCACGCCAAGTGAGCGCCCTTTCACTTTTCTTAATCGATGAGGTTTTGCAGAGCAGTTTTCCGGGAAACCTGCTCTCGGGGAATGCTAAAGTACCTGGCCGCTGACCCTTACTACCTGCTTGAACATTTTCATCCCGTACAGACACTTTTAGAACAAAACTAAGCCAACACTAAATGTACCTTTTTAACATGGACTGATTTCCAAATTATATTATTTCAATATTCTGTGTATTTACAGTTTCGGCTTCAAAGCGTAGAAATTCTGAAGAGTGCAGGCATGTATAACATGAGGTCAAAATATTCGCTCTTAGCTTCTGGAAGCTACTGAACAATGTGTACCCCACATTTCTGTAAAGCATCATTCATTTGGAACTTCTGCTCTCCCACCCCCTCCACCGTATGCATTTGGAAGCCTGGGAGAGCACTGGTATCAACTTCGGATATCGAACTAAAATGAAGTGCTCAGAAGTAAATATATATTTACCGTCTGCTTGAGTTATTTACATAATAAATCAGCCCATTTCACAGTAACGGAGTCTATAACACATCTCTGCTACCTTACACGTGGGCATATATCCGTGAAGCTATTGAGGCCCTGCCAATATAATGCAACGTAGTGACTGAAACATTAATTAAACTAGCAAAAAAAGGAAGGCCAGGCAGGTCCACACTACCTACAAGAAAAAAAACTCTGTATAATTATACTTGGAAAGTGGCAATTGCTGCGCTCTTTTCTTAGACTCGTATCTGTAATTTAAGCGTAAAGAACATGGACAGAGTAACAAATGCGGACAACGAAATGAGAAAATGACGACGGGATTAAACAAAAATAAAATTAGAAAAGGAATTCTCTCCAACTGATGCAATTAAGCGCGGTGAAGAGGGGAGAAAGGCGGAATGATATTAACAAACACTTCTAGTTGATGACATCACGTTGTTTCTTTCAATAAGGAAATGAAACCTGTGGTATTTTTGGTTGTCAGTTATTACGTGCTATTTGCATGGCCAGGAAAAAAAGGTAAAGAATTGCGCGTGAGAGGTATATATTACGTATGTCTGCCACTTAACAAAATGTCAGGAGTGACAATTAAATCCAACTTCATGTATGTATGTATGTATGTATGTATGTATGTATGTATGTATGTATGTATGTATGTATGTATGTATGTATGTATGTATGTATGTATGTATGTATGTATGTATGTATGTATGTATGTATGTATGTATGTATGTATGTATGTATGTATGTATGTATGTATGTATGTATGTATGTATGTATGTATGTATGTATGTATGTATGTATGTATGTATGTATGTATGTATGTATGTATGTATGTATGTATGTATGTATGTATGTATGTATGTATGTATGTATGTATGTATGTATGTATGTATGTATGTATGTATGTATGTATGTATGTATGTATGTATGTATGTATGTATGTATGTATGTATGTATGTATGTATGTATGTATGTATGTATGTATGTATGTATGTATGTATGTATGTATGTATGTATGTTTGTATGTATGTATGTATGTATGTATGTATGTATGTATGTATGTATGTATGTATGTATGTATGTATGTATGTATGTATGTATGTATGTATGTATGTATGTATGTATGTATGTATTTATTCACTGCAATTGGGTACTACCCGGTGGCAGAGTTAAGAATACAGATCAAATTACAAATACTGGATTTACAACAATAACACAATAAACAATACAAACATGATATTATTTTACTTTAGTCACTTAAAACATATCTATTTAATTCTCTATTTACATATTATATACCATTATAATTTAAAAGTTAAACTATAAACCATCTAGATTTTTTCTAAATTTCTTCATCGACAGGGGACAGCCCTGAAAGACTGCTGCAGGCAATTTATTCCATTCTTCAATGGTTCTACTAACAAAAGAAAATTTTCCTACGTCGTTTCTGTATCTTCTACCCTTAATTTTATACCTATGATCGTTTCGTCCATAATAATCCGGATTATCTAACCTTACACTAACGTCCACCCATGCCTTTACACCAGCATTAGCTTTGAATAATGCTACCAACCTATGTTTTTACGCCTAATTCTTAATTACTCCCATTTAGTCTCATCTCCTTTTATAGACCCAAAATACTTGCCTCTTTTTATAAGCGGATTGTTGTATTATATACCTTATTTTTACACTTGTTTTAATTTAATGCTTAATCCAAAGGTCGCACAGAAGTGGAAAAACAGTCAGCGAATATTATAACAAGTTTTTTTCCTTAGTAGAAAGACGCAATGGCAATTATATGAAATGGCTGCAACAATAAAGCATGGGATTTAGTACCTATCTGAAAAAAATTTGCAGGAAACGATACAAACTGTTATGTTGTTTAATGAAAGAAGGTTCTATCGCATTATTTTAGGACAATTAGTGCAATATAAAGTTGCCAGGATGTAGATACGAAAATACCCTTATGCCTAATTTCACCAACAAATATTAAGATTTAACACGAGTTTAGCAATAGTTAAAAACAAAAATTGCATTTCACCAACAAGTGTTAGCGTAACACTAGTGTTAAATCTCATGTTAAACTAACAAGCCGAATTTTTAATTTTAAGTCCTTAACAATTGTAAATAGTCAAGATGGCGAGCATGAACTGAGCTGTTGATGTCGATTTGCTATATTTAAGACCGTCTAAATGGCATTCATAATAGAGTACGGCCTATGAGGAGAAATGATTTTGAGGAACTATCCGAAGAAAATTGTTTTACGGAGGTATAGACTGTCGAAACATGTTGCTATGAAGGTTACTGCGGAAGTACAAGAGAGGTTAGAACATGCATCGGAAGGAATATGGCGATCTCGCCTTTGCTTCAAGTATCAATAACCTTGCGATTTTATAATTCACGGCTAGTGTATAGTGGGAGCCAGTGAGTAATAATTTGGTGTCATACATCGCTGATAGCTTAAGTAAAGACATATATATTTACAATTGTTGTTTCAAATGAGAGACTGAAACAACACCATCGTGAACTTGATATACCTGCTTAAACAATAGTGTTGAATATAACAGTGGCAAACCATTTGAGTTTTGTTGTTGTAATTTACGTCCTCCAACGTTAAGTCATATCGGGCGGTGAATGAATTGGGTGAAATGATGCTCAAATGAGCCCAGGGTCCATGGGCTTAGAGTTACCCGACATTCGTCTTGAAGGATAAGGGAAAACCCTGGAAAAAACTTTATCCAGGTAACTCACCCTGACCGAGATCCCAGCTCGGGACCTCTTGAACGTGAGGCAGACACGCTACCATCTACGCTACAGAGGCGGGCTCCATTTGAGATTGCACAGTGTTCTCTTAGTGATCATTTCCCTAGCTTGATGGGAGTTCGGCGTCGACTGGACGAATAGTTGGAGAGGTAGGGCGCTCTCCCTACACATAGCAAGTATCTTGTAGACCCTTCCCTTCTTCGCACCTCCGGCAAATTCTAGAATTTTCTGAGAAATTTCCTTTTGCATAAACGAGCACTATCGCGAGTTAGTGGGTGTGTTTCTGGTGCGACTAAAATAGCCGTTCTTCGATACGGTTAATGAATGTGCTCGACCAATGCTGTAAAAGATTAGATGCCTTACGTTTGATTTAGCGAGTGAACCGTCCGGAAGAAGAGGCTAAATCATGTGTTCCGCCGTACATCGCGAAGAAAGTAAAGTGATAATGAAAACTGAACAGACACAATGCCTAACGTCCTTTCAAAGTCTGGCCCCAGATTCACACTGATATTCCTCTTCACCTAGAAGTACACAAGGGATAAAGGTGACTTCCTGTAGTATATTATCTCGTACACAGAGAATTTAGGAAGATTTGTTTGCCCCAAGAAATAACCGTAGCTAGAAGCCTGGTCACGAACACAATTTCCTTCTCCAAAACTAAACATTATCAAAGAATCTTAAGTTGAATGCGAGCGAGCACTTTGTGTATCGTGCTTTCTACAAATTCTCTATAAGAGCTGCAGTCCTGCCAAGTCAGTCACGCTTCTATTTGACATCTTTCCCTTCTCTAAGCAACACAAGACTGGAGGAAGATTACAGTCACAGAGATCTAATTACCAGAGATCGAATCTGACCATTCAGCGACTGATGCAATTAGCGTGTGTCATCAGGAGCGGGAGATGAGAAAAAGGGAAGATAACAGGTTCAGAGGTGCACTGGCAATCCTGTAACTTAAACATGAGGATAATTGTTCGAAATCATTATATATGGTGAGGAAAAGAATAGACATACATGTTTTGTTTTACTTATTCACAAATTATTGTTAATAAAACCAAAACTCCAGAAAGATCTTTCTTGTCTTTTGTGTTTTCGATCCCTCGTCAGCTGTGACAAACGTCTTCTAAATTCTGTTCAATGCTTATTACAACACGGATCTGTGGTTCAAAACCCGGCTATGCATTGCATTTTTCAGTCTGACTCTACCGTTCCAAACCTGGTCCATTACACGACTAGTATGAAAGAAAATTAATTTCCATCTGAAAAACATAAATGAACTACAATGACCGACACGAACAGTAAATAAGAATGAGCCTTCACAATGAACATGTGGGCAAGTAGTTAAAACTTGTTATAGCGGTAAAATATTTCTTTAAATGTTGGATAGGGGGTGAGGATTAAAATTATTTACTTTAATATATTACCTCTAAATAGTGCAAAAATCATTAAATTAATATACTGACTTCGCACAATACAACTGGCTGTATTGGAATTTACCACTGGGGTGAAAGTACATTGCCAACTGTTGTGGCAACATTGCCAGTGCAAATTTAAGCACTAGGAATTTTTTACGTCATTCTTTATCACTTTCCTTTCCTCACCTTTGCTGCCGTTTCAACTATTTTTATGATACGTCATGTCTTTTATAAATAACTTTAAAATGAACTACTCTGAATATAAGTATGTGTTTTTTGCGCACGTATCCTCTTTCGTTATCCTAAAAAACTGCATAACTTGCTCCTATGAAACATTGAGCCTGTTTACAGGGTAATTAACCTAACGACGTCTTACATATTTCCAAAAGCCTGGATTCTGAGTTTAATAAAGCTAAATATACAGCTTATTTCTGAGTTCCGTGAGAAATGCTACCTACAGTTTGAAAGTTGACTCAACTTTCCGATTCACTGTCTAAGTCGCCTAATGTGATTTTCGAAATTATCGAAAAACAGTTTATAGCATTATATTTCTTAGAAGTTTTGTTAACGTATGTTTTCAACGACACTCAAAAAAAGTTTTATTTCCAGAGCGTCTAAATGAGACAGGGGAGGGAAAACAAGGGGAGGAGTAAAAGGAAAAAAGGGAGAGTGAGAAACATGGGGGGGGAACGAGAGGGAAAGCGACAAGCAAGAGATATAGGCAAAGAAAACCGAGATAGAAAAAATCAGAAAGCAAACGAAATAGGAACAGAGAGATAGATAGACAGACAGAGAGAGCGAGAGAGAGAGAGAGAGAGAGAGAGAGAGAGAGCAGGGATGGGGAGAGCATTTAACGTAGTGGGCGCGCGAAGCTATGGAGTTCTAGCAAATAAAATTAAAAGATGCTTATTATAATAGTCACTGTTGAACAAGCATGGTGCCTTCTCTTGCTCTATTCTCGTAAATATCAGAGGCGGCCGGTGATGCATTGTATTGGCAGTGCCATGTATAAATAAACGAATGAACAAATGAATGAATGACTAAATGAATACATAAATACATAAATTAAATAAATACATAAATAATGAATAATGAATGAATAAATAAATAAATAATAAAGGAATGAATGAATAAATAAATAAAGAATAAATAAATAAGGGTTGTTAAAATATAAATATGTGTACCAATTTCGAGCGATTTAGGTAATCTTATCAATAATTCATCCTATTTTATAATATACTGTAGCAAACAGAACGTACGGGAAAACGGAAATAGATATTTATTACATCCGTTCTCATGTTACGCACAGGTGTAACGAGCACAGTAAAAGTTTGATAATACAATTCATGGAGAATGTGGTAAGAAGCGTACGTGTACGATTTCGCGACAGAGAGACAGGTATCTTAATTCCCGTGCTTTACTGCACTCTAGCAGATAAAACGTAAGTTATGCGCCAGAGAAATCTCGGCACCACCTTCTCCCATAAGCAACCGTGTATAAGCAGACATCCTAGCTTTTAACACTGGCGCTTATGAGCGTAGACGGTGCCGTTCTGGAATCGGCGCCAAGCCACGGAAAACAATCAGGACAGAGCGCTTGCGTTTAACGCGCCTATTCACACGAGGGAGCAGATACACAGAAACAAATCTTTTATGCGCAATTCCTATACACTTCTCTTTCTTTCGTTTTCATACAGATGGTGCCATGGCACAGCGGCACTATCTCAGAAGCCGCCCCTGGTAAATATGGAAATAAAATAACAAAGAGTGTGATAAACTAACTGAAAATTAATCAAACATGCCTAAACTTGTTTAAAATAATTTCTTTAAACTCAAATTTAGCTTTATTCTTAACACCGACAAAGGATTTAGGTATAATCTATCTCAAACAAGAAATCTTATAAACAAATGGGAGGTGAGAAAGAAAAAGCTATATTGTACGGCAACCCATTAGATTGCTGATTAGCGGAGGAAAATTCATGAATGTTTCTCCAGTCCCTGCCCCCACTCCGCCCCACTCTTCAGCTTCTCATTTCTTGGCAGATTTTGTTAAACTATTTAGTGTAGATGTAAATTTTTATGTTATTTTATTTTTTTTATTTATTCAATGTGAACATTACAGGTTACCCCAATTAAAATGTTCACTATTAAGCTACTATATGAAAAAAATGTATAAAAACAACACAAAATTAATTAGACAATAAATATAACAAAACAAAAACAAACACAAAGAAGTTGGTAACATTTGTTCACACGTACTGTAAGTCAATCATTCTAAAGTTTCTGATTTTCATACTAAACCTATCAATGTTTAAGGGATGTAATTTATTGTATAATGATTGCATTCTATGCATAGGTGAGTATTTATAGGAATCAGTATTAACCTTCTGAGGAATAAAAATATTACGAAATTTATTAGCTGCCACATTTGGAACGTAAAAACGTATTTTTCTTAGATTAGGGTCAACAATCATATTATGTAGTAATTTGTAAATGAATAGCAATAAGTGATGATTTCATCTATGTGATATACATCTAAAGTCGAACAAATGAAGCAATGAATTGTATGATATGAACTTAGGAAAACAATGAAAAGTTTTGAAAAACGCCTACGTCAGAATAGCTTCGATAAATTTAATAAATTTGGCGGTATGAGGACTCAATACTAGTGAAGCATATTCGAGTCTGGATCTTACAAATGAATTATATCACTTAACACAGTCTAGTATCCCAGATTTCTGTATGCTACACTGAGTACTGTGTTAATGTGCTTATTAAAAGATAGATCCTTATTAAAAATAACTCCTAAATCAGTTATTCTTTCTAAAAATTTTAAATTAACTCCATCTATTTAATAGTCAACAAGTTTTTAAACAAGATTTAATATTAATTTGAAAATTAACTTTGCCTTAAGTAGTTTAATGCACTATGTGTGTTTACTTATTCTCAAACTAAGGGATGAAACATAATTGCAGCTTTAGCTACACCTCAGCAGTTATTTCCCATTGTAACTGTTGACCAACGTAAGGCAGGAAAAATCTCATTTTCTTAGCATAGCTCTTTTCACAGTCAGACACTACTTTTTTAAATACTTAGGTGAAGAAGAAAGTAAGGCAGAAATGTTTGTTTAGCATACTCTAAATTTCTAAGCCAATTTCTCAGAAAAAGAAACAGCGCAACTTTCAGTAGCTTATACTGTAACCATTAATAGTTAGGTTTATTAACTGCACTTGCACAACAAAGTACGAAGTTGCTATATCAACGGGATGGATCGGATGGGACACCATCTACAATTTATTGCAGCTCAGCCTTAGCTCATTCACTTTTCCTTCATCAAATTGGATAAAACAATCCTAAACTTTCGAAGATTAGATTAAGCTGTTATTTAAATTATATAATAAATTATTATTACTTAAGTTTACATTCGTTTTTACTTGTTTTAAGAAAATACGAATCTTAAGGATATGAAACTTCTAGTGAATGACCTATATATATAAAGGATTCATTCAATAGATAGGTAATCCGAGACCTTAAAGAGCTTCCGGTTCGGATTCTCATTGAGCTGTTCAACCTGACTGAGTTTTTTCTCATACGAATACTGGATTATGCCCTATTAAGATTCTTTCTTATTTCCATATCATGTCATTTTACCTTTCGTGATAGCAATTAACTGGTACGATGGTTGGTAGTGTGTGAAACAAGTAAAAATGTGGTTTAAGAAAATTTCTAAATCTTGTAATTTTTGTCTGTTTTAAAAATTTTCTAACTTTTTTTATGTCTCCGTTTCTTACCAATTCTTGTCTTAGGGTTTCCTAGAGCGAGGAAGCCGAAGCATATTGACCTGATAAATGAGATCAGGGTTGGGGGATCGGCCCAACGCCTGGCATGAATGAACGAAGGAGCAATTGGTGGAATGATGGTCGGGGAAACCGGAGGACCCGGAGGAAACCTACCCCAGCGCCATGTTGTCCACCACAAATCCCACTTTGCGGTCACCTAGGTGAGGGCCAAGCAGTCTAATCACTCAGCCATGGCGTGGCCATAATTTTTCTAATATAATACTACAATTATATGTTTTAAATTTTATACATATATCTTTAATAATTTTTGAGAGTAAACAGTCTATTATACATAGTCCATCGTGCTATTATTCAGATATTCCATAAGACGCATATATCTTTCTTTCTTTCTCTCCTTCTCTCCGTCTCTCCGTCCTTCCGTCCTTCCGTCCTTCCGTCCTTCCTTCCTTCCTTCTTTCTTTCTTTCTTTCTTTCTTTCTTCCTTTCTTTTTTTTAAAGAACAACCTAAATGATACCTACCATATTACTTAAAGCTGATGTAAAAACATTTCAATCTCCTAATTGTTTAATTGTTTCATAAAATATTTGTATACCTTCAAATACAACTTCTTTTATTTATTTTTGTTTATAAATTTATCCTCAGAAGTAAATTAATGAAGAAATATCCTGAAAAATATCAAAGTAAAGCAAAAATCAAATTCCACTTTTTTAAGTTAATTTTCTACGAGTTTCTGCTGAACCTTTGAATCACATTATTTATAATTTACGTTGTTTTTTGTGAAATTTTTACGTCCTCTAACGTTAAGTCATATCGGACGATGAAAATGAACGAAATGATACTCAATGAGCCCAGGGTCCATAGAGCTTAGAGTTACCCGACATTCGTCTTTCAGGATAAGGGAAAACCTCGGAAAACCCCTTATCCAGGTAACTCAACCTGACCGAGATTCGAACTCGGGACCTTTTGAAGGTGAAGCAGACACGCTACCAGCACGCTACCGAGGCGGGCATTTACGTGGTATAAAGCAGTTGAATGCGCAAAAGTATGACAAAAACCAGTCAGGTAAACGACATTGGAAGTAAATAATCTACGAATACCGGAATGTTTTGGGGCATTTACAACGTCAAGTACTAACTTCTTAAAAGGCGTTGGGTTCAAAAACCAAAGTATGTAATTCAAGCTAAGATTTCAAAGTCTCTTACTTACTGACAAAAGTAAAATGTTGGTAAATTTCGGATAAATTTTAGCCCAAGAGTACGCTTAAGGAGAGCGCTGTTTCGGTACGGTGCTTTCTAACCATATATTCAGCCGGAGAGGGGGGCATCGACGAGTGTCAGGCAGCTCTTGAGTCTACCGAGTCAAATTTGGACCTTCTCTCGTTGCTTCTCCTTGAACGTTTAGTAGGCGCAATATGCCTAGCCTTGACCGCGGTGTCACCTCCATTTCTAAGTCTAACTTAAGAAGTACCACTTTCCAATACGCCTCTGGCTCGGTCATTCAACTTTCACTAATAAGGACTTGAATCAATGCTTCTATCAGTTGTATTAATAAATTCCAAAAACTAATTTTGATATACATGAAAACTGGATAGTATTAAGGGAATGCAGCACCGGAAACCCCAAATCCAGCAATTTTCAACCAAATGTTGCTGAAAATTTTACCACTTAGTTCTGATGCATAGTGGACACAGAATTAAAAATATGGTTCTTATATCTTCAACAGTGTTTGAGTAATTAATTTGTGAAATTCAAAATTTGGACAAAATTCAAACCGCTCCACGAGATGAAAATTTTCAAAATTTTCATTTTTGTATTTATAAAAATATTCAGATTGTTATGAAGAAAAGATCTATCATATGAATTTCTTATACTGCCTTTGGTTCCAGAGGGGGGAAAAAATTAGGCATGGAGCAAACAAAAATAAAAAGCCAAAAAATTATTAAACCTTTGATTTTATAATTCAATAACTTTAAATATATAATGAATATTACAAATTCATATGATATAAACCTTTGTTTGCTTTCTAAGAACATGTGTTGAAACTTTTAGAGGGACTGAATCAAAACTGCATCGTGTGGAACATTTTGAATGACAAAAAATGTTGAAAAAACTATAACTGAGTAAATCAAATTTTAAAATCCAAAACATTTTCCTTCTCAGCTACATGCCTTGAAGCAGACTAAAACCCTCCAGATATATAAGTGGCACCATTCTGCCTCTTCCTTCTCCCTTCTGCAGCAGTTTTCTTCAATTTTAGTTTCCTTCTGGATGTTCTAGAAGTTACCTTCACAGAAATTGCTGAATGAAGTAAGCGTAATTGGTCCTTCCCTTGGCTAATTTTTAGAGATGCTGGTGAAATCTGTGTCCATTATGTCTGACTGCAGCTTGAGTGAGGCAGAACAACCAAAATAGAATTCACTGATGGTTAATTTCACAGCAACCTAAGTCTCTTCTTTGAAACAAATATTTCTTGGGCAATTATGCCATATCATGTTATGTAAACTTTCATTTGCATCTTGTATCTTACCCAATGTATATCTCCGTAAGATTTCATCTTATGCCAGCCTTTGGTACACAGACATTAGTTTTTTAACCACATCAGGCCTCAAGTATGTTCCCATTGTTCTGTTATGTTTAGGTGTTTCTTCCCATATATCGTTTAGCCTATTTATGATCCTAACTATGTACACAGATAACAAAACTTATTTGTTTCAAAGAGTATTTTACCTACAACCTATATAACAGTTATATGCATGTTTTGATGTATAAAATACCGATATAAATGTTAAATTGCACACTAAAACTCATCAACTATATATAAATAGTATGTAGTTTAACGAGAAACACAAGAAAATCCCAACCGTTAGAAACTCACACAAAAGCAAAATATAAACATTATTATTTGCTTTCAATGTTTGCAGCCAGTGTTTTGTTTCCATGGTGCCACATATTGTAAGAAATAGCCATTATACCAACACACAAAATTCCACCAGAAACGTTGCCCGCTAATTCCAAATGTATTAATTTAGTACATTCTATCGAACTCAAACGACAGAATTCTGTGCATGCACGTGCGCACTGGCATTTAAATTGTCATGTCAGGGCATTTAAATACCTGAAACTGATAAATTTAGTTGGATTATGATACTATAAGGTTCAAAGTATTTTATTAGCCCAAAAAATATTTTTCACTTATTTCTAGCCAATTTTGGTGCTGCATTCCCTTAAACATAACGTAAATGACATGAGGCCGAAAGTGTTTGAATGGCACAGAAGGGATGAGTACAACTTTCAAGGCTTTGTTTATCACGCACGCACACGCACGCGCAAAATAGAGTTGGATATTTATAATGAATCTTTTCTATTAAAAGGGTACAATGTTTTTGGTTAATATAAACAGTGTGAAGTAAAGATGGTTAAAATGATGTATGTACAACAATAAATATTTTGTAAAACTGTCAATAGAACACCAGTTGATACTTCCTGCAGAGTTCACACAGAGTTGCGTGGGCCTTTTTCTTTTATTACCAAATGACCAATTTACTAATTATAGCTAATATCCGTTTTCGGGCCTATCGTTAGACTGCACTGTTGCTCTGGAAAAGAACTTCCTTTATATCACATTCATAAACAGTTTGGAGAGAGCCGTTCTCATGAAAGAGAAGTATAATTGTGAATTAATTTCCTAATGTCATATTTATTGCTGTATATTTTAGTGCTTTACATTTTACAGTGTTGAAGAAGCAGCGAATTCTACTCCAGTCAATGAAGGATCTGGTCCTGGTAGAGTCTCTACGTAGTTCACTACGGAGTAGAGTTCGTTGCCAACCGTCTTCTATCCAGTAGGAATCACCTCCATATAGCAGTCTTCCATAAGCCCAATAAACCCAAACACCTCCCCGAAAGCTATCGTTCTATAAGTCTGTTGCCGACCCTCTCCAAGCTGTTTGAAAAAGTAATTCATCGCCATCTTCTGTCTTACCTTAATCATAACCATGTTCTTCCGCCTTATCAATTTGGATTTCGTCACAAACATTCCACTACCCATCAGCTTTTACGATTAACTCAGTCAATTGTTCACGGCTTCGAGGGCCATCAGTATACCACGGCTGTCTTCCTTGATGTGGCACAGGCATTTGACAAGGTTTGGCATGATGGTTTGCTGCTTAAGCTCTACCGCATCGGTCTTCCTAATTACTTATCACATCTAATTCACAGTTTCCTCTACGACCGCAGATTTTCAGTACGCATTGGTGGAAAGCTTTCATTCCCACGTAATATTACCGCAGGTGTCCCACAGGGTTCTACCTTGGCCCCGACTCTATTTAATATATACATTTCTGATATCCCTGACTCAGCTCCGACTTCTTTAGCTCTTTACGCTGATGACACAGTACTATATTATTCTCATGTAAATCTCCAGCACGCACAACAAGTAGTACAGCTCTCTTTAGATCGCCTAACTCATTGGTTCAGCACTTGGCGGATCTCTTTGAACCCTCAGAAAACCGAAGCTAAAATCTTCACTCTTCGCCGATATACTCCGCTTACTCCGTTGCGTCTCTACAGGAACAATGTCCCTTGGCTCACCACTGCAACTCCCGTTAAATACCTTGGAGTGCCTTTCGACACTAGACTGACCTGGCGTGCTCATATTGATCGTCTTATATCACTGGCCTCCGGGCGACTTTCAAAACTCTCACCTCTGTTGCATCGCCGTTCCAGCCTCGGCCTACAATCTTCACTGTTACTCTACAAATCACTCGTTTGTCCGCTTATTACATATGCCTGCCAAGTGTCGGGGGCCGCACACACATGTCATCTGCGTCGTCTTCAGGTCATACAGAATCGCTTCATGCGCATTGCTACCAACGCTCCATGGTTCATCCGTAATCAGCAGCTCCATCACGAACTAGGACTGTTACCTCTTCACGAGTACATTCGCAGGATCGCTCGTCGTTTCTTTACCACGCTGCAAGAAGTTCCAGGAGCTGTGCATTATAACATCGGCATCCGCACGCGCCAGCCCTCACGCTTGAAGAGGAGACTACCACAGAACGTGCTTCTAAGTGATACATCTGATTCGAGTGATTCCAGTGCTTGATATCTGTCTTACATCTTCAATATTGACATAATTTCTCAGAGAGTATTATTGGAGTTCTAACTTAATATAGTTAGGGGGCGGCCTGTAAGCCTACCCCTGAGTGTTATTGTTCTTATTGTACTGTTACCTTCTTTTCACTCTGATCTGTAAAGCATTGTACTGCTGATCGATCAATAAAAAATTATAAAGAAAATATCTAACTTAAGCAATGAGAGGCACCAGAATATTTTCCCCGTAAGTGTAGTAAACAAAATGATAGCGTTACTGCTGTGAATACTTAATTTGCGAAGTCAGTCTTATTATAAAATACCCTATACCGTTTCGTGTGCATTTTCGAAGACAATGCTCAAAGCTGGGATGAAGGTTGATGGCTAGGGAAATGAAAGGGCAAAAAGAAAGCTATAAGGGATGGAATGTGGCAATAGAAATAGGAACCATTGCTGGAAAGAACAATGTTAAATATCTGTATAGGCCACCAACACTTGGCTACCTGAGAAAGTGACACGGAGTATGGTGGGGGAGATTGATGTTGGAAGCAACACAAGATGCAATTAACTCAGAATGTAATCAAGGAGCTGCTACCGAACCAGTGTCATTTGTATACGCTTGCAGCAATCACTCGCCAGTCTGTCTGCAGGAATTCAGACACTTTACCTTCAACGAGTGCAAGAAGGAATTACATTCCTGATCCTCTTAAGTCATGCAGGAAAGCAATTGTTGCGAAATAACCCTCGCGCTGGAATTAATCCTATTATGAGTGATTCAACTTTCAGGAAATAGGAGCACGCTATACCTAACCATTTTAATATATTTCGATCATTTTTATTAGTTACCATAAAAACAAGCCTTATCAAACAATAATACGCTTTTGGCATACATTATGCAGTTTAAAATACAAGAATCTCCATCATCAATCATTTACTAAGTCAAATATGCATGCGCATGATAAATGCTTACTCCTCTTGCCTTCTTTTAGTTTTGCGATATTTGGACAAAATTAACACATGTTAACGGATTTATCTTTCAGGGACCAAAACCGAGCTATGACGTGGCGAACTCAAAACTTACTTCTGATTCTTTAAAATAATTTTACAGGTTCTCCTAGACATTACATAGCTTAGATCAAAATTAGAGATTTCGTACATTTTGAACAATCTACAATAAAAGAAAGTCCAATATTTCACAAACTTCTTAGACAGTCTATAACTTTCCACACTGTAAAGTTCATGACGCCTATAAGCAAAGCTACAATGGGCATATAAAGTCCATTGTCTTCAATTCTAACTGTGACTGAAAGATCGAAATATCATTATATATCTACGAAAGTTTGAATTTTTTTTCTACAGGGTTAGAATGAGGGTTATTCTTATAATGGATGAAAAAACAAAGAAAGAAAAATCTACAGTGAAAAGCCAACTCAATCGATATTTTAGTTATTTGATGGAAATTAATCGTTTCTTCACACTAGCCGTTTATAGGCTAAGGTTTTTGGTAGCTCAAAGGTTTAGAGCGACTGGACGGAAACCAGGAGATCCGTGGTTCAAATTCCGGCCATGGCATTGAATTTTTTTGCATGTTGACTATCCATCAAAAATCTTAGCCTATATAGGCTAGTGTGGAGAAATGATTAATTTCCATCAATTAACTAAAATAATAAAATTTAAATTAAGAAGCCTGGGACTCAAGTACTTACAATAGTAAGTCGCCACAAACGGTGTATCTCGGATGCGAGAGCCCCTAGTGGTCTACCGGGGAAATATGTGAGTGAAATGGAGAAGTTAATGTCAGGACGACACGTTGGCAATGGTAGCTCAAAGATTAAGAGCGACTGGACGGAAACCAGGAGATCCGTGGTTCAAATCCTGGCCATGACATTGAATTTTTCATGTTGACTCTATCCATCAATCGCTATGTTAAAAAGCAGAGAGAAAACATTATGCACGGCGGTACGCTGAATCCCTAGTACTCACCTATTTCGCGCGGACATTTTAACCCCGAAGGGGAAAAAACATTATGTACATCGTCGGCAGTAAGTAATTCAGTGCCTAGTATAAAATCATTGTGCGCGTCCTTTGGTCGTTACTGAAGATTTGGTGCAGAAACTGGACGAAAAGGTGAGAGAAAACAGACGCTTTACAATTTCATCATTGTGCGACTATTTTCCTCAATATTCTCGTAGTGTTTTGTATCGCATTGTGACCGAGAACTTGAAGTACCGGAAATTGTGTTCACGTTGGGTTCCGAAAATGTTCACGGATTTGCACAAAACCCAACGTTTAGGCAGTGCATCGACTTTCCTTAGACGGCACCACAATGAAGGTGAAGAATTTTTAGACCAAATTGTTACTGGTGACGAAACATGGGTGGCCTACGTCACACCAGAATCGAAACAAAAATCCATGGAATGGCGACATTCATCATCACCCACAACAGTGAAGTTTAAGCAAATTCTGCCCGGAAAATCTTGTGCACAGTTTTTTGGGACAGAAAAGGAGTATTGCTAGTGGAGTTTCTACCTCGTAATGAGACAATCAATGCAGCGTCTTATTGTGAGACATTGAACAATCTGCGCCGTGCAATCCAGAACAAAAGACGTAGCAAGTTGAGTAAGGGTATCGTTTTTATGCATGACAATGCCCGTCCACATGTGGCTAATCCGACCAAAGATCTCATCAAATCTTTTCAATTGGAAACTCTAGATCATCCTCCATACAGCCCTGATCTGGCTCCCAGCGACTACCGTTTGTTCCTGCACTTGAAGAAACATCTGGGCGGTCAGCCTCTTCAAGACGATAACGAAGTCAAAACAGTTGTGACACAGTGGTTAACACGTAGGGGGGCAGAATTTTATGAGGAGGGTATTCAAAAACTGGTGCCTCCATATTCACGGAACTTATGTAGAAAAGTAGATTAAGGTACAGGCTTTCATGTAAAAATAAAATTATTGCGATATCTATGCACGTCTTTTTTTAATTCCAAAACGGTACTGACTTAAAAAACATGCCTCGTATAATTTGACTTATCTATTTTATCTCCAGCCAAGCATAAATGCCATTCAAGAATTAGATAACCATGACACATATCGACTAACCCTGTCTGACGAATTTATTGATCTTAAACTGCAATTTTGATTCTCTGTCCCTAAGCCATTCTTTACAAACATTTCTTTTGAATTCAGGGGTGTTAAAGACCATTGCATCTTAATTATAATCCACTGCCAAGCACAATGGTAAAGCAATGCCTTTTCGAGGGTCATGCTTGTAGGTTGGTTCTAAACAGGGATTATTTCATTACTGTCCTGCCAGCTTGCATTGTGAATTTCACCTCTTGAGACCTGAAATAAAAGGGAAGCCATAAACTATCTCCTCTTAAGAACCACAACGTGGCAACTGAGCAATTAACCAAGGCGAGTTTAATAAGCGAGAAGGAAACACAAAATAACAAAACGGATGTTAGGGAAAGAAGATGGAGAAACAAGAAAAGAGAAAAATATTTACTTATACAAAGGAAGAAACGTCACAAAAGAAGGGGATATTCCACGGACTAATGAAAGCCGTGATCATCAGCAGCATCAGAACGCTATAGTTTGTGGTTTCATCAAAAGGATGTTACAACTGCTCTCCCGCGATGATGAGCTTTTGTATGAGGAAAACTGACGATGTGGAATGTGCTCGATGTTCGTGTAAGAACCGGGAGCGGTAGCTTAATTAAGTCAATCAAAGGCATTCTCAGGGTCGAGAAGAATGCTTAAACTAGAAAAGAAAGAAAGAAAAAAACACCATTCCTTCTTCTCGTGCTACTTGTGAAGGTATAGTAATTAATGCTCTCTTGTTGCAAGTCGGCTTCTTTCTTTTTTTGATATGAGAATTACGTTTTGTTAATGGAAGCAGCGATGACGGCGAGAAAGCTTCGGTGTTCAAACCCTCTGAGGGAGCATTGATTTAAGAAACCGTCAAGCCAAAACAATAGGAGATTCATTAGCTCCGAAATATCACTATTTCGCTGCCATGAAATGTTTCCTTACGTCCTTGATCCTTCAAGGAACTGAAATACAAAAAACGACAGTATATTTTGCCACACAAAGTTTGGTTTCTACTCCATCATTGAAATCACCTCTTAACCAATGCAGCCATTCTCGAAATTCCGGTGTTTAGAGTAATTTCATCTGCTAAAATCCTAATGTTATAAATTTCAATAGCCGTAGGAGAAATGTCAGAACATTGGTTATCATGTTTATGAAAAAAGGGTAAATTAGGGCGAATAGAATATAGAAGTAAAATGTAAAACCACTTTCAGGGATTATTCTTTTCGCTAGCAGTTTCAATGTATTTTAAAATTAATTTATAAACGCTTTACAGAAATTCTAAATGGATCAAGGAACTGTATTACTTCTAACACCGCATCAAATGAATTCTTCCGCAAAACCATCTAAACAATGCTGGAAACAAAGAAACGTATATTTCCTTATTTACGTCATTAATGCGTAGGGTTATGATTTAATATTTCCTTTTGTTGCAAATATAAAATATGCATTATATATTAAAACTTAATTTTGAATTTAAGAGATATTATAAGAACACGACGTGTGCATTTTGTGAAATTTTAGCTGGAAGGAAATGAAGCATGATCAGTAAACTAGTTAATGAGATTTTCAGTGCATTTTCTCGCAGTGCACATGGACCTTTGAAGTAAATTGGTAAAAACTGCTTCACCTGGTCATCTTAAACATTGGTAAATTTATTATTTATGCCAAAAAATGTTATTTTCGGAAAAATGAGATTTAAAACTCTAAATGTATCAATATGGTACAATGCACTGTTTACATCGTGAACATGGAAACACTAAAACTTTCATATTAAAGTATTATTCATAAACGTAACTAATTGCCAGTATTTCTTCCGCTATATATTTAAACAATCTTTTATTTCACGCACCTGCTCGTATATGTCTAATCAAATTAAAACTTCTTAGTTTAATTATCTCTATACGTACATTTCTGTTCGCTTTCTGTGACTAAAGAAGAAAATTAAATTCACATTAATTTCCCTAATATATATAATGGTAACATGGATAGGCTAATGTTTAAGAATTTGACTGCATATCATGGTCTTAAAATCACAATGTACCGCGATCCATATAAACCTTTATTTCAATAGGTCATAACTTTTGAACTAATAATAGGACACACGTGCAACTTTGGGAGATATAATACACAATTGTGAGATTACATTACACTATTTCAAGGACGTATTTAAGGGGAGGATCCAGGGGGTCCGGACCCCCCTTCCAAATGAATGATCATTTCAAACTTTTAATAAATAGTTGAAATAAAACTTAGTTTAAAATAAATCGAAAAAGTTTATTCAAGCTTCTCATCTTAACGTCTCTATTCACTGTCAGGCAGTCATGAAGTTAATTAAGAGATAAACGAAACGTTACTGCACAGCAGTTGTAGAACTCGTTAAAATACACAAATAATATCAATTACAATAATGTATTACAAAGTTAACCAATTCCGATTTATTATAATTTATAAATATTAAAAGCAGAAGCATTATTAACAGTGAAGTATTCTTCATATTTGACTTTGATTTATGAGTCACTATGTTTACATTCAAACTTCACTTACTTGTTGTTGTATAACTGAAACGTTTTCAAGATCATTCGATATCATCCTCAGCTGTTTGGTGACTAAATGAACATTCCTCTTCTTCCGCTACTACGGAGTTCCGATCACTCTGCCATCTGGTGTTAGGGGCACTAAGTTTTAATACTCCATTTAATGCCGGGATTTCAAAATTTATAGCTTTATCACGGCGTTTGGTTATGAATACCTTTTCCTAAATATCCAATTCTATGGGTGTACTTAAAGATTTTAACAGTTTAATGTTGTGGCCAATGTTGTGGTTTTCTGTCCAAAAATGGTGTGAAACTGCAGATTTTTCTGTTTGTTTCAACTTAATGTTCCTCTGGTGTTCTTTTTGCCTGGTTAACAAGTTTCTCTTAGTTTTTCCTATGAAGCTTTTTTCACAGGTTTCAAAATTAATCTGATAAATACCTGATTTCAAATTGTTGGGGATTGTATTTTTCAGTGGTTTATTTAGCAGGTTTCTCAGACTGAATTTGTTTTGGGGTGCTAGTTTTAAGTTTAGTATTTTGAAGATTCGTTCAAATTTTCTAAAAGCCCATGGATGTTAGGTGAATTTTCTATATTGCCAATTTGTGTTTTTAAGTGGTGTGAGAGTGGTATTTTTTGATATTATCTTCAGTTTTTCTTTTTTCTTCATCATGTTCCTTATGATGGCTGGGTTGAATCCACTTAATACCACTATGTCTTTTATGTGTTGTTCCTTCAAAAATTCCTCCTTACTCAGTGGGATGTTGTATAGCCGGTGTATTAGACTTCTAAAGGCAGCTAGTTGATGTGAAACTGGGTTGTATTCATTTTTCTTTATGTAATTATCTATGTTTGTGGGCTTCCTGTATATTCCAAAATCTACACCATGACGATTTCTAGTTATCTTGAGGTCCAAAAAGGGTAGGGTGTTGTCTCTTTCTACTTCCATTGTAAACTTAATGTGATTATCTTGCAGGTTTAGTAATTTTAGATAATCTTCTCTAAGTTTTTCCGGAATGATAGCAAAAACATCATCAACATATCTCCGCCAAAATTTATAAATCTGTGGGAAGACCTTTACTATGTGTGTTTCAAAATAGCTCATGTATAGGTCTGCTAAAATAGGCGAAAGTGTGATCCCCATAGCTAATATTTTTGATTGCCTGTAGAATTTTTGGTTAAACATGAAGTAATTATTATAATTTGTTGATTAGAATTTCCGGATACTTACCTAAAGGTATGTAATTTTTAACTTCTAAGTTCCTATTCCCTTTTTCATTCAAGGAGAACTAATACGTCAAATGCACCAATCAGTGGTTCGCTTTTTAAATATATGATTACTGCTTATATCACTTTATCCCAGGTATAAGAACAAAAAATGTGCAATGTGCAAGGCCTTTCTACAGACTTTATCCAAAGAAACAAGACAAAAGCAAACTTTTCTAAGAACAATTTTGTAGAAGCTTGGGTGGAGAAAGTCATGTGAATATAATATATTACATGTATTTTTATTTTTTACTAACATGATAAAAACACATCCCTGATTAATTATTTGTTAAAAGAAAATAATTCAATGTAAATTTTGGAACCAACCCCCCCCCCCCCCGGAAACTGACTTCTGAATACATGTCTGCACTATTTACATCTCACAGAAAATGTTGGAAGTGTCCTCCACCAGGACCTATACATGTTTGCACTCATCCCACCATATTCTCTGAAGTATATTGGACAGTATCCTCGCCAATGTTACTTATTTCGGTTCGAATGGATTCCTTGAGAACATCAATTGTTTCTTTGATAATCGAATAATCTCAAAAGGTCTGTGGCCCCCCCAGATCCCCTGACCTAACCTCACCGGATATTTTCCTGTGGAGGCATCTAAAATAGAGTTATACCCTATATCTTTACGTCGAATCTTTATGGCATCTGAAATTATATAGACAGTTTAATCCTTTATCCGACATTCATAGATACAAAGACAGAGACAGAGAGAGAGAGAGAGAGAGAGAGAGAGAGAGAGAGAGAGAGAGAGAGAGAGAGAGAGAGAGAGAGAGAGTAAAGCATCGTTCTAGGAAATAATTTTCTTGGATTCACGACATATACGTACTTCCCCTGAAATCTCGATACATATTTTCCTCTACCTATGAGACACAAGGTAGAAAACTTTATTTTTGTTTGTGAAATTCATTTGACATTTGCATCTACTAACGTTTATTTTGATAAAGCCTTTACAAATTACAAAATATTCTTTATCTACTTCTTTGCAGAATTAGTATCACCTCACGTTTCGTTATAGGTACATGGGAAAGAGAAAATTTGATGACATTCAGATGTTTAGAAACTATGTGCTGGCCTTAAAGCTTTTAACTGTTTCCGCGAATTGCAAGAAACAACTGAATGGCCGTAACACTTTAAAATTTATAATGTACTGAAAAATTCAAATTAATGTTAACTTTTATGCCATTGAGGGAGCCTTCTGTGGGGGAAAAAATAATTTTTCTGGAAGAAAGAAGAGGAATAAAGCAGAAATAGCAGATGTCAGAGGAGTTATTTAAAATACAGTGTTTATTTTCAAAATATATTCAACGGTTTCTCAGTTATATAAAACCCTTTACAGGCTTTTCTACAAAATTGAAGATAACAGTTTATCTGTCAAGTGAGTATCCCAACCATGTTACGTTTTAATCAAGCCATTAGAGTAATTTTTTTTGGAAAAAAGATTTTTTTATAAATTATGCATATAAAGGTTAGTTTGGCGTGATAAATTTTCTTATAATGACGTCTTGTCTTTGAATTGCCTACACTGTACATTTTATTCACGGGACCTCAAAACGTGTACTCAACAATGAAATACCTATACAAATTTTTTTGAATGGAATGCAATACTTCCTTTACTTACTACAGGAAAACAGTACTAAAAGAGGATGCTTCAACAAAGAGAAATGAAGTAGTCAAACAGCCAAAAGGACTTACCCTCCAACTAGCTTTTGAAAATAAAAAATAATATTTAAGAGTCTCGTCTACCTTTCACTACTAAAACTAAATTTGAAAAATAATATTTTCCGAATTCTCAATTTTCCTTCAATGACATTAAATTTGACTACGCTCTCAAGTTCCATGTCTACTCGGCCGTTGAAATCACCTAGCGGGCATTCTGGTAGTGAAGTTTGGTTTTGCGTGGGCGTTCGGAATGTGAGAAAATAAAAGAGAAATAAGTAAGAAGCAGCCACCGGGTTAACTACCGCCATCGTCCCACGACCCATCACAACTACACCGAATAAGAATATCCTGCAAGTCAAACTTCTGTCTAACCTTCTGGCTATGTTACATCATACTGCAAGATTTGTTGAAGTTGTTTTTATTGTTTTTATTTTACTGATAGTGGCGTAGAAATTCTACGAAATTTAAAATTGTCGGTGCAACATGCAGCTCTCTAGCCAAAGAATCCCCTTTCGACTTCTATTAATGTAAAGTGAGATCCTGACAATCATTTCGGCTGCTATCCTGTTGCATATCAATTCTTACCTTCAGTAGTATCTCTTGATCTCTTACCTTCTCTAAACTAGTTAGAATGTAATTAGGAAGTACATCATAACACAATATAATGTGTTATTATAACACGATTTTCTCTAAACACTATGTGTATATAACTTAGACACACTGTTCTAAAAAGTTTTTTTGTTTTCTACACACTTAATGCATATTTCGTTCTACGTATAGTGGGTATACAAGAAGCTGAAGCAATGGTGAAATCTTTAACAAGTGGGTCGCTAATCCTGGCTTTGAAATTCCATACTCCTTGCAGGAGAAACAAATGAACAGTGACTTATCACTTAAAAAGAATAAAGCTTTGGAAAATACAAACCATTAAAAATAAATAATACTGCTACAAGATTTGAGCAGTAAGCTTTTGTATTTGTCTTATGGTTTACAGTTACTTATAATTATTCAAACTGCATTCAGAAGAAAGAGGATTTTACAGGCTATTCACAGAAAAGATATTTCACTTTATTGGTCAGATAAGTATCGCAAACATGTATTTTAATAAAAATCATTAGAATCATTTTTGGAATCATTTTAATAATCATAACGAACATAACCAAAACTTTAAAATGTGAAGTGACTTACACTGATCCGGTTTTCTTGAAAACTATCGCACTTATTTTAATTATATTATCTCTCTCAAATAGACATGCACGCAGAAAAACACAAGAAGGGCTTTTAAACAGGCATTTTTATTCCGAGTACTATAAAAATTGTATTACTTTTAAATTTTGGAATTGAATGTTCGCAGGAATACAACACTTCTTCTGAACACTGTAAGTAGCTACCAGGAACTGCGTAATTAACAATAAAAAACTTAAATATTTGTGAAGAAAACTACTACAGGAGAAATATAATCTGAAGTGCAACTCTGAATACAGCTACATCTTTAAACGAAGTGTGCTAAGAGTTCTACTTCCCCTAAGTTCAAACTTTCATAAAAGGATTAGAAGGTGAAAGATGATATTTTACATTCACACTGTTTTATATGGCTCCTACTCTTAATTTTTATTACTTCCATAAACTATATTTGCACGAACCTTATATTCTACTTTACGTGTTAATCAAGATAAACATTTGCTAAAGTAGGTTCATTATAGGAACAAAGGAATTCAATAGACTCAAGCGATAGTCAAGTTTTTTAGTCAGTCACTATACACTGGCTTTGAAATTATACTTTTCCAAGACGTCGTGCGAAACGGATGAAGAACGACAGTTGTTCAAACCAATAATAACGGATATTAAACGACTGATGCCAAAGTCACTGACATGAATAGGTGTTTTAAATAGAGCTATACTTTGTGTAGTCCAGGTTTTATTCCAACTCTTGAGGTTTAACGATTATATAGAATTACACCAAATTCCTTCCGAATGAAGAGGACTCATTCCTTTGATTAGAATATTTAGGATATACACTTCAATCAGTTATATAAATATCCTAAAAACAGAAATGAACTACCTCCTCCAAAAATAAGGGTATGTTTAAAATCAAAAATGCATTTCAAACAAACCTCTCATGGAATAAGTCATATCCAAGATATCCTTTTGATGGTGCAAACTGTACTTTGTCATTCTTTTCAAATCCTCTGGTTGTTCTGGCGGTGTATGGAATAGGTATAAGGGAATTTTAAATTCAGCACGTAACCACCCGTTTTTAAGCATTTAACTGTCTATATCCTTTCCGTTTCCTAATGAATACCTAATGAAGCTATATCTGCACAGGGTTATTTGGAACAAAATGAAGTAGATAGAAAAATGAAATAGTTAGGGGCCATATAGGTATACATGACAATTAAATTACAGATGAAATTACTAAACGTTACGCATTATCCCAGTAGTAATTCAGTTTTAAAGAGTCTACAATCACAATTGAAAAAAAACAAATTTTTGAAATGTGGAACAGCACTTGGATAAACAGCGATAAAGAGCAAATCACTCGAAATTTATTTTTTCCTACTGTTAATTAGGAAATTGTAAACTGCAAGTACTTTTCATCTAATTTTATTTTGAGCCAGTTTGCTACTGGACATGAGAAATTTAGGACTCACTTTCGAAGATTCCACATAGACTCTCCTGGTGGATACCTATGTAAATATGAAAACGTTGATGAAAGTGTTGAACACTTATATTTAGATGTGATCCTGATTCTAAAAGGATATATAATCTTATTCAACAATATTTCATATTGTAATACAGATCCTCAAACACCGCTGATTAATGTATTCTTTAAAAATTTGCACTTCAGCCTTTGAGCACTTTAATGGCCAACTTTTTAAATCATTATAACTATTATCATGTTTAGTTATATTGATCTTTGTATTTATGTGTTTTTGTAACTGGAACTCTAACATACCTCCCTTACTGGTAAAATAGGGTTACTTCATTTGAAGAATAAATAATAATAATAATAATAATAATAATAATAATAATAATAATAATAATAATAATAATAATAATAATAATAATAATAATAATAATAATAATAATAATAATAATAATAATAATAATAATAATAATAATAATAATAATAATAATAATAATAATAATAATAATAATAATAATAATAATAATAATAATAATAATAATAATAATAATAATAATAATAATAATAATAATAATAATAATAATAATAATAATAATAATAATAATAATAATAATAATAATAATAATAATAATAATAATAATAATAATAATAATAATAATAATAATAATAATAATAATAATAATAATAATAATAATAATAATAATAATAATAATAATAATAATAAAATGAAGTAGACAGAAAAATAAACTCCAGCCAGAATGCTCTGTATATCCATTTATAAACGTTGAATCTTAGAGAAAGCCATGGTAATCTAACACATAGTGCTTTATTATGTTGAGTTATGTAATTTGTACATACAGACATGGTCTTTGCCTAAAAGTGAAGTTTTTATTGGGAAGTCTTCAGAACATTTACTTTCAGTGAAATGTATAGAACTTTTAGATGGAATACAACACCTTCACTATCGATAAGTAGACTATAGAATGCAAAAATGGCATCGCTGAACGTGGTTTTCTGGTTAGGTTTCTTTACTGTCAGACATTTTATACTAATTTACTGTAGATGTAAAATATTATTCCAAATCTTAAAAAAAAATATTTTGATTAATTATAATGTAAATGTATTTAAGTAGGCAGTTTAATGCACGGCGTTGACTTACTTAACTTACCAACTTAGAAGAGAAAACCTGTTCCAAGATGCCTTTCTTAATTTTGGGAACTTCAAAACATGTATTTCCCGTGAAAAATTTATATCAGATATTTGATTGAAATGCAATATCTCATCTAAGGAAGTAAAAAGAAGCTTAAGGCTAGAAAAAAATACACTTTAAAATTATTCACGTTTAAACCATAAAACAGAGAAATATTGGAAGTTGGAATGCAGAATTTTTATATTTTTCTCAATTCGATGTTAGTAGATTGTAGCAAATAATTCAAAGGTTAGCTTTTATCGGAAATAGATCTTTTGTGGACACTGAATATACCCATTTATACACCCATTACGAGTATATATTTCTGTGATCACTGTAGCTCAAAAACGAAACATTAAACAAATACTAAAAGTAGTATTTAATAATAGTATCTTCCCATAGATCGAACATTTTAAAGGAAATATTCCAACCCAAAACATTCTTTACGTATAAAATTTGTTGACCTTTTCGGTTTTACAAAAAGTGGTTCAAACGATGATTAAGTACTGCACGTAAATCTCTATACGAGATCTCTATATATACTTACACAGAATTTTTGGAATTTTGTGGGTGTAACCTGTGAAATCCGCTTTATTGGGAAATAATTTGGTATAATTTAGTAGAACTGGTAAACCATAATGTATAAATAATATACACGAAACAGTACTACAGAAAGCACGTGGATCTCTTTAGAACACACAAGGTATTTAAAACAATTTTATTGTGAAATTAGTCATTTCCGAGGTATCGTTTTTATTGATTTGAGATGTAGAATACTTGGTAAATTTTAGTTATGCTATTCATTTGTTTCTCGCAATATGTAATCTGGCTAGCATACAGCAACTCGCTTTTAACATTTGAGAACTGACAATTGATTCAGTTTATCTGCCCCTCTTTTACCTTACAAAGAAATATGTAATGGAACTATTTGTACAAAGTTTCGCCACAATGACGTGAGGTAGGCAAAACAAACTTTGGTTAATAGTTTGTGGAAGCTATATAAAAATAAACCACTGTAAGTGAATAACGTCTTGTAAATGCAAAACATCACACATTTTGTCCAATGTACCGTAAACTTTACAGAAAATTATAAAGCAACGAAAAACTGTTTATATTCCCTAAGTCTCATAGTAAACAAACAACGTAAATTTTAATTTTTGTACCAGGCATAGTAAGTAGGGGAAATATTGCATTACATAGAAAATTTTAATACCGAGATTTATTGTTTTGAGACTTTACAGTTTTAGAAAATGACGCTTACGCGTGAATGTGTCTAAGCAATGTAACTCAGAAGTAAAATTTAGTTAAATATCAAAGCTTATATTTCATTCCAAGGTCAGGACACAAAGGTTCTCAAAAAGAAAAACTCTTGCTGCATTAGAAAAGCAAGTAAAGAAGTGAATCGCTTATAGAAGCTATAGTTGGCACAAATACTCCAGTCAAAACAATATAAAGCCACGCTTATTACCAAATATTCGATAAACCACCTGATGAAACACATTCCACGAACCACCGCCCGCATTTGTTCCCGACAGTGGCTGCTATTTTCAGAAGAATTTCTTCTCGGCCTGAGGTACTTTTCGTCCCACGCACTACATTAGTAAGCAGCACACAGCCATACATTTCCACTGATGTGTCTGCATATGTTGAATCTGATTCGCAAAGAACAGCTACTGCATATGAAGGGAAGAATTCATCACCAAGACTAATGTCTAATAAGTGGTAACGACTACATCACTTTCAGTTATCTTTCAAACAATCTCACCATAACATCTTCTGCAACGCCTATGTTTGATTGCATGCTGCTTGTGTGTGGTCGATCTAAAGGCAATTTTCCACACAAAATGGGAACTTGCAATCTCACTCTTTCCATATTCCGATTCACCTTCAAATGGTTTAAGTTAATTTGTTAATTCACTTACACATTTCTTAGAATTTCTTGGTGTTTTCTGCGAAAGCTAACCTTAATTAACAATTCTGCAAATTCGTGACATGTTTAAAATAAGGTAACTGTTAAACCGAAGTTTCGGTAGGGTAAAATTCTGCCAATCTGATGGATTTCTCTTCTTACTCTTCCACTCAGTAAGTAGAAAACCATTGCATTACACCACGCAATTCGATGTTTCACCGAAATGTCCATGTGAATGTGTGTATATGTGTGAGTATGTGAGCAACGTACTTCTATAACGAAAAGTCAGATAAATATCAAACTTGGTATATATAAATTCAGTATCTCCAAGGACGCGACACAAAGACTGAAGAAAATTTTCTGACGTTCACCTCATCACCTCATACTTACGAGGGTGGTCTGAAAAGTTTCCGACCTAATAATGACACAAGATATTTTTTCAGAATTTTTTTTATATATATTTCAACATAGTCTCCTTGTAACTCTACACACTTCTCCCAGCGATGCTCCCAATTCTGTAACCCGTCCTGCAAAATAATTGTTCACGAAGGTGATTGCCTCCTCATTTGACGAAAATCTCTGTCCTTCGAGCGCAATTTTCAGATAAGGGAACAAAAAGAAGTCGCTTGGTGCTAGATCTGATGAGTAAGCAGTTCAAACCGTAATTCGTGGATTTTCGCCATTGCAACTGCTAAGGTGTGAGACGGTGCGTTTTCTTAGTGAAACAGGACTTTCTTTTTCTGCAAATGTGGCCATTTTCCCGCAAGTTCTGCCCTCAGCTTGTCAAGTACTGATGTGTAGTATGCTCCTGTAATGGCTTTTTCTTTATGAAGATAATCGATTAAAATAACTCCATGACTATCCCATAAAAAACAGTCGCCATCACTTTTCCAGCCGAAAGAAAACAGTTTTTGCTCTTTTTGGAGCTGGTTCTCCCTTTGTAATTCACATTTTGGACTGTATTTTTGTTTCGGGCGTATTATGTTGTATCAAAATTTCATCTACTGTACTTAATCGGTGCCAAAACTCGGATTTATTGCGGCTAAACTGCGCCAACAGAGCATTGGAACTGTTCATTCGAACACGTTTTTGGTCAAACGTGAGCAAACGAAGCACCCAATGCGTGGGCAACTTTGTCATGTCTAAATGTTTATTTAATATGTGACAAACACGCTCTTTTGACATGTTCATAGCCTCTGCTCTCTCCCTCACGTTAATTCGGCTGTCGTCTAGCACCAGTCGCTGAACTTTGGCGATGTTTTGGACGTCCCGAACGTTCACCGTGTCCCAAACTCTTACGGCCACGTTTAAATTCAGCTGCCCAAAATTTCACTGTGGTAAATACAGTGCATAGTCCCCATACACAGAATCCAACTCATTTTTGATTTGCGCAGGCGTATTGCCTTTCGTAAACAAATATTTAATGACTCGATTTTGTCCATTTTCATAAAAACAATCACATCGACTCACTCAAACGACTGTGAAATTTTGGTAACTGTCAACAGATGAACAACAAAATCGACTGGCATTTATTTAGGAGTGCTACCATCTTCATGTTGAAGTCAGAAACTTTTCAGACCACCCTCGGATGTGGAAGAGTTTCGAAAATGTTTATTTTCGCAAAGAGGCGGCAACTATTTTGAATAAACTAAAATATATTGAACATATTTAAATGTCAAATGAAATGCATATCTTACACAACGAGCATAAGTTAAGCAATATATGCAAACATACGAAAATATAACTTTAAAAGACGTGATTTCAAACAACATTTATATGGATAGCCAAGATATTTTAAATGCTGGCCGTGGAAGCTTGAGAGAACTTTTATATGGCATAATTCGTTTGTGAGTTATCCGTTATTAATGGTTCGAACTGTTCATTATTTTGTATTTTGTTTTCAAATTGTTCGTTTTCAGTTGTTTACCACATTTGCATGAAAAGAGTATTTTCTAAAGATGTAACAAAAAGATTTTAAAGAAAATCTCTTCGCTCGACATGGAAATATTTACGAAAATGTTGTTGAAATATGTATCTATAATTTTCTAAGAATAGAATCTTAAATCTTCTTTACTCTGAAGGACTTCTGTTAACACGTTAACCGTAAGAAATAGACATAATCCTAATTCACAATCGATATAGATAGTTTAGGTCAAACTTTTTGTGAACCTAATCATTTCGAGATACTCCTTGTCATTGGTTTGAACTTCCAAATACCTATAGGTTCATTTCAACTAGGAAGTCATTATTCGTTTTTCTACTTCTCGGTCACGCAAAGTGAATAGAATTTCTGAGTCATTCACGCGAGCAGGTCCTAAAAAATCTGACTATCGCATAAAGCCTACAGTGCTCTCGTATTCCCCTTGTAAATGTGTGTAGTGTTTAACGCCCGCTTTTACTACATACGGCACCGCAGGCGATGGCACTAATGATACAGGAGATGAACATGGAGCACCGGTGGAATGAGATGGCGGGGGAAACCGGAGATCCCGGAGAAAACCCGCCCCAGCGCCATGATGTCCATCACAAATATCACTTTGCGGTCGCCTGGGATCGAACCCGGGTCGCCTTGGTGAGAGCCAAGCGGCCTAACCACTGAGCCACGGCGCGGCCTTATTCCCCTTGTACTTACAAAGAAGTAAGCAAAAGTAATTTATGTAAATTCTTATTTTAAATAATACAGAGTGAATAAAATTATAAGAGTTGGTAAGAATAGCTTGTACACGAGCAGTAAAGTTACAATATGAGTTCAACACGTCAGATTTCTCTCTTAATCGTGGGCAGAGAAGCAATTTCAAAGCTGTCACACAGTGATTAGCTTTAAAAAGGTTTAACTATCCCTTAGTATTTACTGTATTCTCATTGTATTTGCAAGAAAATAATTATAATAGAAACACTTATCTCAGTTAACATGAAGTAGTTAGAAGAATAAGAACTTTATTTAAATAATTTGTGGAACAACCGGTAGCAAAATTCGTATGAATGTAGCAAACTTTGCCCTCATATCGCGGAAGAAATAGGAATAATTTTTATTTCAGTATTTTACTATGTTTTACATTTGTGCTTAATTATTCATAAGCACAAAGTATTTTTCTCTCCTGCTGCTATATGCTCCACTTTGTAAAGTCTATCTTTAAAATCTTCTCTATATTAATCTAAAATTTATTTTTGTTTGTAGTTATGTATCATGCTTTAGTAACTTTTGTACCTATTTCAAAAACGTATGCCATCTTAACATATTATCAGTCTTTAAATTGCTTTTCAAGTTTATATTTAGGGCTAAAATGATCTTAAACAGATCTTCCTTTAATAGAAATCACAAATAACCACATTTTAAATACTTCTGAAAAGAATATGTTGGTATCCGTCTGCAATATACAATAAACTATATCCATAAGAACTTGACTCATATTTTGAGCTGTCTTCAAGCTTCTTGCATCCAGCAAAAAGGATAGCTAACACGATACGTTTGCGGTATATGTTTTTAGTTTGCTACTCTTGTAAAGAAACTGACGGCTGAAGCATGGGTCAAAGAAGCAAGTAAAGCATTCCTTTCTACATTATTACATGTAGGATTTCTGTTCGACAACGAAACACTTCTATAAACATTTTCTCTTGGTTATAGTACATAAGCGGAGATGCTAATGCAGATCCGCCAGCAGGAGGTGAAGGATGTAAAACCAAACAAATGCTGACAAAAAAACATCTATCGGCCAGGTTTGTACAGCTCCTTCGCGGTATTTTTATGGGACATTCTGCCACCATAGTCATCGCTGTGGCAAAAATCCCCAAAAGAAGAGATAGCCTGACCACCACCACATTCTTGCAGCCAGCTTCTCGGTGTGGCTGTCACACACGCCGTTTCTGATGTGAGCCGCCATTCTTCAAATACCTGTTCTGCTGGACGGCACGCACCCTGCCTAAGAATTAACTTGGAGGGAACAAAGGATTGATTACAATACTACACTAACACAGACAAAAACAAAATACATCTGGAGGCGAGCTAGCCACCGAAAGTTAACAATCGAGAGCTCTGATTAGCAAGTATAAAAGATGTCGCCGCGGTCGCTAATGGACTGGAAACCTGGATCTAGTGTCGCATTGCAGGGTTTTCAACTACAATGCAAATGTTGTGTGACTAGTAAACTTTCTGGGTGTAGGCAATATACATCTGATTGATGGATGGATATCATATTCTGTTTCACAAACACAGGCAAAGTTCACGACTTTAATAATAATAATAATAATAATAATAATAATAATAATAATAATAATAATAATAATAATAATAATAATAATAATAATAATAATAATAATAATAATAATAATAATAATAATAATAATAATAATAATAATAATAATAATAATAATAATAATAATAATAATAATAATAATAATAATAATAATAATAATAATAATAATAATAATAATAATAATAATAATAATAATAATAATAATAATAATAATAATAATAATAATAATAATAATAATAATAATAATAATAATAATAATAATAATAATAATAATAATAATAATAATAATAATAATAATAATAATAATAATAATAATAATAATAATAATAATAATAATAATAATAATAATAATAATAATAATAATAATAATAATAATAATAATAATAATAATAATAATAATAATAATAATAATAATAATAATAATAATAATAATAATAATAATGTCATTTCAATTTAACGCCCACAAGTAATGTATTTTAGTAATTAAATGTCCGAAAGAAGTTCCACATATGTTCTCCCCTTTTCATCAATCATCCACACCAGTTTGGAAAGAAGGTTCCATTGTAAAATAGTGTAAACTGTAACTTAGGATACTGCAAGGTTTCTCCGGTAGTTGTTCAATGATAAGAATCATTAGCAGTTTTGGCAACGTTCTCGAAACTAATGCTCAAAGCTTCAGTTTATTCATTCCAGATGAAATAAAAGACATGGTTCAGTAAGACAGCGTGGTTTATCAAATTATTTACTTATAAAATCAATAATTATAAAGAAATGATAAGGAAGTAGTAAATAATTACAATAAATAGTTTACATATATTAAAATCAGTGCACAATTTAAGAAACGTGAGTTACAGTTCTGCCAATGGATAAGAAGTCGTTAGTCAGGCAAGTTACGTGTTAAGGCAAGTAAGCAATTAGGCGTTCCGATGAATTCATCAATAAGAAACCCATTAGCTCAAAGTTCAGGTAAAAACAACTCAGCATGTTCAAAATTAATTAAGACAGGCATATACCAGTTCAGAAAGTTACAAATGGAAAGAAAAATTCTTAGAATTTAGCAAGTTCACGAGTAAAAATTCTGTTTCAAAAGCTTAAGATTCGGCTAGTATAAAAGGGAACTTTGGTAGGGTGATTATGAAGTTGGTGAGACTTAAGTTCATAAATAAATGTGCATTTCCAAAATTTGTGTCTCATTTCCTTTTACATTTTACAGAAGTAGTTTTACCTTGATCAACTATACATAGTACGAAGTGCCTAAAACCGTTCAGGTTATCTCTAACTTAACGGAAGCCGTTACAGAATCCTTTATAGTATTTCAATATATACATTTCAAAATGACTTACGCTTCACTGTAATTTCGGAAAGAGTTAATTTAAATCCTTAATTTATAATACTTCAGAAATTAGCATACATAATACTTCACTAGTTGAAGTTTCGGGTGCTAAAATTTAGAAACAGATTCATTCTTACTTTCTTTTCGGGAAACAAATTTTACTGAACAAAAGACTGTTTTCAGTAAATTAAATGCCAGGTCAGGAGATGGCGTGAGCATAGAAAATTGTGTCAAAGAAACGTAACTACTTAACCTGATATCAAGCTGTATTGATCTTTGCTTCTTAAATCGACGGATTTCCATTTTAAGGCCGGTTTCCAAGATGCTGGTTTTCAGGTCAGCTTGTCCTGGAAACCGGCCTTAAAATGGATATCCGTCGATTTAAGAAGCAAAGATCAATACAGCTTGATATCAGGTTAAGTAGTTACCTTTCTTGGACACAATTTTGTATACTCACGCCATGTCCTAACCTGACATTTAATTTATTGAAAACTACCCCCCTCGGTAGAGTGGTGGTAGCATGTCTGTCTCACGCCCAAGAGGTCCCGAGTTCGAATCTCGGTCAGAATGAGTTATCTGGATACGGGTTTTCCGGGGTTTTCCCTTATCCTGAAAGACGAATGTCGGATAACTCTAAGCTCTATGGACCCCGAGCTAATTTGAGCATTATTTCACCCATTCCGTTCATTGTCCGTTATGACTTAACATTGGAGGATGTAAATTAGAAATAAAAAAACTAAAAGTCTTTTGTTCAGTAATGCGAATTTTGATAGTGTTTTGTCGTTGTTTATGTTGGTTTTATATCCTGTATTTCATTTGTGGTTATAACATTTAATAAATATCCTGATGATGGGAGAGATGCACACTCCCGAAACGTTGATATCTAATCAATTTTTCATATGGCTTGTTGCCCGAGAAGAAAGTGAGCATATTCGTCGCCAGAAAAGCTTCAGGTCTTATTTTAGATTCATTCTTCATTCTCAATCTGAAACTCGCTACAAGTAGCTCATTAATAGTCTCCATAACGTTTTTTTTAATATACTTATTTAGAGTTGCTTTAGCAACTACATTATATATCGTGCCTATTTTGTATAAATATAGTGTATACAATTAATTGGTTACAATTATTTACTTAGAATTAGATTTGCATATACAAGTTTGTTCATTTGAGGACCAGCAGTACGTGTTTGAAGTTTGATGGAGTGTTCAGAAAGGTGGATAAGTCTCCAGTGATGTGATGAAGCGTATTCCTTGCATTCTGTGAGGAGATGGTTTACTGTGAGGCGGGTATTGCTGGTCTTTGCTAAGGAGGTATGAGTGGGTTAAGAGTGTCCCCTTTTCCTTACTATATGCAATTTTTCTGGAGGCGATTGATTTCAGATCTATTTCCATTTTGTATTTATTAATCTGGAGAAGTATTTGGTAATATCCTGATAAGGTACTGTTTGTTGTTCATCTGACTCTGTTAGTTGACTTGCTTCTTTAGTACCTTTGTCAGCTTCTTCATCTCCCTTAATGCCGCAGTGTGAAGGGACCCACATGAAATTAACAATTTTCTTTTTATTTAGAACAATGAAATAAAGACTGTACATTGACACAAAAGTGAATAAAAGAGAACCAGTAGTAGATAATGGTGGCGTAAGACAAGGTTGTCCTTTAACAACCGCACCTTTTAATTTGTATTTTGACGAAATAGTAAGGATTTGGTCGAATAAAGGTCAATGGAGGCATTAATGTATCAGGAGCTAAATTGAAAACTATGTTGTATGCAGATGATCAAATAATAATGGCCACAAATGAAGATGACCTGCAGAAAATGCTGTATAGTCTAGATAAAACTGCTACAGAATATGGAATGAAAATATCAGCAAATAAATCCAAAACCATGGCACTTAAAGGTATTAATCCTGTAAGATCAAAAATAGTGTTAGATAACATAATAATTGAGCAGAAATCACACTTTAAGTATTTAGGATGTAATGTCTCGTACCAAGGGGGAAGCCGATATAATAGAGCAAATAGATAAATTTAACTATACAACAGGCACAATAAAAAGAACATTAAAAATAAAGCAAGAAAGGACTCTATAATAAAACTATACAAAACAATGGCAATACCAACTCTGATCTATGGATCAGAAACATGGATACTAACAAAAAGAAATAGTACGAGAATACAGTCATCAGAAATGAAATTCATAAGAGCAATAGCTGGATATACCAAAATTGATAAAAAACGTAGTCAGGATATTAGGACAGAATTAAAAGTAGAAGAAATAAACCATACTATTGAAAGAAATAGAAATCAATAGAAAGAACATGTTCAGAGGATGAATAATAACAGAATACCAAAAATAGCCTTAAACTATAAATCTACAGGAAGAAGAAACCAGGGAAGACCGAAGAAAAGATGGGCAGACCAATTTGGACCCGGAACGGGTTAAACATCCAAAGCCGTGAAGTAGAAGAAGAAGAAGAAGAAGAAGAAGAAGAAGAAGAAGAAGAAGAAGAAGAAGAAGAAGAAGAAGAAGAAGAAGAAGAAGAAGAAGAAGAAGAAATAAAGACTGTGGATATCTTGAAGTAGTTGAAGGTCGGTTGATCGTTCTCTGAGACTTTGGAGAGAATTTAATGAATCAGAAATTATAAGAAATCTCTTCTCACTGGATTGGACTATGTATGTCAAAGCTAGCTTAAGTGCAGAAAGTTCGCAGAAGAATATGGAATTATTAGGAAGTTTCAACTGAAGCTGCCTATCCGGTTAATTACAGCGCATCCATTGTCCATTAAATTTATCAGTCAACTTAATTGGCGTTATCTATTCTTACTCATCCATGAATACCTACCAGTCCAAAAGATGCTGTAGTTCTTCACTGTAGCAGCCGGAAGTAGATTCATCAACAATGTAGATATTGGAGATAGCATAAAAATGTCGCACTTTGAGGGAAATTTGTTCTCTAAAGATTTAACCAAGGACATACAAATGGAAGCATTTACATTTATAACATTGCTTATTTTGAACTCTGAATGTTTGGTATATACAGCAAATAATGGGCAGGACTTCGTGTACTTCAGATTTCTTCGCGCCATTCTTTGCGGTGCAATAACCCCCTTTCATCATCCTTTAGTGTAACGAAGCTTGTTTTTAATACTGCAAACAGGGATTGGTCCATGGGATTGTAGAGAGGGACACAGTAACATGGCAGACTGCTAAAGAGAGACACTCTTGAAAACGTTGTATTGACGAATAAACAGATAAGACGCATGTAACACATTTTGGGAAATGCTACTTAACAAGTTAAACCGTACAAAGTACAAAGGAAATATAGACAATGTAACAGTAGCATTTGGCAAAAGAATGTGAACCCTCCTTTTTAATTTTGTTACAGTTAATTGTACTTTTATGCTCTACAATTCGTCTTCTTTTAATGACAAGCATTTTAAAGCTACATATAAATATTTAAATTTATCTTGTACTATTTAAATAAAGCACTGCATTGATCTTAAAATACAATTTATCGTCTTTTAGAATCTTTTACTACTTAGAATATCCCTTTATTATCACAATTATTTATAATTTATAATAAATAATTTATTACCTTCAAAATTAGTTTCAGAGATTTCGTATATAAACTTTTCTATGCACTAAGTTAAAAAAAATTCATGAGGTTATTCCTAGAAAAGTAAAGATATATATTTCACTTGTCTCAGGAAAAACAATATTTTGGAAAACTTGGGCAGTTTGGAATGGAGATGTTTTCTTAAAAATCTTCGTGTGACATCCTTAGAAGATGCTGAACTTAAATACCAAGTTGTATTAAAATGCCATACTCATTTTACGCAATGTGGTAAACAACTGAAAACCGAGTAATTTAAAAAAAAGCTAAATATTTGACAGAAACGTAGAACGGGATGAATGACAAATGACATGCCACAAAGGTAGTCTGACATATACGACAACGCCTTTTAAAGATGTCTATATATTGCTACGTTTAGTGAAATTAATTATTTTTCATAACTTACCCTGGAAAGGTTGAAGGATTTAATAACTGTATACAATAGTTTTTCTCATAGATTTAGAAATGCCTACACAAACATTTGGTTAACCTTCTGTAGCAGGATTGCTCTGTTGTTTAGGTTTCGATGCCCCAAAGTTGCAGCAACATATATAGCAAGATTCGTGCTGGTATCTCGTTTCCCGTCGTTGGTCTTACTCTTACCTTCGTACAAAATGTTATGATTTGAAGATGATGTTCCCCGAAGTTATCAAGAAAATCCTTAATTATACCTCGGCTAGCTTTTAATATTCTTCTGTTATATTCTTACTACGAGCAATGAAAACTAATTACAAGAGCGGTAACGAGTGAAGAAATCATTAACATTTTTAATTTGAATTTCTATAAGAAATCAATCTTTTCTTTATTTCTTTTAACACCAAATCCATTACAATTCTGGTCACAAAACTTTATACTGTGATCCGAATCAATCTAATACTTCAAACTGAACACTTAAATATTTTCGAGCAATTTAAAAATCGTCGGATCTCTTCAGCGTTCCAGAAAGAAAGACGAATTTTCTTTCGCTTTCTACATCAAGATTATTTAATCCTTCGTTACTATCACTACCCATATATTACTTTTATATGATTGGCCGATTTACTACTACGTCACTACATTACGTAATACAATTATTACTATGGCCAATCACAAGATAACATATATTTTTACACAATTTTGTTTGTTCTTCTTTTATAAATTTATAAATTTTTCAAACCCTTTTTAAATATAAATCAAAACAACTGTTATACTTCTATATATTAATTTTGAATTAAAATGTTTGGGGTGATCCATAACAGGTAGAGTCCAAAGAGCATTTCATATTACCATAACAAAGAGTGATTAATTATGAAAACAAATGAATACGCTAACATTTGATTTAGCTCTTTAGAATTTTGCGCGTTGTATGTTGTGAAAGTTCAGTAAATATATCAGAGCAAAATAGAGTAAAGCTATATATTTAGATTTTTATAGATAAATACCCATAAATGATCAGGTAGCATTCTACTGAAGAAAGGAGGTTTTGTAACTTTTCCTCCCAAGTTTAACGGAATTAGCTTGTCCAATCTATCTAAACCGACCTTCAGAAATAGCTCTTAAACTGTAAAAATCTCAATAAGAACAAATCGTGAAAGACATGCATATGCTCCTTGCCTTATAAAAAGAATCAAAGAATGACTTTTTCAATCACAGTGCCCGCTCCGTTTTATTCCTAGTTTGATTTTTACAGAAACGACAAGCATTTGAAAATAGTTTATGGGACCATGTAGCGGATACATGTTAAGTAGACTGAAGTGGTGTGCTACTGAATCTGAGTTTCTGACCCAAGTTCGTTCCCTCTCACTGTTGTTATCTATATTAGTCTAATTTATCTCGATTAGGGAAATAATATATAAAAGTCATGTACTACAGCTTGTCTGAGTTTATTTCAGTTAAATAAACAACAATTTAGCTGCTAGCCTGTTACATATTATACTTGTCCAGATTGCTTTGCAGTTAGTCGAAATATGTATTATTTCTCGTCATATCCCTAATACGTTTTCAAGTTCTGGACCTATTGTCACAGGAAGTTACGGATCGAGTTGGATGTTGTGAAAGCAGAATGCACTTGTCTTTATCCATAAAACTTTGATACCGTCTTCAATATTTCCGTTGATAAGTTTACTATCGTATACGTAAAATATGAAGCTATTAACAGTGAAGTAAATAAATATAATACTTTGTAACATAAAACTTCTCTTATCTTATAAGAAATGATGGAAGTTTCTTAATAATTGATTAGGATCGCGATTTCGTGAATACTCATTCACATCATCAGCTAAACATCCTGTTGTCAACGTCACGTTCACCAAAGATTACCATGTTTTCTCAAGTACAACCAAAATCTAAGAATAAAACAAAATTAAAAACAGAATCGACTGCCAGTATTTCAAAATTCATTACGCGATATTTACTTATTAAAATAAATGTAATTTAACTTCTGGATATTTTTTTTATTTTTATTTATTTATTTATTTATTTATTTATTTATTTATTTATTTATTTATTTATTTATTTATTTATTTTTTTGCTTGTTCCATTTAACTGCCTTTAACTGCTATGGTCATATCGGCGGCCGTTCTCCTTTGGAACACACTGAAGGTGTTAACTCGTTATCTTTGTTTTTTTTTTAATCATGAGATCACGCACACATTCACACCCTCGTTCATACTTCTAGACTCTGGGAAGGATGGGGAATTATCTTCGTCGGAGAAAAATCCCCACCCTCACCACCGGGAATCGAACCCAGGACCCCTAGCACGGCAGGCAGGTACTCTACCGCCTGAGCTACGGGGCCAGTCAACTTCTAGATTTATTTCATGGTTAAATGACCAAAAATGATCTGCTACGGCCGATTTATCAGTTTGTTTGTACTTAATGTTACGAAAATGTTCTTTCGTTCTGGTTTCAAAATTGCATTTTGTCTTTTCAATATAAATTTTAAAGTTTCAAAAAACTTCTGGCTATGCAATAAGTAATCCTCTTTCACCTTTTCTTGCTGATCTTTTTATGAGTTTTTTGAAATGCAAGTCACTAAAGCATTTCCTTTAATTTTTAAAGCCTGGTATATATATATTGATGATATTTTTGCTACTGTTCCTGATAAACACATAAATGATGCTTTAAAATTACTAAATTCGCAAGATAAAGCTATAAAATTCACATTAGAGACTGAAATTAATGAATTTCTTCCTTTTCTAGCTCTAAAGATAATAAGAAATAATAATAAATTCAACTGGTATTTATAGGAAGTCTACTCATATCGATAATTACATAAAAATAAAAGTTTTAACCCTTTTTCACATAAATTTGCTGTTTTCAATAGTTTGATTTATAGATTAGTATATATATATATATATATATATAAATTTAATAAAGAATATAAAATATAATTAATACTGCTTTAATTAATAGTTTTAATAAAGACTTTATACATAGAAAATGGGAAAAAAATAAATATAAAAAAACTGTTAATGATATTTCTGCCCTTAAAAAATAAAAGACGATTATAATTTAAAAAATTTACTTACCATCCTTGGGTTAATAAACATTTTCAAATTTTTTTAAAGAGTGTCGAATAACTTTAGTTCCTCAAAATAAATATAGTATTAAAATTTACTGCATTTCTCTAAAGAAGATAAAATTCCTAATAATAAAAAAAATCTGGTATTTGTCGATTTAATTGCTTCGATTGTGATAAGGTTTATATTGGAAAGACAAAACGTAATTTGGAAACCAGAACGAAAGAACATTTTCGTAACATTAAGTATAAACAAACTGATAAATCGGCCGTAGCAGATCATTTTTGGTTCTTTGACCATGAAGTAAAAAGAAAAGATGAAATTAATATAAAAAAAGCTATAAATAATAATGACATCCAATCAAATAATAAAGTTATTACAATAAAAATTAAACCTTGAGTTGCCTGATTATAATTGTTTTCTAATAAGGCATGATGGCTTCATGTAATTGTAATTCCTGAAGCTAATAATACTGTTGTATTTAGAAGTGGAATTATTAAATTATTAAAACAATTAAATCGTCCGATAGATTTTATGGTTTGGAAAAAGATAAACATAAAAGAATAAACATCGCGCGATGAATTTTGAAATACCGGCAGTCGATTCTCTTTTTTAATTTGTTTCATTTTCAGATTTTGGTAGTACTGGCGAAAACATGGTAATCTTTGGTGAACGTGACCTTGACAACAGGGTTGTTAGCTGATGATGTGAATGAGTAGTCACGAAATCGCGATCCTAATCAATTAATAAGAAAACTTCCATCATTTCTTATAAGATAAGTGAAGCTTTATGTTACAAATTATTATATTTTTATATGTTACTATCGGACATTACATTGGCTAACTATGGGAATTTGCTGCCTGGGTATCGCGGGTGGTATAAGAATAAACACCAGTTAAATTAGATAAGAGATGTAATGGAGCCTAAATACAGAGCTATTTCATGCGATTTGTAGACTATTTGAGAATGTAGATTGTTTTTGATTGACAGCATTAGAGCCTGTACTACTGAAATATAATAACTTCTAACGTAGCAATAACTTTACGGTTTAAAATAAATTTTTCCGTAATAACAATTATTGCGAGTCGTTGAAATGCAGAATCCTCTTGCCGCGACCGCCAAATGTTAAATCCAGTGTGCTGTTAAAGTACTATGAACTCCCGATACACTAGTCAAAAGTGTTTTGGTACTGATCAAAAACACGTTTTCCAACCCTTACTCAGTGTACTGATGACATATCTGCAGTTCGTTTTTCTCTAGCACGTCATAATTTTTGAATAATTACATTTTTAATATACAGATCTGTTGTTTATTTTATTATTGCATCTATAGATAAAATGAACTCACGAAAAACTTTGTGCGAACTAAATCATGACGGTGAAAGTTTTAAGTGTCTTAAGAGATGTTTGGGATACGAAGAATGATGAACAATTGAAGGCAAGAATTTATTGGGCCACAGATCCAACAGTGAATGTGACACACGACAAAACCAACGGCTCACACATTTAGCCTGCTTCCTGTGTTGAGCTTTTCCCAGTGTCCCAATTTTGTAATTAACTTTCTTAGCAGACAAGCTTCCTAAGTACATGTTATCCCTTACAAATGATAATGTATTATATTAATTGTTCACATGTATTTTATTCCTAAAGTATTCTTTCTGAACAATTAGGCTTTCTTTTATTGTATCATTATTTCCTACCTTGATATGTTTCTTCTCACTGCTGTTATCCTCTAGCACTTTTCTTCTATATATATATATATATATATATATATATATATATATTGTGAGGTAGGATTTCTACTGAAAACTAGAACGTAAGCACATTAAGGCTAAACGTTTCAGTCCATTGAGTACCTGCAAGCCTTTGCAACAATAGCACTAACCATGATGTTTCCCAGTGGATTATTAATAGCTGCAATGCTTAATTTTCATTTAAAAAATGAGTCAGGTATGGCTTCATTTGACTACACCGTATTTGCATACTTCTAGAACAGCTATCCAACAGCATTCTGTATTATCGTCCTTATATTAAGGGATAAGTGTGAAAGATGACATAATAACCGACTGTCATTTCCGTCAAGTGTAAACTTTTGGAGTACATTGAGTCGAGTTTTCAAACTTAGGTGAGTATAGAGTATTAGGTTGTATTTATTTATTTTCTTATTTCGACAGCTAACTGCAGACATAGATGCTCTGGCTAAGCGCACTTCTAATTCCTTTTATCCTATTCAAAGACATATTTTATGCTTCATAAATGTTGTAACCAAAGTTTGTTACATTGTTCCAGATGCTTGCCCACGGTGCAGGGTGTGCTGTGATTAAACCAAAAGATTGATATTAAAAATTCAGCCAAAATATAAATTTTGCAGTTCTTTTCTAAAACAGTACAGCTTCTTAGAAGATTCGTCCATGTGTGTGTGGGAGTGTCTGATAACTTCATAACTCAAATACACAAAAATCAGGCAAATGCACAATTTTATATCTAAGTGAGGCTCCATTCAAATTACAATACTACGGCTTTCAGGTAATTTTTCACACTTCCTAAAAGTCTCTTTAAAAGAGAATATTCTTCTTCTTCACTTAAAGGCATGAGCAATAATTTGCCATTCCGCATTAAAATATTTTCCAGGTTTCTTTTCTAAGTCCTGCCACAGTTACAGAATATTATATCCTAATATTAATTTAGTCAGTCTTGTATCTGCCACTCTTTTAAATCTTCTTTCAATTGTTCTGTATCACCTTTTAATCTATCATTCTGATTAAAGATTTTTAATTCCTCTCGTATTTCTTCATTTTTATATGATTCAGTTTAGTGCACCCCTTAATTCTCTTCATAACTTCAATTTATAAAGCTTTATCTTACATTTTTACTTTTTATTTACTGTTCACAATTCACTTCCATGGATATAACAGGTAGTCATAACTTTATAACATTTTAGCTCGCTTCCCTTCTAATTTTGTTTTTAAAAAAATCGGTTTTAATTTTTCAGGGAAGTTAACCCTGAAAAAATGCCAGGAGTTATAAATTTGAAGATAATTTTTCCCCATGACTGACCAATCTACGGGCTGGTAACCTATAATGAGGAATTTTATTTTACTCAAATCCTCCAAGGAATTCAGCCGGAAAAAAAACTAATTAATGCTTCAAGTATCTCATGTATGACAACGACTTTATTAAAATAGTATACATAAGTTTGAGATACTGGCAACATAAATAAAATTTGTATATTTTCAATCTGCTCCAAATAACCGTTAAACATATGTTCTTCAATTTCTTTGAAACCCAACATGTCAGATTCTTTTTCACAATACGCGATTGAATCACGCTGTCTGACAGTGCAAAAGCAGAAGTTATTACTTGTGCTATTGCCTAAATAAAATTATTTCTTCTTTGAGATTATCTCGTTTAACATAAAACCTAAGAATACACCAAACAGTAACCTTACCATTCAGAAGGTCCCGTCAAAATCCCGTGGGCAAACCGATTTGAGTATTTTCATAGTTTTCCTCAATAGATAAGGTAATAACAATTGAATATTCAAAGTTCCATCTTAACTTTAGTTTACAGCAATAGTAAAAATGAAAATAGATGGTAATAGGAGTGCTCCGTCTTCTACCAACAGATAATGAAAGGAGGTACACTGGACGGCAACCTAATGCCATATGACCGGCACAAGTACAAACAGATATACAATGCCGAAACTAAGGTCTCTTTGGACATATAATGAAACACTTGCTTTTGAATAAGGATGAGATCTAGAAGGCTGAACTATCTACCACTTATTGATCTACAATATCGGTATCGTCTAACAGAACCCTGTTAAAGCAACCTAAAATAAGTGGGAAAAAAGAAGAAAAGTAACGTTTCATATGAATTGAGTACACAACTACTCCGAAATAATTGTAATTGGTGGAGATATTCGTGTGACTGCCACAGTTTTAACTCTTTAACGTGCCAGATATTTTATGGTTTCGCTTTAATCCTCTAAAGCCCAAATTTGTTTACTACGATGGTAAAAAAAAAACTTTTCCCCAGTATTATTGTTTAAAGTTGCATTACGAAATCTACAAGAATTTGTTAAATTAAAAAAGTAATTTTAATTAAAATAATGTTTTGTTACTTTGAAGTCACAATGTGGCACAAAGGCTAAGGTCCATATCTCTGTGAACTTCCAAACAATGTACTAAATCATAAAATTACATTTCTGTATAGGCTATTACAACATTTATGAATAGAAAGACAAATGCATTCTAGACGCGGGTCATATTGTTTTTTCATAAGAAAACAACATCGTATGAACTGTTTAATCTCTTCAGTAGTAACATTTATGCTCTTGGCTGGATTATTTTGAACACTGTAAAAATTTGTTTGACAAGAAATCGAAGAAAGACAATTTTCCTCAATGGATCTTTTAAAATAGTATATTGCTGGCTGTAGAGAATCAGAATCTGAAAATAACAGCCCTTTCCATGGAAGTATTGGTTGAGCCAATCGGTCTCTAGATGGTCCCTACATCACATTACTATAGTTTGTTTCAGAAATATCTTCATCTCTTTCTTCTACATCTGGAACAGGAGTGGCAGAAATGCTGCTTCATTTACACATAGTTCATAAGCTGATTCACCCTAACTTTTTGATATAATTGTGTTGGCACTAGTAGCTTGAATCTCCGTTTCTTCATCGCTGTCAGATGCAAGAACTGAATCATATGACACATATCCATTTATTGGACAAGCATAAAAAATGTGAGGATACATAATACTTCACCTAAAACGAAATTGAACGAATTGATTTTGTAAGCTGCATTATGTTTACGAAGTGTAGCTATCAAATATATGATGTATATCAGAAATATGATTACAACATTTTGCTTTATATACAAAAGAGAGTATAACTATATTGAATTTTAGTATGCAATTTTGGACAAATAGTTTTCCTTCTACTCCAGTATGCACCCATAACCTAACTTATTATGGCGACTATTGTGGTCCACTGTAACTTAAAGGTATCATACATATGTTGTCTGAAATAATAATTGCTATACATTTCTATATGATGTTTAGTGCTTTAAACTATTTTACTCTTATCCGTGGTGCCATATATTTGTCTTTCAAATTATATTGCAGAGATATATAAAACAAACTTGTTAAAAGTTCCACTAGTAACCTCAAAATGCAAAGTGGCTGTAAATATTGCTTTAACTTCAACCTGTTGAGTACATTATGAACTAAATAACCAAACAAACCACATACAAGGCGTCCATCTTGTGACTTTCAGGTTATAAATGTTTACGATGAAAAATTTTCATCATAGGATAAAAAAAAAAAGAGCGTTAAAAGTGGTTGTTCTTTGAAAGTCACATTCAAATTGCCATAGAGAGTTAAATTCTAAGTTAGAAAATTTGCTTGCTCACAATATGCACCAATATGTACTAAAGAATGTGTTTCATTATGTTCCTCAAGCCTACATATATTTTTATTTATATCTCTTCAGAATGCCCAACAGCTGGGAAGAAAGCACACAGTAACTTTCGTAAGATCAGCAGCCTCAACCCCAACTTAGTTCTCATTGGTAATTCACAAAAAAGTTCTGCTCTTCTGGGGCATCATAATTAAACTAAGTTGACATTATTCGTGAATGTCTCGCGTTGGATGTTGCCAGTTATTCTTGAGGACATATTCGCAAATCACGGTTCCGAAATCTGTCCATTAATGGATTGACGTGCTGAAGGCGGCAGCAGCCACTCATCACTCGCAGACACAAAAAGCAATGTTTGACAGCGGCAGGATCTCTCGCTTTCTAGCCGCACCTTTGCGGCAAAGGATGACGTCCTGCAAAAGCTCCGCCGCGATATATCTAATTATCTGCGAGGTCCTACACCCTGAGCTGCCGCGCGGGCGCTCAGAAGCACCGCACCATACAAGGATGTTTCTACTCGAGTTAATCAGAACAGTTCAGATGTTTAATACAACCAATATTTATTGCATTTCTTGATATGATATTTATTTACTTACTAGCTGAAATACCCGCCATAGCGGGTGATTGGCGGTTCATCCCTGCAACATTTAGCCCTGTGTTGCACCTGCTCGATAGGCATATGTTTCTTTGAAACATTTAAAAAAGTATTACAAGCCACTTAAAGAGTTAATTAAAACCCTCCGGACACGATTAAGTCAAAAATATACAACAAAATGGCCAGAAAACACCATGCAAAAGACTGTTCAAGAACCACAAGTACCACATATCATAATGTTTTATTGTTGGTGCTGCTGAATGACTTCCACAGTGTCGCACTGCGGCTGTTTCGTAACTATTTACTAGCATAAAAAATTACCATAGGGGAGAAATGTCAGCAATTTAATAACTTTCAATATAACCCGGTTTTTCTCAGTAACGAAGTCATTTCTTTAATTTACTTCCTCCAACGTTAAGGTCACGGGGAGGTTATTTTTACCCAGACAAGGCTAATTTTTACCAATATTAAAATTTGAATATATAGAAAACTAAACAGTATCAGAAATTGAAATTTGGTATGATTATTGTATAAGGATGTGTGCATTTAACTACTGTATAATATTTAAATTACGCTCACATAGGTCCATGCAAAACGGGCATAAATCACACCGTGTGTCCTGAAAAAAATATTGCACTCTATATTTCAGGTGCACTTTACTTGTAGGAATTTAAAGCTACATGCGCCAAGTTTTATCCTAAATAACCTAAGATACAGGTTTATAATATCGGCTAAATGAAAATCACATATAGTTTATACTATGCACGTGAAAAATTAATTAGTTTTGAGTAAAAAAAATATTTAATATTTTCAAGGACTGAATATTTGTTTTCATCCATTTTATAAACCACATGAATATAAATGTTAGCCGGATGTGTTCAAAGAACATTGACAAATAACCACTACAAAGTTTGTGTCAATATCTTTTATAGTTTTTGAGAAAGATGCACCTAAAGTATGAAAAATCAAGGTTTTGGGAGATCACGATTAAAGATTAAGCACCATTCTCAGGAAGTGGGCGTATCATTACGCCGCCATGTTTAAATTGACGAATTAAAGGACTTTAATATCAGCTGACAACCTATGTTATATATATCATTTTAAAGCTGAAGAATTATATAGTTTTTTAACATTAAAAACAAAAAATTGATTTTTTGAAACCTATCGACCTCCCAGGGTCCTTAAGCCAAATCGGACGACGAATGAAATGGGTGAAATAATACTCAAATGAACCCAGGAACCAAGAGCTTAGAATTACTTGACATTCACCTCTCAGGATAATAAGATTTTAAAAAGTAATGGCAATAATAATGCTGAGTTATGGAAGTGAGGCATGGGCCATAAGGTAAAAGGAGAAGGTTGTCTCACTAAGTTTAAAAATAGATTTTTTCAGGGCAGACTCGCTATTTTGTATAATAACTTAAGTCGTCAGCAAACAATAAAATATTTAAAAGTTTTCATTTGAAATTTTAAAACCTACATCCACTAGCTGCTTCCATTTGCACACTAGGTCGTCAATATAAATACCAAAAAGTGTAGGTGATAAAGTACACCCTTGTCTGATACCCTGATTAGTAAGTTTTTTTTTTTTTTTTTTTTTTTTTTTTTAGAAATTTTACCATTGATCCTCACATTTATTTTTGTTTGGAAGTAGAAGCATTGTATCATTTTTTCTAATTGTTGTGGGTATCCTCGTTCTTCCAATATTTGCAACATGTTGCATCGGTTTACCCTATCGAAGGCTTTTTCAAAGTCAACAAACGCCATATGCGTTTCTTTATTAAACTCCCTGTGTTTTTCAATTAGTTGTTTAACAATAAAAATGTTGTCTACACAGGATCTGCCTCTTCTAAATCCACTTTGTTCTTCCGAGAGAAGACATTCAGCTATATTCTGCAACCTTTTGTTTATTATTTTAGCAAATAGTTTATAGGCCGTATCCAGTAAACATATTCCTCTGTAATTGCTAGTCATTTCGTTTCCCTCTCTTAAGATCATATTCAGAAATGAATTAGAGAAAAATTGGGGGTGCAACCATTAATACAGGAAATACAAAGATATAGAAACAAATGGACTGAACACCTCTATCAGGTGACGGAGGAAAGAATACCAAAATAAACTGTTAATTTACACCTAGAAGACGAAAAATAATAGGATGTCTCCAGAAGAGATGTCTTCAAGAAATATGAGACTGGAATAGGCTAATGCCTAATCAGGAGGGAAAAAGAAGAACGTTCATTATATTTCCCGAAGATCTTTTTCCTTCATTTCATCTCACTTCTCATTTCATTTCACGTTACATCTGTTTGGTTCTTTCAGCGTTAACCAGCGTCGGAAGGATTTTAGGGTGCTGCATGGAAGGAAAAGGATGCTCTTTGTAAACTTTTCCCGATTCCGAGCCTTCCAGGGAGATCGGAGAGGTCGTAGTATAGCACGTCTTAACCTTAAAAGACAGTATGGAAATAGATGGGATATACACAGGGGAATTTTCATTAGCTTCGTCCTTTTTTGCCCTCGCTTTGTTGCCACGTTTTGATAACATGGTATAAATAACTAATTGTAATAATTTGCAGCCTTGAAGACACTGTCTTATGCAGAATATCTTCTCTATCAAATTATGTCATTTTTATAGTCATTTTGTGTTTCTATGGGCCCAATTTTTTTCGAAAATGCTTGTGTTTCAGTAGAAGTCCCATATTTGCTATGTGTATGTTGATCATGCGGTAACTATAAAGCTTACCGCTATAATACTACAGCAATTTTTTCTTAGATAGAGAAGACTACTGTGCTCCTATCTGCCAAGTTTGAATTCTCCATCTTAAATCAGATGAGTGTTATAATTTTTTAAATTAAGTAATTTCGGAAAATTTTATACACACGCGCTAGAAAATGAAGGTAGCGTGAAACTTTTTGTTATTGGGTTTACAGAGAAATGTAAAGGAGGTTTGAAGGCAATTTCTAAAAGAAACAGCAATCATCTAACTTCTTGCATTCGTCGTATGTGTCAAATAAACAAAAGGGCGACATGCCAGGAAGGCACCATCCTGGCAATGAGCAGGCAATGTGATGCAGTAAAAGTAAACACATTTGCAAGAAGAGCTCCTATGACTATGTTTATTGCGTGTGAAAGATTGTGAAGTGTCACCTGAAGCTATTTAACAGTTTTGTAAATACTTATAGTTATGGAAGGGGGAGCTATTGGGAATCGAATATGCAAGAAGGGGTGACAAGTGTATACTAATAGAAAGAGAAGATATCAGAGTTGTCGTCGTGGCTAATGGACGATAAATGGAACGAATTGCAGCCTTATCAGATGAGAGAGAAGAAGCATAAAAGTAACCAACGTATTTAAAGTTTTTATCATTGCATGCCTCTATTTGGTTTGTTGTAATATATATTTTTGTTTTCAAAATCGTGTTTTGAACTACTGAAGTAACAATTAAGAGCAGAAGTAAAACTTAAAAGGCATGTACTCAGAAATGTAATCTCTTAAATTAGAATTTAATAGCAGTGTAGATAGTTCCGTATTAATGATGTATCATTTACAATCAATATCAAACGGCAGACCGGTCGCTGCCATGGGTACAGTTGCGATTTTTCGTATAGTACATGTGGCAACAGAATGCCCCATAATACCCGCATCGTCTTTCAAGCGTGAGACGCTCTTTTAGGTCTCTACTAGAGGTTCTCTCAACATACCCCTCTCTTCCAGTGCACACCCTTTTGGGGCAGAGGCACTATAGTTAATAAGTTAATCTATAGTTAATCTTATAGTCTAATGCCCGATTTCACCAACAAGTGTTAGCGTAACACTCGTGCTAAACCTCTTGTTAACCTAACACGCCAAATTTCTGATGTTAAATCCTTAACAATAGTAAATAGTCAAGATGGCGAGCATAAACTCAGCTGTTGATGTCGATTTGCTATATTTAAGACAGTCTAAATGGCATTCGCAGTAGAGTACGGCCTATGAGGAGAAATGATTTTGTGGAGCTATCCGAAGAAATTTTTTTACGGAGGTATAGACTGTCTAAACATGTTGCTATGAAGTTAACTACGGAAGTACAAGAGAGATTAGAACATGCACCGAAAGGAATATGGCGATCTCGCCTTAGCTTCAAGTATTAATAACATTGCGACTTTATAATTCACGGAATTATGTGGATAACACACTGTCCACCTCCCGTCTTGAAATGTTCAGGTCACTCGTCACTTGCCCTTCTTCGCTCCTCGTTTTAAATTTACGCAATACTGAGTTAGAACATGCACCGAAAGGAATATGGCGATCTCGCCTTAGCTTCAAGTATTAATAACATTGCGACTTTATAATTCACGGAATTATGTGGATAACACACTATCCACCTCCCGTCTTGAAATGTTCAGGTCACTCGTCACTTGCCCTTCTTCGCTCCTCGTTTTAAATTTACGCAATACTGAGTTAGAACATGCATCGAAAGGAATATGCCAATCTCGCCTTAGCTTCAAGTATTAATAACATTGCGACTTTATAATTCACGGAATTATGTGGATAACACACTATCCACCTCCCGTCTTGAAATGTTCAGGTCACTCGTCACTTGCCCTTCTTCGCTCCTCGTTTTAAATTTACGCAATACTGAGTTAGAACATGCATCGAAAGGAATATGCCAATCTCGCCTTAGCTTCAAGTATTAATAACATTGCGACTTTATAATTCACGGAATTATGTTGATAACACACTATCCACCTCCCGTCTTGAAATGTTCAGGTCACTCGTCACTTGCCCTTCTTCGCTCCTCGTTTTAAATTTACGCAATACTGAGTTAGAACATGCATCGAAAGGAATATGCCAATCTCGCCTTTGCTTCAAGTATTAATAACTTTGCGATTTTATAATTCACTCTGGATAACACACTATCCACCTTCCGTCTTGAAACGTGCAAGTCACGCGTCACTTGTACTTCTTCGCACCTCGTTTTAAATTTACGTAATACGTTTCGTTTGTAGTAATGACACATGCATTTCAATTAAGTTTGTTTCCAATTTTTCCCCGTGTGACATCTTTCTCTTTTACATTCACTGCATCCGTCCTATTTTCCACGATATCGTTATACTTCGTCACCAATTCAATTAACAATCCTTTCTCCATTTATGAGAAATTTGTTTCATGGCTTTTGTTTATGATTTTGTTTATCCGCCATTTTTTTAGCTGTGTGCAGACTGCGGTGCAGACGAAACTGAAAACAAAAGCGCATCGTAGTACGTTCAGAAAATAATACGACTCATCCACAGCCTTCTATAACTGTAATATTTACAAGTTTCTTGGCGTTAGCCCGTGTTTGTTAACATTTTCAGAAAACAGGTTGGTGAAATGTAAGAGATTGTTAGTGCTATTACAATTGTTACGTTACATTTGTTAACGTCGATTTTACATCTGTTGGTGAAATCGGGCCTAAAAGATGGAACGTGAATTTTTTTTTGGATTTCATACGCGGTGGTAATATTAAAGTCCAACGGTACAAGGTGCATAAGAGTTATTCGTTATGAGTTCATGCAATGATATATCACTGCTTGGAACGATCACTACTATAAGAACATTTTCTTTCAGTGTGGCGAAATAAAAAGAATCATTTTAAAAGAAATCCTTGAATATCACCCACTTCACTCTGATACCGTCGACCAAGACAGGAGAGATAGCTTATTAGAAACAGAACTCCCTTTACCAGCCGCGACTCGCTTGTTATCCCCAACAATCGACAGTGGTTTTATGCTTGGGCAGTCATCGATAGACAGTACGCATTGTTGTTATTTTGTCGTATTTTCCCAATGAGCAAGAGATACAGTTGTAATCAATGTTATAAATATTTCATGATATGTAATTAGCTTAGCCGTAAATTACTATAAATTGCTGGTTGGACACAATGATTTATAAATTTGAAAGTATTGTACTTTGTACAGTATATAACATTCGTATTCGTACACATCAGGTCTTTAATAAAGTTCATTCTTTACTTGTGTTTTGCTTTCAGTAATTTATACATTATCTGCTCGATAAACTTAAAACAAAAAGTCCCAATGACAAATTTCATTTAAAAACCGGTGTGATTGTATGAAGCAGCAGTGTTAAAGAAGTAGCCCCAATTTTATGCAACTTTCCTATTCGTATGGTTGTTAATGACCACTGCGTCGTAAACAGCTTCAAAATGCATATGTTTCATAGGTCACCTAGGTTCCTGTGGTCGCAGCTGTAGACGTTCTGTCACTATTAGTCAAAATGGACAAGCAAAAGGATCTTCGTTCTGATCTGAAGCAAGTAATCATAAACTTGGCACTTGGAGAGTATTCTCTTAGAAAAATAGCGCAAAGAGTAAATAAATCGCATTCTACCACACATACATAGTATACAAATTTAAGAACGAGGTTCTACAAATCATTTTCCACGCAAACCTAAGAAAGCAGACTGAATGCAAGAGAGGGACGTTTCGCTGTAAGCAGAATCCGAGAAAATCCAAACTTAAGTGTTCCTCAATTACATCCATTAGTTGAAGATGTCTCTGGAAAGAAGATGTCTGACTAAACTGTGCGTCGTGTTTTATGGAAGTACGGATATAACGGCCAAACGCCCACGACGAAGTGCAGCAAACAGAAGAAAAAAGAGTTGCATTTGCAAAGTAACATATACAAAAGGATCAAAACTTCTGGAACAGTGTGCTATGGTCGGACGAGACTAAGATAAACCTCTTTGGGTCAGATGGGTAAATAAATTCTGGAGAAAAGCAAATTCAGGCAATCATCTCAGAGACACTCTTCCCACGGTTAAACATGGTGGTGGTTCTATTATGATTTGGGACTTCATGTCATCCAAAAGTGTTGGTAATATATAATTTACTGATGGACCAACATATGTATTTTGACATTTTAAAGAACAATGTAAACCAGAGTGCCCAGAAGATGGGTATGGTTATAGATTTCAACAGGATAATGACAGTTAACACAAGGTAGGACTGAATATGAATTAGTTAATATGGAATGTACCCAAACCTCAGACACCTCCTTAGAGTCCAGACTTGAATCCAGTAGAACATATGTGGAGAAATCTGAAGAAACAAGTCCGTAAACGCTAAGGAAGACCTAAACAAGACTTAGAGAAAGAAAAGAATGGAATAAAATCAGCAAGACAGAAACCAGAAACTTAGTTCTATAAAGAGATTGTGTGAGACAGTGAAGCCAAGGGATACCCAACAAAGTATTAGGTTGTCAACCGTGTCTTTGTTATTCAAATATTATTTCTACTGTACGAATAGAAAATGTGTACCAAAATGGTCATGCCTCTTGTACAGTTTCATTTAATTTTGTTTGTAGCTTCATTTGTCAATATTTAGTTAATTCCTAATATAGCAATTGTTATATTGTTTCACATATATGGAAGAAATATTGGCTCTTCTTTCTAATATGCGAAACTCGCGATGTTTTTCTAATTCCTTCACACTTTTTTTATGTTTTTATATACAACCATGATGTACATGATTTTCAAGGTAATTTATTCACTTTTTAGTGCAATTTTGTGTTGATTTCCTTTAACGTTATTAATTGTTTATTTACTTACTGCGTATGTAGCCATAATGAAGAATTCAGTGCAGCCAAGCTATGCTTGTTTCTCCACTGAAAGCAATGTTGCCAACAGTCTTACTTGTTCCTAAATTACACTATCTAGCTGATTAACATAAACAATCATACTAGACGATAATGGAGTGTTCCGTAGGAAATACATGTATGAGTTCGAGGACTGGTTCGGCTACTGCCGCGAAGTCTGCATGATGTCAAATGACACCAAGTATACTGCAAGGGGGAGAATTGGCGGTCCCGGTGACGTCGTTGAAATCGACGATGCAAAATAGGACGACGCAAGTTTCATCGTGGGCGCTGCAATTAGACTGTAGAGCATATTTGCATCCCTCCTGTTGTTGAGGCATACAGTCATCCGCACCTCATTCGTTTCTACGTCGATCATTCCCAAGATCCAGTTGCCCTCTACGACGCGCTCACGATGAAACTTACGTCGTACTATTTTGCATTCGTCGATTTGAACGACGTGGCCGGGACCGCCAATGTTCCCCCTTGCAATATACTTGGTGTCATTTGACATCATGCACATCTCGCGGCAGTAGCCTAATCAGTCCGTGAGCTCATACATGTATTTCCTATGGAGCACTCCATTATTGTCGTGTCGTAGGATTGTTTATGTACAAAGCAGTGCATGAGTAACAAAATTTGACCGAACCATGTTCCTTTGCACACGAACTGCGTCACATATGTCTGGGGCATTTTGGCAGAGGTTGGCTACAAGTTTTTCATATCTTTCTCATGTTGGCTGCAACACAAGAACCGGTTGGTCGTCTGCTTGCGCATGCGTATACGTGCACCTTTGAACTTAGAAAATATTCTCGCCTCGCAAGAAAGAAAGTTTCTCCGAAATGTTAATTTGATTGTGTCTTCCAACAGATATTACAATATTTTCTTAGAAAACTGAAGTGTACGAATAAGACAGTTATATACTGCAGCTAAATTCGGAATAAAAGGTATCTCGAGAACACTTCCTAAGACAGCGACACATTTAAAAAATACGGGATGTTTGGGAACCCTATTAATGACCGCAGGCATACAACAGTGACGGTGAGTAAATTAGTTTGATTATAGTAATTTCATTTGCAAAATATGAAAACTTATGTTCACGCCATCTGTCAGTATCCCATCTGAAGAAAAATGATAACGTTGCTTGGAGCTGTTTGGAATCGCCGATAGTTAAATGAAAATGTTCTTGAAGGGCATCAAGAATCCCAATAAAACACTAGAGCTCTTTTTAAACTATCTGTAAGGCACTGAAAGGCACGTTACAAATGCTGAAAATAATGTTATAGTAGAATTAAAAGCCAACCTGCAATTCCTTGACCAAAACTCTCTGAATGAAGCTGAGCTGAGCATAGCAGCGCCCTAACCGAAATATGCAGGTCTTTGAAGGTAGCCACGAGAATCAATAAGACCACAGATGATGTTTACCTTGAAAGCAAATACCTATATGTACTCGTAGCTTATTTACTCTGACCATTAAAATCATAGCTTGAACGCATCTGGAAAGCTTTGGCCTAAGTTTGTATAAGGAATTCCTTCCACATGAGTGTTTTGATAAGATCTGCACATGAGGTGGGTTGAAAGAATGAATGAGTGGGAGAAAACTGGATGTTGATACGCATCAGTCCATTGAGAAACCTGTATCTTTTTTTTTTTTTCTCTCCTAAAAATTCCTACAGACAAGACGTTTTGTCTCTGGGTAAAACAGATGGTTGAAAACTCGGCCTAGAAAAGTATTCGGCATGAAACAAATATGTCCTACGTTTTTATTTATGTATCACCGTGCGATCTTAATCCCCATTATCCTTTACTCGTTAAGAGGAATGCTGCAGCTGGATCAAAACTAATTCATGGAATGTTTCTTCTTGGAACAAATGGGTACAATGTAATCGGAATATGGTGCCTTCTTTCTGGTGGCACAAATATATACATCCAGTTTCTCAGAACAAGGTTATTAATATCGGAATTGTGTTCAAAATGCGACAACCATCTGTTTTATAGCCTGTCCAACACAACTGCTTTCAAATGTTTTTAATTAAAATAAATGTTCTTATTTTACCATATATGCTTTTCATTTTAAGGTTTCAACTTTGCTCGATCGATAATAGAAATTATAATCATTTAAGTAATTACATTTATAGTAGGAAATGCGATATATGAAGAATATGATCTATAAGCCCCAGGTTTGGAAGCCATGTGTAGCGGGATTTATGGTGCTGATGGGATGATGGTGTCCTCGGAGTGTGAGGTGATTATGTGGAACGGGATATTCTCACCTGATGTCGTCCCGCGTTGTGACTGGGATTGTGGGTTGTATTCAGTCCTCCTAGATGGTGATGATGAAGCAACGAGCTGTTAATTCTTGATGATGATGATGATGATGATGATGATGATGATGATGATGATGATGATATGTGTATAAGGGCGCCCAACTGCAGCGTATATCAGCGCCATTTAAAAATTATTCACGGCAAAATCCAGATATAAACTGTTCTAAAACTTATTACAATGTAAATAAACTCACAAAAAACACATACACAACAAAAACAAAAGGAAAATAAAAAGAGATATAAGGCCAAACAGCACAAAAAAACGACAATTCTTCTTGGTATAATCTGGCACTCTGATGTATCGATATATCTAAGATATCTCCGGATCTGCTTCGGTCTGAGCTATGAGAACTCTTAGTTTTCAGACGTGGTTGCGAGTCAAAAGGATATATTTTCTAAATAAACATCGATACCAACAAATTCTTTTTACTTTCAAAAATCAAGATGTTCAATTTAATTTGTACTATTTGTACAATTTTTCGTATAAAACTTAACAATAATATTGTGACTTTGTGGGTTCATAGAATTAAAAGTCCTATTTGCAAATGTTCTTTATTTCCGTAGAAATACACTGTTCAATTCTCAAGTAACAACATTACGTCACATAAACAGTCTACCCAGGTCGATGACAAAACAAACAGTGCTCTGATTACATCAGCTCTCATTACAACAACACTCTACAGCTGTTTACTGCTTACGAATCTCGCGACTCCTGGCGAGTCATCGCGCCCTTAAATACCTCAATGATAATTTCTAGACTGTTCTAAAACAAACCAGAAACCTAATAATCTCTATCGGTCAAGAAGTCACTAGAAATTTCCATTTATCTCTGTTTGTTTCGGCAGACCTTTATCTGCCGGCTCTTTGTGTACACAAGCCGCGCTATCGTAGATAACGGGTTCGCGAATAGCTCTTTAGAAGGAATCATCGCGGCACTGAATTTACGTCGTCACCATAAAGTTATTCCAACAAAAGACACTTTCTTTCCTGTTTTACCAAAATTATTGATTTTCCTTCTCTCGTTGCCATCACTGCCAATCAAACTTAATTTTTACTGGTCCAGGTCACATATTATATAATCTCATCTTTAAAACTACCAATCATAAAACATTCACATCATATCACTTATATGTTGCGTCATCTCATGACTTACTGAATTTTAACAATTTCCTTTCTTATTCATTTTAACATGTCCATATCGATTTTTAAACCACATATTTAAACAGTGTTTCGGCCTAAACCGAAACAACAGTTACACATTAAGTGATTGTAGCCTAAGCACGGTATAACTGGAAAAGCTCTGTACATAGGACCCTGTAATATAATGAAACCAGTTTTGGCACGCTTTGATAGAAATGCAGCCCTGGGTTCACAGTTGCGCGAAAAAATCGACTATATACATTTTTTTTTTAATTTACGTCCTCCAACGTTAAGTCATATTGGACGATGAATGAAATGAGTGAAATGATGCTCAAATGAGTCCGAAATCCACGGAGCTTAGTTACCCGACATTCGTCTTTACAGGATAAGGAAAAACCCCGGAAAAACCTTATCCGGGTAAATCATCCTGACCGAGATTCGAACTCGGGACATGAAGCAGACATGCTACCACCACGCTACCGAGGCCGGCAAGTATATACATACATTTCGCACACTGACATAATACTGTCACCCGAACGTCGGAACTCCCTATAGAACCGGCCGGCAGTAGGGCCAGAGGGGAAGCATTTAGCCCACGCCTACCCATTTAACTCGTGTCACTAACTGAAGGGATGATTAGGGAAACGGCGGAAGCCCTGTGCCGTCTTTTTCCCCTCCCACCAGACGTCTCGAAACCTCGAGATAATAGTGCGCGCCGCGAAGTTTCCAGAAACGGCGATCTTCCCTATATAAGGCCTGCAGTTGGCGAGTCAGGCAGTTCTTGTCGAGCAGCCGTGAGGAGCGCCCAGTGAGCGAACGGACTGTGTACGTGTATCGGAGGAGTGTACGTAACTGCGTGCAGTGGACCTGTGACAGACGAACTTGTGAATTGTAATTGTGTGCATTACTAATTCTGTGTAATCGGCAAGTGTTCCGATAGTAATTCGGTGGAAATAAAGAAAATTTTTGAGTGGTGCAATTGCACTTTTAATTTCACGAACCCACGAAGTCACAATATGTAATCGACCATATACAGGTAGGGATTTCTATAATGTGATGCTGCACTATCAGAATATCTACATACCACGCAAAATACATCTAGACACCAACAAGGAGCACTAACGTTGCAGATAAATGGGATTTTTTAAAATGAAAGCAGGTCAAAAATGAAAATACCTTTATCTTAGTTTTCTACCCTATATGCTTAAGTTTGACAACAAATTACTTACCATTAAAATATAATAATATTAAATTCTTTGCATATATTGTTGTTAGAAACGATTAATCAAGTGCACATACAAAAGTGTGGAAGTTTTATCTCTTCAATATTTCCTTCCTCTACTCATTCATATAAAGTAAAGATATATTTTTTTAATTAACGCCCTCAAACTGGTTAAGTCATACTGGGCGATGAATGAAATGGATAAAATGATGTTCAAATGAGCCCAGAGTCAATAGATCTTTCGATTTACCCGACATTCATTTTGCAGGATAAGGGAAAACTCAGGAAGAAACTCTTATCAGCCTGACCGAGATTCGAACGCGAGACGTCTTGATCATGAGACAGACACACTACCACCTAAGCTGCAGAGGTGGTATTGTAGTCCAACCAAAAATGCGAATTAAAGATTTCCCGGAATAACAAGTTTTAAGACTGACTGTGTTTATGCGTGTGTGTACCTGTGCACAGCGTAACTCAAAAACAGAATGTCCTTTAAATGCCAAACTTGCTATAGGTAAAAAGAAGTAATCAAGAATATCTAAGGTTTCATTTTTCAAGTTTCAAGGAAAACACTAATAAGGCCCAGAGGCTTTTCTCATTCATGTACTAGGTATCTACAACCTCATCTTTTTTTGTTTTATGTCTGCCTTTGTTTAACACCCAACATAATCAACAAAATATACAACACTAATAGGCTGTTAAATGTGACTTTTCTTTGACGAATGTACTCTGGAAGACGAGCGTCGTTTAAGTATATTAAGGCAAAAACCTGCATAAATCGCATCTTTTGGGAATCGTCATGGATACTGAAAAAAATCTGTTCTATAAATTTTATAACAATCTCCTTAAGCCCTTATTTCTTAAAGATCTTCGTTTACTGTACTCCAAAAATTTGGATACGCTGTATGTTTCGCCTTCAAAGTTCTTCCAGCTATGTTTCCTTGGGTCTTCCCATGGATCTTCTTTCTGCTGGCCTATATCATTAACTGCTTTGTCAGTACTGAGTTGTCCATTCTTCCTAAATATTCTTTGCTACTCTTTCTATACATTTTCAATTAATTAAAATTAATAGTAAAATATAATTAATAGCAAACTCCTTAACTCATGACGTACATACTTATTTATATACGAGGGCTGTTCCATAAAGATTGATCATAATTTTTTTACGGTCATAATTTTTCGCACTAAAATTCAGCTTATTATATTCTATTAGCTTAATGTGAAACAAACACACCGTAGTAGTTTCATTGTTGGTACTCCTGGATCCCACTGTGAGAACCAGGCAAGTTCAGATATGTTCAGTATCGCCTACCGCTGCAATGGAGGTAACTCGCGAGCAACAATATGCGGCTTTGAAATTCTGGTTTCGTCTCAACAAATCTTCAGTTGAGGTCTATACAATGTTACACGAGGCCTATGGAGAGTCTGTTCCTCCCTACAGCACAGCTCGAAGGTGGTTTAAAATATTTAAAGAGGGGAGACAATCAATTTCAAAGGAAGGTGGACCCGGTGCTCCAGTTACTGTTCTTACGGAAGAAAACATCAACACTGCTGCTGCCATTGTGAGAGAGGATCGACGAATTACCTGAAGATCACTTTCTGAAATACTGAACATTTCATTGGGTGCCACACACACGTTGGTGGCAGAAATATTACACATGAGACGTGTTTGTGTGCGATGGGCTCCAAGACTGTTGATTCTCGAACAAAAGGACATTCGCATGCAGGTCTGCATGCAGTTAAAGTTGATGTTAGAGAAAGATCCGGACTTTCTTTCAAACGTAATCACTGCTGATGAAACTTGGCTACAGCATTTTGATCCTGAGAGCAAACAGCAAAGCTGAATGTGGAAAACTCCTTCATCACTATCCCACAAGAAAGCAAAAGTGGTTGCTTCTGCTGTGAAAGTTATGCTCATCTCATTCTTTGATATTCATGGAATGGTTTTTATCAGCATGTTGTACCGGCACACACATCAGTAGCTGGACAATATTACAGGGATGCCTTGAAAACATTGCAAGTGTATATCAGGCGCAAAAGACCACATTTCCGTGAGGCAGGCTGGATGCTGCACCACGATAATGCGCGGCCACATATTGCCAATGTTGTTGCTGAATATCTTACAAAAATCAACATGAAGTGCATCCCTCACCTTCCCTATAATCCGGATTTAGCCCCATGTGACTTTTTTCTATTTTCTAACTTGAAGAAACGCCTTCGTGGGAGGCATTGGCCATTATCAGAAGTAGTGGTGAAGGCTGTGGAGGCGATTTTGAAGGATCTCTTAAAAAGTGGTTTCCAGCATGTCTTTGAAGACTGGCAGAAACGCTGGGACAAGTGCATCACATTCAGGAGAGACTATTTTGAGAAGGACCATCAAAATTATGAGGATGAGTAAAGGTACGTTGTCGAAAAAAAAAAGTGATCATTATTTATTGAACAGCCCTCGTATTATAGAGTATGGAGCACTCTTTACTCATTTTAGCTTCATTTCTGATGTCTGTCTTATTTATTTATTTTGGCAAATAATTCACATCTGCAAGTTAGTACAGTTAAACAAAACACAGTTACAACTATTTCATTGTAAAATTTCAAATTTATATCTCTTCTTTGTTTATTTCTTAGAATGCGATTAATGGTGAAAAAAATGCTTTGAAATGTCCGTATTTTAATATCCACTGTGTAACAGTTGTTTTCGTTTGGCATTAAAATGAGTATGGTTTATTTACTTGGTAGTGTTATTTAGAATTAAAAAAAATTACGTTTAAAAATATTATAATGTTTGTATTAGGTATGTGGATGTGAAATGCCAGAAAAAAAATAAACGAGATATGTATATTGGTTGGTATAAGTGACGTCAGTATAAAGAAATGAGCGGTTGCTATGGAGAGGAAAAATCAATAATCTTCCTTGTGGAAAACGGACGCGCAGAACATGAAAAGTTTTAATAGTGATGAGTGGACGTGCAGGAGTAAGCAATTTTATGTAATTAACGGGAACTATTTATTAAGGAAGTATCATTTTATTAAAAATGGTGGAAAATTAATTTAGATTACATTTGAAACATCGAAGTTGTAGAAAATAAAGTTAAAAATTATAATTAGGAAATTGAACTTATTCAAATCCTATTTCTTTCACTCGTAACCACCCCTGAAAAGAACAGATCTTATGACTTATATTTAAGCAGACTAATATTCAAGGACCAATTCAAACCTGCAACGAAGAAATCCCGTTCCACGTGTCGTCACAACGTGGGGCATCATCATAGTATATTCAACATCGCATGTGTACTACAACGAAGTAATCCTGCTACAACTGTTTTGTGTGTGTGTGTGTGTGTGTGTGTGTGTGTGTGTGTGTGTGTGTGTGTGTGTGTGTGTGTGTGTGTGTGTGTGTGTGTGTGTGTGTGTAATTTTACGTCCTCCAACGTTGTCATATCGGACGCTGAATGAAAGGGGTGAAATGATGCTCAAATGTGTCCAGGGTCCATAGAGCTTAGAGTTATCCGATATTCGTCTTTAAGGATAAGGGAAAACCACGGAAAAACCTTATCCAGGTAACTCACCCTGACCGAGAGTCGAACTCGGGAATTTGAACGTGAGGCAGGCATGCTACCATCTACGCTACCGAGGCGGGCTACAACTGCTAAGATTGTTTCTTCAGTGATTGAAATAGCTTTTTATCTTTATTATTATTATTATTATTATTATTATTATTATTATTATTATTATTATTATTATTATTATTATTATTATTATTATTATTATTATTATTATTATTATTATTATTATTATTATTATTATTATTATTATTATTATTATTATTATTATTATTATTATTATTATTATTATTATTATTATTATTATTATTATTATTATTATTATTATTATTATTATTATTATTATTATTATTATTATTATTATTATTGTTATTATTATTATTATTGTTATTGTTATTGTTATTGTTATTGTTATTGTTATTGTTATTGTTATTGTTATTGTTATTGTTATTGTTATTGTTATTGTTATTGTTATTGTTATTGTTATTGTTATTGTTATTGTTATTGTTATTATTATTGTTATTATTATTATTATTATTATTATTATTATTATTATTATTATTATTATTATTATTATTATTATTATTATTATTATTATTATTATTATTATTATTATTACTGCAATAAAATGTCATTATTTTAGGTTATTGGGAATATTTCCATATACACAATGCTTTTTGCGAGTCTGGTAAAGTTTAAAGACAATGTTACAGAGTGAACCACTATCCTAGACAATAACACTATCGTCAGCCAACAGAAGTGCAGACATTCAAGTCCTTATTACATGATACTTTAAAAGTAGACCTCACTATTTTATTCCTTAACATTTAGGACACAACTGCTTGTGGTTGCCTTATCAAAATTACTTGTCATTCCAACGGTTGTTTGAGAGATTGAATAACCATTAAAAGATAATTGCAATCTGTTATTCTTCATTTGTAATCATGTCCTTATGATTTATGTCTCACCTGAAACGATGACATTGTTACACATGCTGCATGGAGTCAATAGTGAATTAGGGTAGAAAAATACTTAGCATGTTTTCCTAAACCTACAATGTAGCTTTACAAATGCACAAGGCGGGAAGCAAATTACCTATAAGGACTACAGACGTTTTTGCACGCGTTGTACCTTTAAAACACCATTCAAGATTGCGACTAGCCTGACTAGGAGTCGAAATCTGGCCTTAGGGTTGACAGGCGAAGACAATCGAAGACGCTGCCGCATCTGGTGCACCAATAAAAACATGTCCGACGCTGCCTTTCTGAAGTTCCGCCGTTCGCACGGAGAAATATTTCAAAGTTTTTGCAAAAGTTTTACACAGAGGGAAGCCGGAGAGAAATGGAATCAAATCACGAGGTTACTTTTGTTTCCCATGACATTTCCACTTCCAGTACACGAGCCTTTCTTTTCATTTTCTTTGTAACGACACATTTTTAAACCGTAATTGATGGATTAAGCCTCAGTGGAATTCAGAGGGGAAGGTGGAATGGGGGGAGGTTTAAATTCGTTTCGTGGTCCATCATTCGAAATGCGTTAGAAGAGTAAAGATAACAAAACAAAAAAAAATGAAACTTTTTATTTTCTTTCAGTGTTCGATGCTGTTCACTAAACACAGAATTGTAGCACGAGGATTGACTTCTTTTGTTCAGATGGTGGGTGGCAAGAAAGTTGAACTATTTCAAAAGGGAGGGGAAGGCAACAGAGAACTGGAAACGGGGCCCAAAAGGGATACGTCATTATTGGCTATACAGCCAAGAAAAGTTTCTTCTCAAACCTAATGGCATAACACTCCTCGTCTCAACTGGTAAGATATCTATTACTAATCCACGTATCATTAAGAGATATCAAAATAAAAGTGTATAAATTGCTTATCTTCTCTCTATGAATAACCAGACAGTTGAAAAATTTGAGAAGTTCAAAGACCATCCTATAAGTATAGATTACAAATTTACAATCATCGGAATTGCGTGTTTATTCTTGACTGTTAGCTTAAGGGACACTTGAACTAACTTCTGAAGTGAAAATAACGTTTCTCGCATTTTAATTATATATTATAAATATTCTATGTGAATGATTTTGGTTAAAACCTTTTCAAGAAACATCATTTTTTAAAGTAAAACGACACGTTTAAATCACTCATGCGCTGCATTTTAACCCCACGAACCTTTTTTATTTTACATTTGTGCCCATGAGAGTTATGTTTTACATTTCCGATTTGCCCTGATATGAATGCAAACTTACATACATGATCTGAAATGTTCTGTCTAAATACTCCAGCGTGCACTTTACGACTCACTGCCTTACAATTTATTTCTTCATTTATTTAACTTAATTAATTTATTTATTTTATTTATACTGAAAAAGGAGGAAATTACTAACACTTTTAACTTAATTAAAAGTAAAATTCATTTTTCTACTTCAACTTCAAACAGCAAAGCATACTATGTTTACTGCCAACTTCAAATCACCTGCACTGCGGATGCAGCAGCCAGCCTCGCCGGTCAGCCGCACGCTCCGATACCGGTGCCATCAACGATTGTTCAGCCTGGTTTTACCTTGCAGCATCACTTACCAAGGCTTCATCTATATCGAAACCGTTGCGCATAGTCACTAACTGTTCGATGTTGTACCCAGCGCAATTTAAGATCTAGAACGTCAATGGTAAATTCTAGGAAATACGGTAAAATATAAGATATGACTACTAAAATTACTACAAAAAAGTCCTTACAAATAACCATAAGGACTGCAATAGCATCACCATCTATTTCCTGGCTTTAAGTTAGACGTGCTTTTTAGCCTTGAAGATATGTTCCACCTATCTTGCTCTTGAGCAACCTAGGTTATATATCTTCTTTTGTCTTATATCCATTACCATGACAACCTTTTCTGACCATAACTGGTTTAACCCAGTGCACTATAACTGGCATTCACCTCCAGTGAATCTTTTAACTTTTGAAAACTGTTTATCTTTGTGGCAGTTTCATTAAATTATAGATATCGTCGCCAATTGCATTGTTGGTTGGTGCCGCGGCTGCAAACAGCAAACCGGCGCGTGGGCGAGCGCTGAACGCTTGCCGAGAGAGAGAAAGAGACAGAGATATTCTGGAATTTCCCGTTGCCACCGTGATTGTTTTAGAACAATGGCTGGGGTATAAAAAGCCCTGCAAGGTCAGTCAGTGAGTCAGTTGCTAATGAGTTGAGTTGTTAATTTTGTGTGCAGCTGTGCAGTAATTGTGAGTGTACCGCAGTGATTTCTTTCGTTTGTTTGTGTGGTGAAGCAACGAGATACCTTGAAGAGTGCTGTTTGCATGTCACGTCATTTTGCTGCTGCAGGGTGTGTACAAAAGGTCATTTTACTGCAATAAAGAGCTTTTTTTAATGGATACAGTCAACATGAAAAATTCAATGCCATGGCCGGGATTTGAACCACGGATCTACTGGTTTCCGTCCAGTCGCTCTTAACCTTTGAGCTACCATGGCCAACGTGCCTTCCTGACATTAAATTCTCCAGTTGACTCGTATATTTCCCAGGTAGACCACTAGGGGCTCTCGCATCCGAGATACACCGTTTGTGGCGACTTACTATTGTAAGTACTTAAGTCCCAGGCTTCATCATTTAACTCATATTATTTTAATTAATTGATGGAAATTAATCATTTCTCCACACTAGCCGTATATAGGCTAAGATATTTGATGGATACAGTCAACATGAAAAATTCAATGCCATGGCCGGGATTTGAACCACGGATCTACTGGTTTCCGTCCAGTCGCTCTTAACCTTTGAGCTACCATGGCCAACGTGCCTTCCTGACATTAAATTCTCCAGTTGACTCGTATATTTCCCAGGTAGACCACTAGGGGCTCTCGCATCCGAGATACACCGTTTGTGGCGACTTACTATTGTAAGTACTTAAGTCCCAGGCTTCATCATTTAACTCATATTATTTTAATTAATTGATGGAAATTAATCATTTCTCCACACTAGCCGTATATAGGCTAAGATATTTGATGGATACAGTCAACATGAAAAATTCAATGCCATGGCCGGGATTTGAACCACGGATCTACTGGTTTCCGTCCAGTCGCTCTTAACCTTTGAGCTACCATGGCCAACGTGCCTTCCTGACATTAAATTCTCCAGTTGACTCGTATATTTCCCAGGTAGACCACTAGGGGCTCTCGCATCCGAGATACACCGTTTGTGGCGACTTACTATTGTAAGTACTTAAGTCCCAGGCTTCATCATTTAACTCATATTATTTTAATTAATTGATGGAAATTAATCATTTCTCCACACTAGCCGTATATAGGCTAAGATATTTGATGGATACAGTCAACATGAAAAATTCAATGCCATGGCCGGGATTTGAACCACGGATCTACTGGTTTCCGTCCAGTCGCTCTTAACCTTTGAGCTACCATGGCCAACGTGCCTTCCTGACATTAAATTCTCCAGTTGACTCGTATATTTCCCAGGTAGACCACTAGGGGCTCTCGCATCCGAGATACACCGTTTGTGGCGACTTACTATTGTAAGTACTTAAGTCCCAGGCTTCATCATTTAACTCATATTATTTTAATTAATTGATGGAAATTAATCATTTCTCCACACTAGCCGTATATAGGCTAAGATATTTGATGGATACAGTCAACATGAAAAATTCAATGCCATGGCCGGGATTTGAACCACGGATCTACTGGTTTCCGTCCAGTCGCTCTTAACCTTTGAGCTACCATGGCCAACGTGCCTTCCTGACATTAAATTCTCCAGTTGACTCGTATATTTCCCAGGTAGACCACTAGGGGCTCTCGCATCCGAGATACACCGTTTGTGGCGACTTACTATTGTAAGTACTTAAGTCCCAGGCTTCATCATTTAACTCATATTATTTTAATTAATTGATGGAAATTAATCATTTCTCCACACTAGCCGTATATAGGCTAAGATATTTGATGGATACAGTCAACATGAAAAATTCAATGCCATGGCCGGGATTTGAACCACGGATCTACTGGTTTCCGTCCAGTCGCTCTTAACCTTTGAGCTACCATGGCCAACGTGCCTTCCTGACATTAAATTCTCCAGTTGACTCGTATATTTCCCAGGTAGACCACTAGGGGCTCTGCAAACAAGACTTTTAATTCTACGAACAAACAAAGTCACAATATTAGAATCGCATACACATCTTTACTTTCTACGTTTTCTACGTTTAGTTCAAATGCACAACAGGTATTTTACCTCATTGCTACTAAAGATCTCATCAACATCTATCCGAATTAATCACCATGTATTTTACTTACTACAGATTTAGTGCTACCATAGCATGCATTCAAACATAGAGCCAAACTTCAACATTGAAATCCACCCACGTTTATTGCATTATCTAATATTCAAATAAGGGAAATAAACATGTTAAGGGTTAAATGTCAAGCTTTGAAAATCACGTACCGACTGGAATAAATTAGGTATGAATGGTTAACATGGTGTATCTTTTTATACTAATTTCATTTCTACAGCTTGCTAACGGCTAATCTTCAATAACAGATGCACAATTGAAAACTTTTTAAGGGGGGACGTACGAGAAAATATTCAAAAAATCTTATTTTTTTATTGTTTTGTAAAATAGTATATAGTGTTAGCTATCAAACACCAAAATATTATGACTGTACGTGGTCTGTATGCACCTTTAAAACATTAAATGTTCTAGTGTTGCATAGTAGCACAGTAGGAACACATAGTCTTCCATCAGCTGTCTTGGAATCTATAAAGCCCACCTACCAATTCTTAGCAAACCCAGACTTGCTAAAAAAATGTCTCTATGGAGAGACACAAAACCCAAATGAAAGCCTCAACAGTTTGATATGGAAAAGGTGTCCCAAAACATCATTTGTGTCTTCCATAGTGGTGAAAACTGCTACGTTTGATGCTGCAATAGTGTTTAATGATGGGAATGTTGGCAGAAAGAAAGTTATGCATCAGTTAGGGTATCAACCTGGTGTGTTTATGGAAACAATTTTGCAGAGTATCGACAACATTCGCATCGCTTGTGCAGAAAGAGCTATGAAATTAATGCAGAGAGAAGCAAGACAGAAGAGGAATTTAAAAAGAAAGGCTGAAGAAGACCAGAATGAGGACAGACTATGGATATGGGAAGTTCTGACTTAAAATTTAAAGACAAATTGAATAATACTTATTGTATTTTTAATTGCCTTTCCCCGTAACTTGCATTTTCTATAATTTCAACCCATTTTTCTCTCAAACTACTTCATCTACAGTGATGCAATTTAGCACACAGCTTTCTTATGCCGCAATGAACATTTTGTTGTTTCTAGAATTTAAGATTAAGCTCCAGATGGAATGTGATGATGCAAAATATATGAAATTATTTTAATTTTTAAAGGATGCATATGATTAAAAATTTTTTTAAAATTCTATACAGCTTCAATAAGAAATCTAAATCCAACAAATTCAGTTTTAGTGTGTCTTAAAATAAGATACATAATATCAGAAAGATAGCATAAGTGAATTTTGAAAAAAAAAAAATGGGCTTACGTTTGTAGATATCTCTGCATATAGAAAAAATATGTAGCATTAGTTTCAAAGAATGGAAAATTATGAAAAAAATTGTGCATATTAACTGTATTATCTTAAATAAGTGTACTAAGTTTCATTTCTCTAACTTGAAAACTTTGGATGTTATGGCTATTTATGTAAGACCCTGAATATTTGCATACGTCTCCCCTTAAATAATTTGATGAAGCTTAATAAGTAATTTTTAAATTACATTTGAATGCCTTCGTTGCACAAGTTGAGGCTTCTTGGAACCTATTAGAAAAATCCCTAAAATTTCTATTGTACACATTTTTCTCAACAATCATCAAGTTCTGTGTGAGGAAATTAGAAATCGTATAACTGAGATAGGTATTTATTAATGTTAATGGTTAAATCGTTGAGGAATGAAGGTTAAAACAGGAATGAAGGTTGCCTGAAAATCAACTAGACGATATAAAGCTATAGCTGTCCTTGTTTCGAACTTTTTGTTTTCTGAAAGCATAATTATAAATTGTACTACAAGAAGGAGAATATTATCCTTTAGGTTCGCCACCCTGGTGTTAAAATTTATGGCAAATCTAAAAGTTTGGAGGCTGGAATGGGAGTGTGTTTCGCATGTGTTAGAGAAGAAAAAAAGACACACAAGAGCTCGTTTTACGACTTTCCAGTTCAATATTATACTCGTATATTCACGCGACATTAATGTTAGCACTGGTTACGTTGCAGTAAAATTTATGTACAGTACCCCGTAGTATTTGGCAAGGGTAACAAGACAATAAAAGTGCCAAAGATTCACCGCGCAAATAAACATGTATGAAACGTGTTACGAACGCATTAAAGGCATTGCTGAATATAAAACTTATCCATGGTGAGAAATTTCGCGGATTTGCATTGCCAGATGCAGAAGAAGTGACATTGCGGTAATGCAAAGGTATCCTGTATTTACATCAAAATAACTCAGAAATGAAATACAATACAAACGAGTCTTCATGCAAATAATTTACCTTTTATGCAGTTATTTAATGCTAAGAGATTTATAGTAACCGTATATAAGGATTGCATATTGAAACAGCCTTTAGCCATTCATTCAATAGACATCCACTCCAGAAACAGCACCAATTATATATACTATTTGTATAAATTTTCTTATTTTCTCTTCACGTCCGTTTTCACTTTAACGCTTGCTTGGTGTCTGAGGTCTTTATACACCTCCAAGGCTACTTTAACTACGCTGAAACTGTTTTAATGTGAACGCAGACTTCTCTCCTCCAGATATACTTTTTGTGTACTTTTTTATTATAAATGCTCAAAATATTTATGGTAATATAACGGTCGCTATCACAGAATTTTGAATTTTTTTGTAACAGGGTCAGAAAATACCCCAGGTATACAATATGTGATTTTCCATGTTATATTAGAAATGTAATATAATGATTAAAATTTGGCAATAATGCACCTTCTGAACTTTCATTTGTATGTGCATTGTTGCTACAAATTCGTAGACAATACTTTTAACAAATTATTATAAAATACAAACACAATTAGGAATTTCGTTTTGTGGAAGTTAGACGTGAACAAAAAACTGAAGCAGGCTGGCCCCTTAGCTCAGTCGGTAGGGCACCTGCCTGCCGTGCTAGGGGTCCCGGGTTCGATTCGCGGCGGTGGGGTTGGGGATTTTTCTCCGACCAAGATAATTCCCCATCTTCCCCAGAGTCTGGAAGTATGAATGAGAGTATGAATGTCTGCGTGATCTAATGATTAAAAACCAAAGATAACGAGTTAACTATGTTCCAAAGCAGAACGGCCGCCGATATGACCATGAGTATTCATCATTTCAAATGGAGAATGAATAGAAGTTTATTTATAACAGATTTAATGCACACCATAATAAAAAATTACAGTATTGTTAGATAGTATGAGGTAAATGAACATTTTGTGTTATATATATAAAATTGTGGTATAATTTATTAATGGTTTCATGGAATAAAGCCCACCATATTTAAAGGAGAAGAATTGTTGTTTATTTTCCAATAATTGCAACATAAAACACTCTCATTCATACTACGACCAGAAGTAAGACTCATGCATCTACAAGAATTCTACCAGATCGTCACCAACGTTGAGAGTAATTAATCATCCATCATCATGCCTTTTGCAAAAACTAATGTTGCAACTTTCCTTATGCATTTTGCTTTTACTTTACTTTGATGATCCCCTATCTCCTTATTTCTCTTTTCTGTTTTTGATTGTTAACATCTTCAATGCAAATACAATAGAGCCTATAATATTCCACTTCTTGTCTCAAATGTTCCTCTTTCATATATTAACTTCCACACACCTGTTTTCACACACGTTATACCCTCCCTTTCCTGCTCATTAGCTCTGTCTATACAATTTTGTCCTTCCCAAGGTGATCGGATCATAAAATTCCTGCGTCGTAGATAAATTGCTAAACAATTTATTGTTATTGTTATTGCAAATGTTATACCTACATATCGTCGAAACCCCTCTTAACTTTTTCCAAAATCCTCTCTCCTTGTTTCTCTTTCTCTCTCTCTCTCTCTTTATATATAATATATTATGTATAATATATTATATTATGTATAATATATTATAATGGAAAGCATTTCCTTTTGAAACAAATTTTTGGATATTTCCTAAACCGCAAGAAATATGTAAGATTTTACAAAAACAATCCTGTTTAAAGAACCAAATTTATGTTAAGTAAATTTTAGTTTTCAATTTATGATTTTCAATTACATTTTTTAAGGTGAGAAGGTGCTGCACTTGGGGTTAAAATTCACTTTTTATTCTTACATTTTATTGTAATGTCATACCTCTAGATTACAAATATATAGTTAAAAAGTTCATTGGAGCAATATTTTATAGCTAATTTGCTAATTATATTACTGGGTGTTAAGTTTTTTCAACTACTAAATCGTAAGCTTTCAGAAAATCGATCATAACTTCTGTAATGCTGAACAGATAATTCTGAACTAAACCTTGTTTTGTAAGGGTTCTTCCAAACTTTCTGCTGGTACCACTGCAACTCCAATGATGCTAGTTTTTCTTTTGTCTTTGGCTGTTTATGTGAACAGTTATTTGTTCTGAATAATATTTTGTACTAGTTATTGGTGAATATATATGGGTAGGCCAAAAACATTTCGAAAGAGAAAGTTTATAGGCAATCGTTTTATTAAACATACAAAAAAGATGTAGAAAATATAAATAGAATAGACAATGAAACCACATGTAATATTGAGGTTAGTAGGCCCAGTTCAAACAGTTAAGCTCAGAGGTTCTATTCCCATTAGTCCTGGACCCGTAGAACCAAGGACCCGGGCCTCCTTCTACCCGGGAGCGATGGGAACTCCAGGGCTCTTTCCATAGGACAATATCTGGAGTCTAAACCCCCCCCCCCCCCGCTGAACACAACGTCAAAACGGGATGGAAGTGGATACGCCACTTACGCGCGTCAACCCCGCAGGGAAGACTACCGATATGACCTCGGTGGGGCCGCCTGGTGATCTAGCACACCTTCTACTAGCTATGCAGGCTAGTACCCGGGACTATTCAGGCAACCCTCTATCCCCTCCGGGCGGCCGTAGCCTGGCCGGAAGTACCCATTTACCCGTGGGTGTCGGGAACACACTGCCCCCTCGAGTCCAACCCAATCCGAACAACTCCCCTACGGAAGGGGCTCGGCAACCCAGTTCAAACAATACATGTGTTAATCATGATAGTAGTTATATACAGACATTGACGATCTACGAGTCCTGAAAGCAGATGAAATGGTTGAACAACTGGCCAAGAATGCAAGACAAATGAAGAGGAACTTGAAAAGAACAAGTGAATACACAGGGTCAAGACTATGCAGCAGGAATGTTCTGACATGTGAGCAGTCAGTAATCAATATATAAACTTTAAAGCTGTTTTTCTCAGTTTCACATTTTTTTCAGGTTGCGGTACACTTTTTTAAAAAAATAATCAACCAAAACATATGATTTTTGAGTGTATTAAGCAGACTAATAAGAATAATAAGAAGGTATTTTTCTCCGAGATTGTTTAAAAAAAATTCTGAAGTTTGTCTTTTTTTTTTTACAAAAACTAAAAAATTATAGCAAATTATCAGTACAAAAGTTTCAAATAATAGGTATTATTAAAAATAAAGGTTTTAAGAAGTTCCTGAACATTTACAAAAATAATTTCTTAGTAACGTGCAGCCAAAAATCATAGAAATAGCATTGTGGAGATATGCAGTGCCTTCTCACCTAAGACTGGTAGATCGCTATTCGTTTTTTTTCCCTTGATCATGTAAAATTTATTGAATTTCAAAGCCAGTGTATGAACGGCTTGTTTAAAAAAGTTGACACTCACTTATCTCATTCTTCTTAAATGTTAACAAGGTGTATAAAATATGCAGTAAAGTTTATCTGGATTAACAGAAGTGAATAGAACAATCAGAGCAAGAGTAATTTGTAGGAGAGCGAGTAGTAAAGGTCATGTGAATGTAACATATCAGAATTTTTTCGCTTTTCTCTCGAAAATTTCAACAAAGCGGATATGGAGCCCAACACTTTCCAACAGAGTTTTTCATATGTAGTCTGGTGATTTATCATATCGCGGGATTCATGTCGGATTCAGACGCTCGTATATTATTTAATCTGCATATTTTTAACCCTAAGGAACCAATCTCACTGAGGAGTCGCCGCCTGCCGTCGTTTTCCCTCACGAGTCCTCTCGTCAGAACGAATCTTCCTCTCTTGCTGTAGCTGGAGGCTGTTTAATTTGACGCCTCGTTTGCTCTGACACCTCCCTCTCTTCAGCTCTATCATGTCATCCCCAGCGCTCGCTCTGCGCAGGAGTGCCATTCCTTTAGGCACGTTCGAAATGAAAAATGTCAAATTACTACAAAAACAAAACTACGCGTTAATGGACCCAGTAATAAAATGGGTCACCGCCCATTAACACCATGCTTCATTCTAGAAGTAATTCTTCCGGCTAATGAATTTTATTTATTCCACATTTTCGATTTCTTTACTCTGTTCACTGAGGAGGTTCTTTACTCTCTCATAGCATTTTCTTATGTATCTACTGTCTTTAAAATCGATGAAAGGCCGTTTTGGGAGTAAAGATTAACCATAAAACATAATAACTGTTTGTGCTGTGTCATTTAACAAGTAGGTTAATTCCTGAGTTACGCCCTTCCAAAGGCAACATTCATTAAAGTTACTAGCGAGCACAAGGGATTTGGTTTGGCAGACCTCAGTTAAGCTAACCTGCCGGTATGAGTGGCAGCTTTGGACCGAAAGGCTACTTCTCAAGTCTGGGCGGTAATGGAAACTTCTGGAATTTTACTGACCCGATTTAAAAAGTAAGGGAATGAGATAGCAGAGTTTAAACTAATGAGCTTGCCGTGAATGAACCTTTTTAGTATTGATATCTTAGAAGTGCCACTTCTGCTTCGTAGCGAAGGTGTAACTTGGCTGTTATTCTGTTATTAGAGGTAAAGTTATATTCAGGGAGCGGATTTTTCCCTATTTGCCTATTTTATTCCTTGTTCAGAAACGTAGGCTTTTAAGTTATAACCACATTTCCTAGAATTATTAGCGTATTTTCTTAGTTTTATAGTACCTATAAACGCCTATTTCATACATTTGTGCCTATTCTGCTTATTAGTGCCTAAAACTGCCCTTTTAGCCAATTTCTTCTGCTTGTAATTTGTGACAACGGCTTTTGCATTTGTTGGTTTCAACGTGAAGTTTTCGCGGAAGAGAAATTTCTTACTGCTGCACATTGGATATACAAAAAGGGGTTTATTAAGGAGACACATCTGTGCAAATTGGCCCAAAACTTACTTAGTCTCTTTTGTCTTAAAATTAATATAGACATACTTCAATACTATAAAGCTTTTTTTTTTCTAGCGGCTCTACAGAAAACGTCACATGACTAAATAACCCTACACCTGTATCGTAGCTGCTATTACGTAATTTTAACCTCAGATTTCTCAGATTCCATATTTTCTACATTTTCCTAACTTCAAAATGTTCCACAGGATGCAGTTTTCTATTAATTTGTATGCAATTCTAAACATGCCTCTAAGGGCAACTGTATATTAAGTGTACCCATTTACATGTATTGTGTTTTTGTTATTTTTATTGAAAAGGATTATAATGCTTACTTCTTACTGAAAACGCTTAGGAAAATAAAAATGGTTAAATAGGTATGATTATTTTTCCCTTCGTTGATATAGCGAAGACAAATATTTCACATAGGTACAGGTCATTAATAGGTTAAAATGAGTGCAGAAACTTATACCACAAGCATTAATTTTTAAAATTACAACATGTGGGACATTTTGAAAATTGCTTGTAATTTAGACATAAACTGTTAATTTCTCAGAAACTATTGTAACTAGAAAGCTGACAGTTGGTATTATTCCATTCTTAATCACAAAAATAAATGGTATAAATTTGAAACAAATCTAACAAAAGCTTCAGATATTTCAATTTTCACCCTTAGCTCCCTCCGAAATCCATGTTTTTGTTTTTTTGACATAGTTAATTACTCCACATCTTTATGCACATTATGGTTCTTACCTAGTGAAGTGGATTTATATGTATTTTAATTATACGACAGTATCTGCTATTTTAACTTGCTGTGTAGACATTTATGAAATTTGGAATAAATGTAGAATTATTTCGTCTAGGGAACCGAAAAATAGTATGCGTTTAGCGAATTTGTTGCAGCATATATTGCGATGATTTTCATTTTGTTATAGTGCATTTTAAGAGCCATTTTACTAAAATTGTGCATTTATAAGTGTTTACTTAGCAAATTTTTAGTGCCTATTTAAGTGCAGTAGCCCATTTTAGTGCCTTTTTGCCTGCCTATTTCACACAATTTTAGTGCCTATAAATCCGCTCCCTAGTTATATTGTTATTAAAATGTGTTAAAATTTATATAATTTCTTCATTTTGGGTATACTGCTTGCCTCTCCAGATACGCCCTAATGCATGCTTCCTGATACCCCCTTAGCTACATCCCCGTTAATTGCCATGACCATAAATTGAAAATTCCAGAATATCTCTGCAATCGTATAATCCTGACACCATTTTGCTGTCTTTGCTTTTGAGGTGTAAGCTCGTATCTTCTTTAATATGAACCAGTTCACTTTTAATATAACGGCTCCAACCATATACTGTATGAGTATGACTGCCCTGCATCCCGATCTTTGTTGATGTATTGCACGTCCCCTCTCTGATTATTCTCATCGACCCAGATGTTTGACGTTCATAATGAACAGAAGCAGATTAGATCGTAATGAATGAAAGCTCCTCCAATATTCAAAACTGTCAAAAATAAGAAAACCTTGGAGAACAAGAGCTGGCTGTCTCATCCCCCTGGCGACGTCCCCGCTGAAGTCAACAGACAAGATTCAGGTGCCGTTTAAAACAACAGGATCATGTATAGAAGGTTATTGCCCATGGGAGCTTTCCCTGCTTAAGGGGGGACGTACGAGAAAATGTTCAAAAAATCTAATTTATTTTTATTCTTTTGTAAAATAGTATATAGTGTTAGCTATGACTCTACGTGGTCTGTATGTACGTTTAAAAAATTAAATACCCTAGTGTTGCATAGTAGCAACACATAGTCTTCCGTCAGCTGTCTTGGAATCTATAAAGCCCATCTACCAATTCTTAGCACACCCAGACTTGCTAAAAATGTCTCTATGGAGAGACACAAAACCCAAATGAAAGCCTCAACAGTTTGATATGGAAAAGGTGTCCCAAAACATCATTTGTGTCTTCCATAGTGGTGAAAATTGCTACATTTGATGCTGCAATAGTGTTTAATGATGGGAATAAGAAAGTTATGCATCAGTTAGGGCATCAACCTGGTTTGTTTATGGAAACAATTTTGCAGAGTATCGACAACATTCGCATCGCTGGTGCAGAAACAGCTATGAAATTAATGCAGAAAAAAGCAAGACAGAAGAGGAATTTAAAAAGAAAGGCTGAAGAAGACCAGAATGAGGATACAGACTATGGATATGGGAAGTTCTAACTTAAAATTAAAAGATAAACTGAATAATACTTATTGTATTTTTAATTGCCTTTCCCCGTAACTTGCATTTTCTACAACTTCAACCTATTTTTCTCTCAAACTACTTCATCTACAGTGATGCAATTTAGCACACAGCTTTCTTATGCCACAATAAACATTTTTTGGTTCTAAAATTTAAGATTAAGCTCCAGATGGAATGTGATGATACAAAATATTTTAAATTTTAAGATTTTTTTAATTCTATACAGGTTCAATAAGAAATATAAATCCAAGAAATTTATTTTTAGTGTGTTTTAAAATAACATACCAAATTTCAGAAAGATAGCATATGTGAATTTTGAAAAAAAAAAGGGGGGGGCTTAAGTTTGTAAATATCTCTGCATAGAGAAAAAATATGTATAATTAGTTATAAACAATGGAAAATTATGAATTGTTTTTTTTGCATATTAACTGTATTATCTTAAATGAGTATACTAAGTTTCACTTCTCTAACTTGAAAACTTTGGATGTTATGGCTATTTATGTACGACCCTGAATATTTGCATACGTCCCGCCGTAATATTGTGTTTTGATCCTGTCCAATCGGCATGACAGTTTACATTTTTTGTAACATTAACAATTAAAATGATACTGAGGTAGAGATAGGAATACTCCTTGGTACAAAAATGTTCTGACCACTCTTACTAATTTTTTTTCTCATTAAAGATTATTTAACATTTATTCCTATTTCTTGTAATATAATACATATATCTGAAACAATATGTGGTCTATTATTACTGTATTGCTAGAGGTAGGAATAAACGCCATCTTCTTGAAAGCAATAGCATATGAACGTTGCTTAGTAAGACCGAAATCTATTTATATTATTCTTATTATTATTATTATTATTATTATTATTATTATTATTATTATTATTATTATTATTATTATTATTATTATTATTATTATTATTATTATTATTATTATTATTATTATTATTATTATTATTATTATTATTATTATTATTATTATTATTATTATTATTATTATTATTATTATTATTATTATTATTATTATTATTATTATTATTATTATTATTATTATTATTATTATTATTATTATTATTATTATTATTATTATTATTATTATTATTATTATTATTATTATTATTATTATTATTATTATTATTATTATTATTATTATTATTATTATTATTATTATTATTATTATTATTATTATTATTATTATTATTATTATTATTATTATTATTATTATTATTATTATTATTATTATTATTATTATTATTATTATTATTATCATCATTATCATTATCATTATCATTATTATAGTAGTGGTAGTAGTAGTAGTAGTAGTAGTAGTAGTAGTAGTAGTAGTAGTAGTAGTAGTAGTAGTAGTAGTAGTAGTAGTAGTAGTAGTAGTAGTAGTAATAGTAGCACTATAAAACATCTAATAAACCAGATACAAATACGTGAGAAATACAATCCACTTCTGAGTTAGTATATTATTAGTTGAAAAAAAAGGAAAGTGTCGCTATTCATATAAAAACGCTCCAAAATATGGACTTTTACCGAACTATTAATAATAAATTTTCATTATCATACTCAACAATTAAAATAAATGGTAATGTTGAAGTTTCAAATTCGCTTCACCTTACCATTTACCAGCTTCCATGAAGAAATTAGTAACAACTTCATGAAGTATATGATCTATATATCCTTAAAATACACAATATATTTAAAATAATTTTAAAAATATCATTAGGTAACCATTTCCAAAACATCCGCTACTAAACAGATCCATGAATTCTTTTTAAGTTCTGCAGCTTTTCAGATTTTCTTATGACTGCATTAAACGAGTACGAAATTTTAAAATAGAATTAAATCGCTCTTTATACGATATGGATATTTACGTCCCATTTATATATTAGGTGTGAAAGATCGCTTAAGTTTTTCGCATAGGACTCTTTGCCAATGTTGAGATTCATTTACTTCCTTTCCGAAGTAAGCGTTGCTAAGGCCTAAATGTCCATAAAAATCGTCCTTCGCAGAGTTTAAACACGCGAACTTAAGAGCCAGAGGCTGGCTACCTTAGACAACAGAAGACGATTTTAAAGACAAGTAGTTTAGGTCTTAAACATCTGACGATCACTTTTCCCTTTGGATCTTTAGTGAAATGTCTACTGTAGGTGTATCTATAAATCTCTATCTCGATTACAATGAAATAAAAAAAAATCTGATGGATACACTCACGTTACTTTTTCGACTCAATCTCCTAGAAACCCTTCTTAAAATCCTTATTCTTTTCCCTAATTCAAGCTAATCGAGATAAAGGTTTGTTCACATTTTATTCCACATGTATGATTGACTGCAGATATTTTAGGAGTGATCACTACGTAATGTCCATTCTGTTTCGATAGTCAGTACTTAAACAATTAACGGCCTCCTATTTGAGTAAAGTATTTAAAAATTCAAACCAATATAAAACAATCTAGAAAATGGTTATCTCCACACAAGGAAAAGTTTGACATAAATTGTATGCTTCAACGACAACTGCATTTTTGCAGGCAATCTCTTATAGCTTACCAGTTATAAAAAGTTATTAAGAATGAAAAGGATGTCAAAGTTTATTGCTAAAATTTCAACATACACCTATATATTTCATTTGATATGAAAATTACTTTAACATACTGTTACATATGCGGCTGAGCAATAATTAGGAAACTATTACATTTTAGAATTTTAGGACCAAGGCTCACTCTGGGCACTTGTCTTATTCACGTGTTTTGAAGTTGCGAGCAATCTCCCAGCTGCAGATTTAACCACTCAGCGGAATTCGGAATTCAGTTGGAGAATTTAATGTCATGTTGGCACGTTGGCCATAGTAGCTCAAATGGTTAGAGCGGCTGGACGGAAACCAGAAGATCCGTGGTTCAAATCCCGCCTATGGCATTGAATTTTTCATTCTGGCTCTACCCTTTCATAGTGCGTCCTACACACGGCTAGTGTGAAAGAACAATTTCCATTAATTGTACCTAATAGTGGTCCGAACTATAAAGCCCGGGCCTTAAAGTACTTACAGCATAGTAAGTCGCCATTAAGGTAGTTGTCTCATGTGTTTATGAGAACTCCTAGTGGTTTACCGGGAGAAACACGAGTCAGTTGGAGGATTTAATGTTATGTTGGCACGTTGGCCATAGTAGCTCAAGTGGTTAGAGCGGCTGGACGGAAACCAGAAGATCCGTGGTTCAAATCCCGGCTATGGCATTGAATTTTTCATTCTGGGTCTACTCTTTATATATATTAATTCTTCCTGTTGCATTCTTGGAAGATTTGTAACTCAAATCCAACTTGGATATTTAACCAGTTTTGCTTTTTTAAGTAATGCTGTTCATAGACCTAGAGGATCGGTCACATGGGCATGGATCTAAAAATGCCCAAAAATATACCTGTAATGAGCCTAAGTTCGAATTTTGGGTGGAATTTTTTAACTTATCTTCCTATTATATACGTGATAGATAAAGTAATAATCCTTGGTAAGAACTGAATATCCCATTAATAAGCGATTAAGAGTAGAGGAAGTAATGTCATTTTTACTATATGGACAGCTTCCAGAACTTCTAGGAGGCTAAACGCCTGTAGATACAAAGTATTCATTACGTTTCGGCGTTTTTGATGTCATTAAGATAGTGCATTTAGCTAAAGGTAAGATACTGGATGGAAGTGGCGTAGCAACGAACTCCACTGCAGCCGTCACTCCAGTTGGTAAGACTGACTTCAACATTGACTATACTAGTGGAATATGCAGTGCATTCTCCCTGTAGCACACAAATCGCTTATCGACCGCCTATTCACAAGTGGGCTTGTAGCGCAAAGGATGTATGAGTACAAGTGGGACAAGAGAGTATTAAACTAAACGAATTTGGAAAAGAAACGGACCATAAGGCTTACTCTTGACAATAAAGCGGTCCTCATATTTCAAACATACGTTTGGTACTTACGCTCTCGGAAGCGATATGTCTTCATATGGGACAACGTTCGGTGAATATTTCCAACTTGTTTGCTCCTTCCTTTACAATAATCACAGGAAAGCCCTGAAGCGCGTTCAGAGTACGCGGCAGCTTCTGAATGAACCCTGAATACATGAAACTAAAGAGAAAACGACCTTGCGCTTGATAAAACAGAGGAAAAGATAGAGAATGAGGTAAAGGAAGAACATCAGAGAAAGGAAATAAAATGGTGATGATGACAACGAAGACGTTTTTCTTTTCCTTGGGGTGGGGGAAATAGGAGAAGAAAATATAAGACGATATGGGTCTCAGAAAACGTGGCATATATAGAGAAAAGAAAAGGTTGGTATGGGAGAAGGTTTCTTTAAGGTGAAGGGGAAGATGCATCGATGTAGAAATCAGGTGATGACGACAGGCGAGTATAGATAACAGAGAAAGGGGGCGGAGGGTTATGATAAAGAGAAAGGAAGAGGCAATGACAACTAAGAACGACGCAGGAATTGAGTGGAGAACAAAGAGGAAAACGAGACACCGGATAAGATGGCGACGTCAGATGCCGAACAGACAAGACTTGAGATAACCCTATAGTTCTCCAAGGAGAAATGATATGTAGAACAGCTTACCAGAACGGACTGAATATTAAAACGTACAAAAACATGTTTCAAAGGTTTTGTTTTTAAAGGTATATATAACTTAAGTCCTCCAAATGAGTGAAATTATCCTCAAAATAGCTCAAGGTCCATAGAGCTTAGGGTTACCGACATTTATCTTTTAGGATAAGTGTACTTTACATAGCAATCACAAACTAGAGAATGTATTCATTTCATCCAAAACTGATATTGAGCCTTCACGTAGAAATAAAGTTTTGAGATCCTTCAGTTCGAAAATACAGGCACGTGCGTTTGTGAACAGTAAAACTAAACAACGAAAAGTCGGTTAAGTCGGCATCTTTTAAGGGTGTGACACGATTTTTTTAAAAAATAATCCATAATCCTAGACTATCCTTTAAATGCAAAACTTTAGAAGGTTTTGATTTTCTGAAAAATGGTCCTAATAGTATCGATTGAAATGCATATACTTTCAGGCATTTTATGTTAACAGTCTTGATTTTTTTTTGGGGGGGGGGAACAGCCTCTAAAAGTCCTCATTATTTTATCATCCACATTATATCAATTCAATGTTGCTGTGGAATTAACCATTTTCAAGATATTTCGTATTATTGATATATTAGTTTCAGTGTTTAAAAATTATATTTTTTTGAAATGGGAAATAGTTATACTGTATGGAAATAATCATTTCTTCCACACTAGCCGTGTGTAGGCTAAGGATTGGATGAATAGAGCCAGACTGAAAAATTCAATGCAACAGCAGGGATCTGAAACACGGATCTCCCGCTCTCAGTGCGGTTGCTCTAAACCACTGAGCTACTATGGCCAACATGCCGATATAACATTAAATTCTCCAACTGACTCATATGTTTTCCGGTAGATCATTAGGGGTTCTCATATTCTATGAAACACGCTCCTTTTGTGGCGACTTACTATGCTGTAAGTACATAAGTCCCAGGCTTCATAGTTAAACCAGTATGTTTTATTAACTTTTTATGTCTGTTTTTCTAAAAAAAAAAAAAAAAAAAAAAAAAAAAAAAAAAAAAAAAAAAAAAAAAAAAAAAACCTAATGCCGGCTATGGCATTGAATTTTTCAGTCTGGCTCTACTCATCCACTTATACACTCTCTCTCTCTCTCTCTCTCTCTCTCTCTCTCTCTCTCTCTCTCTCTATTGATCATGTACGCAAAACGGAATTTAGCAACAAGGTCTTAAAAGATTTGACTTAACATACTCTCTCATTACCGAGCGAGATGGCTCATACCGTTTCATCTGTGGCCGCAAGTCAGAATTTGATTCCCGTGGTCGACCTAACAGACCCATGGGATTTTTCGGGGGATTTTCCGAGTCGCTGGGAGGTTAATTACAGCCGCCAAATTTTCTGTCCCTCCATTTCATCTCCATTACCGTTTCACATCATCTCTTTCAGGGTAGAAACGTCGGCGGGTGTCTCGGTATTGCATGGCAGGATGATGTGCTCTTGGTACAATTTCTTTCTCCGGGAGGAAGGTCTCCGGTTTCCGAACCCGTTCTGGTGGGGCCGTTTCCGGACCCCAGTAGGGTAAGCTGCCGGTTGTACCTGTCTACTGCGAAATTTCCAACGGGTTAACTGTAGAGACCTGACCTCTGCACTGTCGCGACTCCTTGGGTCGGCCAATTTCTTTCTCCTCTCGCCTCTCCTCTCCCGTGAATTCTCCACTTTGAGGCATAGGTACAATAAATCAAGTTTGGAGGGGAGGGGATAAGTCCCCTTCAGCTGTCGAGGTGCGGGCGCTGCGGACCCTTAGCACTCGTGGTACCTCTGACGTTACCAGAGGAATCTCGGGCCGAACTGCCGAGCCCCTCCCGTCGGGAAGTTGTTCCGATTGGGTTGGACTCGAGGGGGCAGTGTGTTCCCGACACCCACGGGGAATTGGGTACCTCCTGCCAGGCTAAGGCTGCCCGGAGGGGGTAGAGGGTTGCCTGAAAAGTCCCGGGTGCTATCCTGCAGAGCTAGTAGAAGGTGTGCTAGATCACCAGGCGGCCCCACCGAGATTTTCGGTAGTCTTCCCTGCGGGGTTGACGCGCGTAAGTAGCGTATCCACTTCCATCCCGTCTTGACGTTATGCTCAGGGGGGTCTTTTTAAGAAATCAGATATTTTCCTATGGAAAGAGCCCCGGAGTATCCATCGCTCCCGGGTAGAAGGAGGTCCGGGTCCTTGTTCCTACGGGTCCAGCACTAATGGGAGTAGTTCCTCTGCACATAACTGTCGAATCCCCTCCGTAGCGTAGTTCAGTCCAGTCCATCTCATGTAGATATTACACACATTATATAATTTTACTGTAAAAATACTTATACTTTTCTGAAATGGAAAATAGTCATAGTGACTCTCTCTTCCTTCCTACCTCCCCCTCCCTCCCTCCCTCCCTCCCTCTGTCTCTCTCTCTCTCTCTCTCTCTCTCTCTGTCTCTCTTCTAATCATGCAAAGAAAACTGAATTTTAGGTTTGCCTTTAAACATTTGACTTACTGTACGCTCCCATTCCCATTGTACATACAGGGAAATATGTAAAAGCATATCTGCAATCTCGAGTAACGTGCAGCACCTAAAAGAATATGTTTTTTTTTTCTTCAGAATATTATGTTGAAGAATACGTACAGAAAGACATTTGAATGTAACACACCAGAATTTTATTTTTCTCAGTAAGCAGTACCTGACTGATTTCTGCCATTTTCACAGAATAGTTTAAAAATTCCAAAAGATGGAGGTACATCAAAATATCTGCATCTGTAATCGAAAACTACAGATGCAGATATTCATGATCTCAGACTTCATCCGTTACCCATCTGGCGTCTTAACGTCCGCCGACGTTGTCATATCGGACGATGAATGTAATGGCTGAAATGATGCCCACGGTCTATAAAATTTAGAGTTACCCGACATTCGTCTTTCAGGATAAGGGAAACTGCGAAAAAAAAAAAAAAAAACATATCCAGGTAAGACACCCTGACCGAGATTCGGGACCTCTTGAGCGTGAAGCACACATGCTACCATCTACGCTACCGAGGCGGCCATCTGCGTCAACAGGATGTTAGTTGAGCCTGAATATCTCACTGTATTGTGGGAATTGCTGGACATACTAAATGTTTCCTATCATAATATTGTCTGGTTGTTTGCAAAGAGTGCACTAATAAATTGTACATATTTATTCTATGATGGTGCATGGCTAAGCATGCATGACGAAATACTAACACTGAATTTCTTCATGAGTAATAAGGGGTGTATTTCTTGTATTCAAAGATGTTTTTTCATATTTAACCAGCACTTTAAGTTTTAAAATATTCTTGATAAAATGATTTGATTATTAATTTTAAATCTGGCAGAGTGGAAAGATAGATATTTAATGTTTTACTGTTTAGTTTTTGTGCCTTAATTTGCGAACATATCCATCATCTTCATTTCTTGCTGATTCTATAGGACTAATTGTTTGCCTAAAGTTGTAGTAGCTTTAACGAATGGAGTATATTGTGTATTGTATTATTCCTTGAACATTAATTAGTTATTGCTTGTAAGACATATTTTGAATCACAGAACATTGTTGCTTGGTTGAATTTATTTATATAGTGAAAAAGATTGTTTTAGCTTGTACTAGGTCCTGGCTGTTATCTCTCCATCACAATTTGTTGTGTTTGCCTTGCAGTATATACCAACACAAGCATTCTCAGTTTTCACCATAAGGGAGTTATCTGTAATACATTCTTTCCAGTGTAGCGTGGATGCATTTTTTCTGGAGGTAATTTAAGATCGGTTGTATCACATCCTTTAGCTGTGACACTTTCTATTAACTAATCATCTAGATTAATTTATATTGGAGAGAAAAACACATTTTGGAAGCGGTCATTACGGGAAATAACAGTGACTTACTACTTGAAAACCGAAGAAGTGTACAAAATTTTTTACCGATAAAAACGATTATCTCGGAATGGCCAACAGGAAAAACGAATTTACTTTAGATTTATAAATTGTGTGCTCTTATGCTATTCCAAATTTCTAAGATTTCGTCACACGTGCTAGTCACTGAAAAGTGAATTAATAAAAGCAAAATTAGTTAAAATTTATGTATTATTTGCCTTGCAAATACATTAACATAGGTGGCCACAAAATTGTTAGAGCCACTTTTGAGAAAATAAAATATAACGAAACGTATTCCAAGTAAAAGCTAGTTTAGATGGGCAGATATTCTTGGAACTCTTTGTGTTGAATCGCTGGATAACACTGAGTTTAAACACCAAGTTTGGTATCAACTAGCGTTTCGTTTCTGATTTACGCTGATAAGAACAAAGTCGTGAAAAATTCAAACAATTAATAGTTAACAGCAGGATATCTGGTAAATGGAAAATGCCACAAAAACAGTTATAAGTCATAAATTCTCTCTTTCAAAGTTTATTTTATGCTACAAAAACGATTCTTTTGAAACTAATTTCATGTAAATTGCAATAAAAATCTATAGTAGTTGGGTGCATTGCACATTTTCTTGTAGAGAAAAGGGGGATAGGGGATTCTGAATAGATGTTCAACTGTTTAAAAGCTGTCACTATAAGATGTCCTTACGATTCTACATCTATTCATGACATTGAGAAACAACTGAAAAATGATGGAACCTTAAGGCAACAATATATATTTAAGGCAACAATATATATTTGATATTTTTGATGCCACAACAGTCATTTGAAATAAATTACGTGCAGTTTTAAAAAGTTGTATAGTTTCTGTGTGGTAAGCTTTACCTGATCTCTTATCGTTTACTAATTACCTAAGAACAAAATTTATTTTGTATGAGAGATTCATTAATAATTATTCTGAGAAAATTCAAGATACACTTTGGAACAAAAAGAAATATTCCAATGTGGGGTGGTGACGGACTTCTTCGAAGTTCTCGGAGTTCGATCTAGTCGTTCCTCGGCTGCTCTGGTATCTTCATGGACTCTTCTTTTCAGGAGTGGTCGAGGATATGGAAGGATAATGTTGTTTTAAATAAAAGATTATTTATAATTTCCCCAACGAATCTCAAAATTTTGAGATTTATTAAGAATGAAACTTCTTTTTAATATCAATCAATCGATATCAATATTTTCTGGTGCAATCCTTTTAACTGTTCACCAATAATCACTTCTCTGTTACACCAAGTAAAATATAGTGATACATATATTCTTACATACAAAAATTGCCTTTCCACATGAGCGTCTATTTGCGGACTTACACGTCCTTTCACCATGGAAGTCAAATGAAGAAGAACAATCACCTCCAGTCCAGGTGCTTATATATTTTTTTTTGCCGTTGCCATCACGACAAATCAACATCATTCAACTTTTATACATTTCTTCATAAATTTTGTATAATAACGTTTTCATACCAGTATTCAATATTCTAAATAATTCTTTCAGTTAATTTAAATTATTAAATAGATTTAAATAAGCATTTAAATCGTTTTAACTTATATTTTGTCATGCACAACTAAATAGTATTTTAAAATAGCTTAATGGCACTTCCAAAAACCGTTGGAGGTACTTTTGAGAAAATGAAAACTATCTAGATGTTTCCAGTAAATGTTGCTTTGCGGTGAAGGGTATGTTATTGAAAACCTTCGTGTCATATGCTTACAAGATATTTAATTTCAATAAATTTGGTATTTAAACGTTTTGTGTCATGTTAATGAAACACGTGAACCTCTATTTAAGACTACTTTTTTATCCAAGGGCCCACGCAGTATTGTTTTTGTCGAAATCATATGAAACTTATTGGTAGAACAAAATATGTCTGGTTATTAGTTAACGTGATAGTATAATTGTGTCGACATTGGGCCGACTTAAAATCGCCAACCCCAGAGCCGGGAACCGAACTCGGGGCCCTTAGCATGGGAACCGCGAACGAAACCACTGCGCTATCCCGACATCTTGCTTTACTTATTATTAGCGGTAATAAGTAATGCACTGAATAAAGAATATCATGTTATGTCTTGCTCTACATTATGTTCGCAGTTATCAGTGTGTTCCTATTAATAGTAGAAAGGAACTACTGTTTATTTACTTTCAGCAATACGCTAATCTGTGTTTCATATAACCTTGCCCCGCTCACATGTATCACTCCGCGTGCAACTACCTTCCTCTTCATCCTAATTGGCTAATGCTTTCGCGCCATAGGCAATAGGCGGTGCCTTCCCGTCACATTGAAACCTGCAATAAAGGTCATAATAATTGCCAGGAAGATAGATAAAATGATACAAATAAGAATATGAAGACATGCAAAAATAATGAAGTTTACAATGAAACTGAGCAAGTTGAAACTGAATGAATGAGCAGTGAAACTGAAACAAGTTTATAATGAAAGGCGTTCGGCATTTTCCACTGGGACTTTTTTTTTTTTTTTTTTAACCAGGACACATACCTTGCAAAAATGCTTGTCTTTCAGTCTTAAAAGTCGTGTCACGCCATACTTGTCGTGTGTCTTCCATTCACCCAAGTCTCGTCAAGGTAGTATATTTTGGTACAGTCTGATTGTCCTTAAATAGCGTCTTCGCCACACGGCAATATCGTCCCTGGAGTGGTAAGTTTTCCTGTTGTCTCAATTTCATGTCGCGATGTTTCTACGCATATAACACTCACACCTGTAAGTTCAGAGCTCAGCTGTTCGACTTCTCTCACTGACAAAGACGGATTCTTCTCTATGAGTGCTTTAAACACATGCACCACAATTCTTATTTCGCCGCTTTGTAAAGGTTTTCCCTTCAACGAAAAACTGGCGCTAGACTCTGCCATTATACATAAGTACACGCGCAATAAACGATCAATAAAGTAATTTAGCTCTCGCACTCCCCACAAAACACCTTCGAATGGCGATATATGACTAGTCCAGTTCAAAACAAGGTCAGTGATAAAAGTCATATAAACAAATAGGTCATCACTACCGCTAAATCACGTGCTATCGTGCCATGTGCTTGAGAGCAAAGGAACCTCCTCTTTACTTCGTTTAAGAATTAACATGCATTTCAGATAAATCAACTCTGTTGCGTAATATATTTCATTAAATCAGTTACGAAAATATAAATTTGACTATTCTCTTCCAACATATAAAGATACATCACCATGTTAAATAACGAACTAATTTTTACCGCACAACAGTCTGCACCACACCAGCAGCCAATGAGATGTGATAAGGTCACGTGACCGTTAAGAGATACAGGGTAAGCTTATGTGAAACAAGGTTTAGTAACACGACAAGTCACAAAATATACTTCGTTTTCATTTCTACGCAAACACAGCATAAGCCTCATTAGTTTGTAATAGAATACTTGGTGCTCCTTCAATTCTTCTACAGTAGCTGAATACAGATGTCTAGATAAACAATGTCCAACTGCATTGAAAGAAAATGGCTTAATAATACGCTATTTTTCGTGTGTGAATTTTTATATGGCAAAGTGTGCCAGAAGCATTATTTATTGCAAGAATAGCAGGAGAATTCTCACGGGAGAACAAACGACTTCCATTCTAGAGTGGATATAGTGTATTTGAAAAGAATATATATAATTATTTCTGAATTTTCCCTCAAAACCAGGGGTTGTAGTAATATACCCTGCAATGACGCAGATTTTAAAATGCGCTTGTGCCGTATTTAGAACCTTGTCACTGAACGACAGAAAACTTCTACAATATGAAAGACGAGAACTCTGAATTTGCTGCATTCTCCTAAACCATGAATTTCACAAGACGAAAATCTTTACACTGTCTTCGAAATTGCATAGGCCAGGATTTGTTTCTGGCGAAGAGAACATTTTAAAATTTACCCTCCAACTACAAAAGCGTCAAAATGCAACTTCCCTGGAATTGCACGCACCGAATTTCTTTGAGAATTGGCGATTTCTTCTCCTCTCCCTCCTTTTTGAGGCGTGAAAGACAAACATCAAGTCATGGGAGAGTAAAAATGGTGGAAGGGGAAATGTAAAGGACAAAAAGGAAAGATTTCTTTTACCGGATGCCTTTGGTTCAGCATTTGAGATGTAAAGTTGGATGCTTGGTATGAGGATATAGGGGATAAAATATACCTTGAGTGAGCAAGATGCATAGGAAGAAGAAAGGAGAGGGGAGCCTAGACAGGAGACGTACATTCACACAAGTTCTGGATCGTATGAGATTTTTAGTCACTTGACTTTAAGATGGTGAATGCTGAGAAAGAGCAAATGGTGCTGCTGTCACCAGATTCTCGCTGCATTTTAAATCAAAGAAGGAGTAAGATCTTATTTTAAAATGTTGATAAAAATATACTTCCAGACGATAATTACAACATTTTACAAAGGAATATTAATAAATGAATTGTTTACGATGCTATTAAGCGCCGCTAGTGTGGCGGAATTGCATCCGGTAGATCTTTTATCATGCAAGTAATTAACTGACATGGGGTTGTCACTTCAAGATGCATTTTAAAAATGCTGGATTTGAACCTGCGACCTTTAATTATAACATATTTAACTATTTCACGCATTTGATATTAGGAGCTTGAAGAACGCGAACTGTGCGGGATGGAGCAAAAATTATTCTGCCTAATTGGACAAAATCAAGATATCTCCCTTCATAAATGTGGAACAATTCGAATTTTTTCTTCTGCTATCGGAGTCCCGCAAACATTTGAAGGAGGGACAGCGTTCAAGTGGTTGTCATCCACAGTAAAGTCCTATTTAACAGTACATAACAAACGTTAACTCTTACAGTTTTGTTTGTCCGTGGTAGAACCTGATGGACAATTCAGGCCTATGTATTACATACCTATCGATGAGAAATAGTTTTATTTGACTAACATTCAACAGACCTACTAGCTTTGTTTAAATGAGGAGCTCTCTTTACGACAATGTCAAGGTAAACGTTTCATTAACAAGGTACCTTAATGCTCATAACAGCTGCTGCACGACCCAAATAGATGCGAGTAAGCACCATTGGTTCAACGATCCAATTGGTACATCAGCACTCAGCCATACTGTGGCTGAAAAGAGAACCAGTAAGAACAAACCACGTGGCACTCCCGGTGTACAACCCAAAAAGTCAGTTATGTAAAATGAACGTCGGGCAATCAATGACAAATGTCATTCCAGCAATACATGGAAAGTTTCAGAAGAATGGAAGAAGAAACCAACTTTTATCCAGCAGGATAATGCTTGACCCCATTGTTCTGACGATGATGCGCGGATTCTCTCTGCAGTTAGGAAAAATGGGTAGACTAACAACCTTGACTTCCATGACCATTTAGAGTTTTTCAGCTGTACGTATCCAGTCCTTGCAATACCAGAAGGAACCATGAACGCTTGAAGAATTTACCGACTGTGTTAATCACCCATTTGACCACCTTAGCAGGGAAACGCTGGACAATGTTTTCCTCACGTTGCAAAAATGCACGGAATGCTGTATGATATAAAAGCAGGCCAATAGATACAAGATACCTCATATGGGCAAAGACAGGCAGATGAGTACATTGTCTCAATCACTCCATTGTCAGCCAGGAGCAACAGAAGCGGCACAATGAGCACCTGCCCAAAATGGAGAGCTGTGTACCAGACTGTGTAGCAAAATGTAACAGAAGTAAACTACTGTACTCCATCTTTAATTCTAACTAATGTACTATGCATACTACTTCTATATGTTTATGTAGTAACATATACATCATATTATGTAAGAAAAATGCATCTTAATGGACATAACACACAGAAATAAATTGTATTATCATCAGTATCTAATTATAAATACACAATGAAGAATAGATCACATAGAGCCCATTTAATTGTTTAAAATTTAACTAATCTATACCATATTTTGGAACGAGGTAGTAAATAGGAAATACAATTGAGTTTCATCACGGGGTGCAGAGCTTCAAGGCATGATCAAAGTGTACGCGAAATGAACTTATCTTATTTAACTACTATAGTTAATTTTTAACAGCTTATACAATCTCTTCTGACAAAGACATATTTTTCTATTTATTTTATGCTAGTTTATTGTTTTTATAGAAAGTTTTATTCTAGATATGATGAAGACACTGCAGGATAGACGAAATCGAGCTATAGGTGCTTAAGAACTGATCTATGACTATACTTACAACGAGATGACATTTTCATTTACGAGTATAAATGAGTGGAGAGTATATTGGCGCCCCAGACGCAAAATATGTATCACAAATGGATCGCCTGTGTTGTTGAGGTTGGATGTCACAAGTTGGTCGAAGTGTAGCAGCTTCATGGCTCAAAAATAGCCAACAGAATACATCCTTGAAAACATTATGATTTCTCCTGTAAGGAGTACATATTGTCACAAGTGACTGTATTAATTAATACTAATAATAGTTTATGTGACTTCAATAGTACGTGTGACGTCACTCCGCCCACTCCTCCAGCTCTGGTATAACTGAATGTAGGGCGGGATGCTATTTCAAGAGTAATGTAAAATTGTTTTAAGATCAATGTAAACGCTGATATTCGGGGAAGCGAGGGATAGATGTCACAAGTGGCTGTATTAATACTAATAATAGTTAATGTCATTTCAGTAGTACGTGTGTCGTCACTCCCCCTACTCCTCCAGCTCTGATATAACTGAATGTAAAGTATGAATTCTCTTTAGGTGCAGGTGTTCGACCTGATAGGGCGGGATGCCCTAACTGGGCAAGGTAACGGTCCGAAGGACCATTTATGTAATGAATTAGTTTAGTAAATACTCTTATTAAGTGGATTGTAATGTTAATATTACTCCTATCTCTTGTAGCTCTTTTGTAACCTAATAGAAAATCCCAAACTCTCATAAAGCATGCATTTCCTACCCTGAGTAATTCCCCCGTGTACGACCTGGCCATGTGCACCTTAGCTTTTACAATCCATGGTTAGGTCGTCACAATATCCCATTCTTTATCATCAGATTTGAATTCTATTTAAAATATACCGGCAGAGGTCAGAAACTTCTAAAGTTAAATTGGCCTGCAAGACAACCCAAGGGAAAAGAGTATTTGTAGAATAATAGAAAAAAATATGGTTTACATACCATATATTAAGTTAATTTCTACTTTTATTTGCTTTGTTATTTAGTAATATAATATTTACTTATATCACATTTAGCTTAAAACCCAGAAAGAAAATGTTTCAGTTTTTATGTAGGCGCACAAGTGCTTGGAAATCAAATAATCGTTATATAATTTAAATTATACGAGGGCTGTTCAATAAAGAATGACCATAATTTTTTACAGTCATAATTTTTGCAATAAAATTCAACCCTATTATATTCTGTTAGCTCAATGTGAAACAAACTCGCCGTAGTAGTTTCATTGTTGGTACTCCTGCTTCCCGCCTGTGAGAACCAGGAAAGTTCAGACATGTTCAGTATCACCTACCACTGCAATGGAGGTAACACGCGAGGAACAATATGCGGCTTTGAAATTCTGCTTTCGTCTCAACAAATCTCCAGTTGAGGCCTATACAATGTTACAGGAGGCCTATGGAGAGTCTGTTCTTCCCTACAGCACAGCTCGAAGGTGGTTTAAAATGTTTAAAGAGGGGACACAATAAATTTCAAAGGAAGGTGGACCCGGTGCTCCAGTTACTGCTCTTACGGAAGAAACATCAACACTGCTGCTGCCATTGTGAGGAAGTATGGACAAATTACCATATGACCACTTTCTGAAATACTGAACATTTCACTGGGTGCTACCCACACGTTCGTGAGAGAAACATTACACATGAGACGTGTTTGTGCGCGATGGGTTCCAAGAATGTTGATTCCCGAAAGAAAGGACATTCGCATGCAGGTCCGCATGCAGTTAAAGTTGATGTTAGAGGAAGATCCGGAGTTTCTTTCAAACGTAATCACTGCTGATGAAACTTGGCTTTTGATCCTGAGAGCAAACAGCAAAGCTCAGTGTGGAAATCTCCTTCATCACCAACCCCCCAAAAATGCAAAAGTGGTTTCTTCTGCTGGGAAAGTTATGGTTATCTCATTCTTTGATATTCATGGAATGGTTTATTAGCATGTTGCATCTGTAAACACATCAGTAACTGGACAATACTAAAGGGATGTCTCGAAAACATTGCAAGTTCATATCAGGCGCAAAAGACCACGTTTCCATGAAGCAGGCTGGATACTGCACCACGATAATGCGCGGCTGCATATTGCCAATGTTGTTGCTGAATATCTTGCAAAAATCAACGTGAAGCGCATCCCTCACCCTCCCTATAGTCCGGACTTAGCCCCATGTGACTTTTTCTATTCCCTAACTTGAATAAACCCCTTAGTGGAAGGCATTATCCATCATCAAAAGCAGTGGTGAAGGCTGCGGAGGTGATTTTGAAGGAGCTCTCAAAAATGGTTTCCAGCATGTCTTTGAAGACTAGAAGAAACGCTGGGACAAGTGCATCGCATTCAGGGGAGACTATTTTGAGAAGGATCATCAAAATTATGAGGATGAGTAAAGATACGTTGTAAAAAAATTGTGATTATTCTTTATTGAACGGCCCTCGTACATTTAAATAATAAAGCAAGTTTTACAAAAGTTGAATCTCACATGACATGAAGATGAAACGATAAGCTTTTATAAGAACAGTTTGTTGCAAATGGGCAGTAAACTTATGTGAATGCATGGATACGCTGAGTCAGGATGGAAAATTCAATGTCAAAACCGGGATCTGAACCACGAATCACCCGGTCTCCGTCCGGTTGCCGTCATTATGCCATTATAGCTCAATGATTAAAAGGAACTGGAGGGAGACCGGGAGCCCCGTGGTTCAAATTCGGGTTGTGAAATTTTATTTTTCAGTCTGGCTCTACCTATCCAAACCATGCCCTACATATGGATTGTTCGGAAGAATTAGTTTCCATCATGTGAATGTAACATAACACTCCAACAACAGCCTTACATTTTGCAAATACTGCTCCTCTTTTAATCTTTTTCTCGTAAGTTGCTGGTTTCTGAACAACTTTGTAATGCAGGGTCTGATGCATACTCAATATTATGGTGCCACACTGCTTCATTAAACTTGGATCTTCTTTGTCCTTGGTGCTCTGGTAGGCATCGAATATATGGAAATACGATGACAAATCTGATTCACCCAGTGGAAGAATCTGCCGCTGCGATTTCACAAGTCCTGAGTTAAATCTGTGATACGTGAAGTCATTTTGAGCAGAATTTTTTGTATCTCAGCAAGATGGTGGATCTGAAAGACACTTCTCCAACAGAAAGTCTTTCCAGCGACGAATAAGCTCATTATTCACTGCTATTCCACGTGCTTTTCAATCTCTTCTTTCCTGCTACGAGCACTCGAAACGCCTGTAGATAGGAATCTTCATATTGGCTTTCTGTAGAAATATATGAAAGGGGTAGGGTGTGGCTTTCTTTTATAGGTCTCGAGTATGAATCCCGAACGATCCAAAAGTGTTGACAAAGTTGTTCCCGAGCTTCTTGTTGTCCTTATGATGAGACTGCACTCGCTATCTCTAAGAAGTTACTCCATGCGTTTTAATGAACTTTACACTATTTTAAGACGTCTTTTTAGAGATTACTGTTCATCAACCAAAATTGTTTCTTTCTGAAAACACTAATTACTTCTCTACTTAGGGAAGTACAAGTATTGAGTCCAGTAATATCTTTTTGATCAGGTTCAGTATCTTTTAGCTCGGTTTCTCTGAAATAGCTGAATTACTTGTTTTCTTTTTTCTATCCAGCATTCAATTTTCTCGATATTCATAACTGAAATGCCTTCCAAAATGAGTATGTAGTTCCAAGGAAATGACACTTACCTTAATTTCACATTTTTACTTTCTCTACTACATAAAGTAGGGAAAGTATTGTATCCCACCCAAAAGTTAGATGTCCCTTGAGCGCAAAAAAAAAAAAAAAAAAAAAAAAAAAAAAAAAAAAAAAAAGACTTCTTATATGTGCAAAGCAATGTCTTTTACCACGGAACAATTTTCATACCTGTGATATTTTCAAAACTGACCAAGAATGTTAGTTAAAGTATCACATGTTTAAAATATTTTCATGACAAATGAAATACCTACACATCTTTAATTTTCTGGGAGCAACCTCTGAATTATTTGTCTTCATTCATGTTGCATAACGTAAACTGTCATAAATAGAACAAATCTTGCTGAGCAAACTTATAAATCATGCTAAAGCACACAACTTATGTCAAATATAATCTTCTTGTAGCACTGACCATTTTCGGGATATCCTTTGTTACCGGTTTGAGTTTTTAAACACTTTTACCTTTCTCAAATAGAATTTCTTTTTTTCCTTCTTACTGATCATGCAAAGGGAGCGAAATTTCAAGGCCATTATTTCACTGCAAGCAGATTTGACTATAGATTAAGCTTACTTTATTTTGCTATTCCCATTGCATCCATAAGTAAATAGTTAATTAAAGTATTTTATTAACAATAACACGAACTAGATAGGATAAAAAACTTCCGGAAGAACAGCTGAAAGGACACTATGAATGTAATACATCGATGTTTCTAATAACTTATTCCCTTTTTTAATGGCTCATTCGTAATATTTTACAAGAAACAGAAAGTAAATTCGCTATTCGACGTTTAAGGTTATAGAATGTGACAGCTACACATCAGATTTCATTAAATACATCAAGAAAGGTTTTATAATGCGAGAGAAAAAAGGAAGAATTTTACAGTGAGTGGAAAGCGACTGTCATGCTACTCCAGTAAAAGGAAAGCGGCGACAAGTGGAACCACTTCTTGTTTTGAAGGAAAAACGTGGAGCTACATGCCGGTTCCTCCTCCGACACTGGTAAGAGTTTCTGTGTAATTCATTAACAACTTCTTGGAGCGGTTTGATTACAGTTTCAGCGCGTTGTTGCAAGAGGCCGGCCTTAAAAGGCCAAAGCAAAGCTAAGCAGACAAGCTCGCAGCACATTTTTCGCACATCGATAAATCGGCTTGACGTGGGAGAAGCATTACTAGAATTTTTCTCGTTTTCCTTTTGCGATCCAAATAGCACGAGTTTTTCCCCTCTGCTCTCTCTCTCTCCCCATCTCCCGCTATCAGAAACGAAAGGCGTCTATTTTTATAGGGTGTTTAAAAGATGAGTATTTGTAGGATAATAATTCTCACGATTATGATTAATCTTTTCTGTTTTCTGTTCTTATTTTCCATTTTTTTCATGCGTATATCTTAAACACGGTACTTAAAGCAAAATATCTTAAAACATTAATTCCTAACTAAAATATTACAACTGTTTTTTAAAGGGTTGGGGAAGTAACTGCAATTTTCCGATGTAAAGTAAGTTGGGATGGAAAAATGTTTCTGAAAATCTTCGTTTCGTATACTTTAAAGTTGTTCAAACTAAATACAGGGTTTAGTATTTAACCAACACCAACCCACAAACACGCACACACGTACATACCCCTCCCACACACACACACGCACACACACACACACACACACACACACCTTTTTCTCAAAATACTTTTTATGAACTCATACGTACATTTTACCCGTAGGGGAGGGGATCTGCCCCCTTCAGCTGGCGTGGTGCGGGCGCTAGGGACCCCTAGCACTCTTGGTACCTCTGACGTTACTAGAAGATCCTCGGGCCGAATATTCGAGCCCCTCCCTGAATAGGAGTTGTTCGGATTGCGATGGACTCGAGGGGCAGTGGTTCCCGATACCCGTGGGAGATCGCGTAAGTCTCCGGACGTGGTTGAGGGAAGCCATATATTCCACGTACTAGCCTGTATAGCTAGTAGAAGGTGTGCTAGATCCCCAGGCGGTCCCACCGAGGTCATATCGCTAGTCTTCCCCTTTGGGGTTGGCGCGCGTTAGTGGCGTATTCACTTCCATCCCGTCTTGTGTCCATAGGGCCAGATGGGGGGGGGCGCTTGTTAGTCTCTAGGTCTTGCCCTATGGAAAGCCCCACGGAGGGGCCGGGCGCCCTTTTGGGACAGCTCAGTAACTTCCTGGTCATCAGAGGGGAGGTCAGTCTTCACTCTGTGTGGATTGCCCTGGTAGATACCCTTTAGTTTAGATATTTATAGGTACATTTTTGTTGATACCTCGACATAGAGTTTTTGGGTTGAAAAGTGGAAAAACTAAAGAAAACTTGATCTCATTAGCCGATAAAGGATAATAATTTTCAATTATATTGAACAATTATTGAAGAAATTTAATATCTAATTTCAAATTCAATTTCTGATCTTTCTTTAGTTTATAAGTAACTCGTGTAACTCTGTTCCGTAGATACGGAATTAATAATTTCCAAATGTGTTTCTCAGGGTATCCAAATAAATGATACCAACATTCAACACAGAAAAGATAAACAATTTCTGTAACGTCTACACACGAATGAAATAAGAAATAAATATAGCAGCAGAGGGGCTGAGTTTATTACAGCACCAGACAGAATCATAAAAGGCTTAAAACATAACACTTCGAAACATTTCTTCGTCTGAGACTTAAAAATAACATGATATAAAGTAACAGACCTTCAAACACATTGTCTACAAACTGCTCAGGCATGTCTGAAGATTAGATTTGTTTTTCTTGAGTGGATTACTTGAATATGTGAAACATCTTATATTCACGTAACGTAACAGCAGTTTGCTGCACGATGAAACAATTCCTATGAATGTACGGTTTTATAAATAATAATAATAGTAATAATAAAAATAATAATAATAATAATTAATAATAATGATAATAATGATGATGATAATGATGATAATAATGATAATAGTGATGATGATGATGATGATGATAATAATAATAATAATAATAATAATAATAATAATAATAATAATAATAATAATAATAATAATAATAATAATAATAATAATAATAATAATAATAATAATAATAATAATAATAATAATAATAATAATAATAATAATAATAATAATAATAATAATAATAATAATAATAATAATAATAATAATAATAATAATAATAATAATAATAATAATAATAATAATAATAATAATAATAACTTATTTAACCATTTGGCATACAATGCAATAGGTTTCGTCAGCAGGTCATTAAAATGAATCTACATTTAAGCACTTCTTCAGGTAATACAGAATCGCTTCATGCGCATCGCTACCAACTCTCCATGGTTCATCCGTAATCAGCAGCTCCATCACGAACTAGGGCGGTTACCTCTTCACGACTACATTCGCAGGATCGCTCGTCGTTTCTTTTCTACGCTGCAAGAAGTTCCGGGAGTTGTGCATTATAACATCGGCGTCCGCACGCGCCAGCCCTCACACTTGAAGAGGAGACTACCACAGGACCTGCTTCTAAGTGATACATCTGATTCGAGTGATTCTAGTGCTTGATATATATCTTATATCTCCAATATTGACATAATTTCTCAGAGAGTATTATTGGAGTTCTAACTTAATGTAGTTAGGGGGCGGCCTGTTAGACTACCCCTGAGTATTATTATTCTTATTGTACTGTTACCTTCTTTTCACTCTGATCTATAAAGCACTGTACTGCTGATCGATCAATAAAAGAAATTATAAAAAAAATAAGTACTCTTGTAGTGTATAAAAATTAAGTAACTTTATGCTACTTTTAACTCTAGTTTTAAAAGTATTTGCATTTACAAATTGTCTTGCATTTAAAGGTAATTTATTGTATAATTTCACTCCAAGGTACAGATGAGAATCCAGAGATTATGCCATATTATTTCTACCCCTAGTATCATGAGCATGTATATCAGAAAAAGGTGCCTCATCTGTCTTTTGAAGATGAAGTTCAAACATGCAAATACATACAGAGATGGTACAGTTAAAATACCAAATTCTTTAAAGATAAGTCCACAGTGTTTCGGCGAGAATCACAATTTTTTATTATTCTAAGAGCGTTCTTCTGGAGCAAAAATACCTGGTTGGCTTCTCCACTGCTACCCCATAGCAAAATGCCGCAATTCAAGTGATAGTGAAATAAACTATAATAAACACTTAATAAAATATTAGTGGAAACACACATTTTAAGTCTTTTTAAGAGAAATAAAACATTTGACAACTTCCTGCATATTTCTGTTATGTGAAATTTCCAAAAAAGCTTGTTGTCCAACCATATTCCAAGTAGTTTAACCCTCTACTCATGACTCTGTTTATCTTTTAAACTAAATAAAATAGTTTGTGTTTTATCTTTGTTAATATGCGGACCATTTGCACCAAACCAGTCAGACAGTTGATCCAAAGTATTCGACCAATTGAAGGTACTTGCAGAAAGAGTATTAAGAATTGTGGTATCATCTGCATAAGATTAAGATTAGTTGCTTTGATGCAAAGATAAAATGCTTTGAACGGCAAACTAATAGCAAATTTTGAAAAAACGGACCTGTACGTTCCACAGTGATTGCTACACTGCTATAGGTATATAGTTGAATTATATCCGCACCAGAATTGCGGCTAACTAAACTTCGATAAGTAATAGAATGTTACCAGAAATGCATGCTTTGAGAACCTTTGAATAAAATTGTTAAAAGGGCCTCGCGTATGTATCTGTATGTATCTGTGTGTGTAATCGAAACTAAAAAATGGAAAGTCATTCTAGTATCTTAAAAACGAAGATATTACAGAAAAACTTCCAACCCCAAATTACCGTTCATATCAGAACTCTTACAAAAAGTGTTATTCTTTCATAACTCTTCTTAAGATTTTCATTAAAACATACATTTAGGATCTGTACATGACACATAAAATGTTTATACTGAATTTTCTGGGAATAATATGTGAAATGGTCATTTGGAAGCCATACTGTATTATCCTACAAAACTTAAGCTATATATCGCAATTATTGTACACAAAAATTCATATAAACATCTTTTAAAAACACGATAAATTTCAAATAACCATCAAATGACCAATAGTCATTTCCAAGAAATCGGAATTAAGGATGAATAGATCTTTTATTAATGTTCGAACTGCTCAATATTTTGATATTGTTTTGGCAAGTCCTATTCGATATTCAGTTGTTTTTCGGGATTGGACGGAAATCATGTGGAATTTGAAGACCAGCATATAGTGTCTATCTTAATATACGAGTATATAGCTTTGTATTTGTAACAAAACTGTATTAAGTGGAAATTAATTGTTCTTTTACACTAGTCGTGTGTAAGACGCACTATGATTTTTTTTTTTTTTTTTTTTTTTTTTTGTAATTTTACGTCCTCCGACGTTAAGTCATATCGGACGATCAATGGAATGGGTGAAATAATGCTCAAATGAGCACAGGGACCATAGAGCTTAGTTACCCGACATTCTTCTTTCAGTATAAGGGAAAACCCCGGAAAAAAACTTTATCCAGGTAACTCACCCTGAGCGAGATTCGAACTCGGGACCTCTTGAACGTGAGGCAGACACTCTACCACCACGCTACCGAGGCGGGCATGAAAGGGTAGAGCCAGACTGAAAAATTCAATGCCATAACCGAGATTTGAACCACGGATCTTCTGGTTTCCGTCCAGCCGCTCTAACCATTTGAGCTACTATGGCCAATGTGCCAACATGACATTCAATTCTCCAACTGACTCGTGTTTTTCCCGGTAAACCACTAGGAGTTCTCATAAACACATGAGACAACTACCTTAATGGCGACTTACTATACTGTAGGTACTTTAAGGCCCGGGCTTTATAGTTCGGACCACTATTAGGTACAATTAAGTGGAAATTAATTGTTCTTTCACACTAGCCGTGTGTAGGACTCACTATGAAAGGGTAGAGGCAGACTGAAAAATTCAATGCCATAGCCGAGATTTGAACCACGGATCTTTCATAGTGCGTCCTACACACGGCTAGTGTGAAAGAACAATTAATTTCCACTAATTGTACCTAATAGTGGTCCGAACTATAAAGCCCGGGCCTTAAAGTACTTACAGTATAGTAAGTCGCCATTAAGGTAGTTGTCTCATGTGTTTATGAGAACTCCTAATGGTGTACTGGGAAAAACACAAGTCAGTTGGAGAATTTAATGTCATGTTGGCACATTGGCCATAGTAACTGAATGGTTTAGAGCGTCTGGACGGAGACCAAAAGATCCGTGGTTCAAATCCCGGCTATGGCATTGTATTTTTAAGTCTGCCTCTACCCTTTCATTGTATTAAGTGATAAGTATATAATTTTAAGACTAAGAATAGTTAGTTTTGAAAACATTTAACACTAGATAAAACGTTTATAAACGTCACGTTATAGGGGCAATTTTTGTTATCTCCCATGGGTTTTGCTATGGGCGACAACGTTCCGTCGACCCATTAGTAGAGGGGCAATGGTTTAAGACGAGAGCACTTTCTGCACCGCCGTCTGCCAACTGTCATTTCGATTCGACTTTCATGTTTCAGTTGAGAAAATCGGGTTTTAGTAGGACCAGTGTCCAGGTTTACGTTTTGTGTGATTTCCCAAGTCAAAGATGAGCTTCCAACTGGTTCCTTAAATAACCAACCATAAATGTGTTAATCCCACTGGCGCGTTTTGCGTGAGAATATTTCTTTATAAAGATATTATGCAACCAACATGATTATCATCATTAGTGCATTTCATTACCGCACGTCATTACTCATTCCATTACCATGTTCACTTGTCTTACAACTACAGGCTGTTTAGCAAGACGCGGAATTCATTTTTTCTAGTACTAAGAATTCAATCTTTCTTGACTGGCAAGAAATAATTAAAACGGAAGCTTCTGCAGCTTAAGATACCTATCAGAGGATTTAGGTCAAAAGAGCATCTTCTTGGAAACAATGCCCTTTATTCAGTGAGACAATCTTAACGAATATTTCAAAATCGAAAATCGAAAAACAAACCCTTATGAAATGGAGGTAACGATTAAAAAAGATCTAGCTTGAGAGCTCATATGACTTTCACTACTCAAACTATTCTTGTATAAATATTTGTATTGCATATATGCTTATAGGCTTCAACGATAGCTAAATCTTTTAAAATTTGGTTCGATATAAGATATAATAGGTTTGATATTCCATCTCTTTTCATCTCAGGACATAAAAACGACTTTCTATTTGAGTGAGCATTCAGATCACATAAAAATATCTCGAAAATGATTATTCTCTCAAAAAATATATATTTAATATAAATTAGGTGCTTTAACGAGATTTGTGCGGCAACATATTGTCTATTTTGTTCTTTATTACTCATGCAAAAGTCATTAAGAGTGAATAGGACTTCAAAGGCATTCCCAGAAATTTCAATATATGCATTTCATTTATAATGAAAATAATTTAAAATGCATTTTGATCAAATTCGTTTAAAAATTTTATGAGAAAATCAAATATTTTGAAAATTTATATATAAAATGTAGCTTTGGATGCGGGTTTTCTTGAAAATCTTCCTGTCACTTTCTTGGAAGTTACTGAACTTAAAATTTGAAATTTAACTGATTTTATCTTTCTGAGTTATCCTATTCACAGATAGACACGTGCATATATACAGCACATATACACATTGGGCATTCTAAAAACGCTTAGTTTTTAAATTCAGGGGTTCCAAAAATGTATTTAGCTATAACCTCAAAATGAATTTTGTTTGGGTGGAATATAATATTTACCATATGTAACAGAGAAGGAAAAGGTCTGATATTTTGCACTTACATAACAATCTTTACTCTTGTACGAACTATTGTTACAAACGCTTATTTCATCTTAATGGAGATAAATATTTGTAGAAATTATCTAATTGTAAATTTTCTTATAGATGCTAAGCAAATATCCGAATAAACAGGCTTTAAGGATTGTCAGATCCTTCAATGTAGGGGAAGAGACATCGGAAAAACACCCTAGAAAAAGATGGAAATAGAAAGAATGCAAAGACGTGTGTGTAGTGTTTAACGCCCGCTTTTACAACATACGGCACCACAGTCGGTGACACTGATGATGTATGAGATGAAGATGGAGCACCGGTGGAATGAGATGGCGAGGGAAACCGGAGATCCCGGAGAAAACCCGCCCCAGCGCCGTGTTGTCTAGTACAAATCTGGAACAGGTAGAACGCCTAATCATTGAAGTACAGAAGAAAAGAAGAAAAAGAAGAAGAGGTCTTCTTCTTCTTCTTCTTCTTCACTCCAAGGGCAAGGCAATGCTGCCTGTTCCGGCTTAAAACATGTCTGACCATCGTTTTCGTGGTCTTCCCGGATGTCTCTTTCCTATAGGTTTATAGTTTACAACTCTTCTTGGGATCCTATCTATCGGCATTTGCTCAATATGTTCTCTCCAGGCCGCGCCGTGGCTCAGTGGTTAGACCGCTTGGCTCTCACCAAGGCGGCCCGGGTTCGATCCCAGGCAACCGCAAAGTGAGATTTGTGATGGACAACACGGCGCTGGGGCGGGTTTTCTCCGGGAGCTCCGGTTTCCCCCGCCATCTCATTCCACCGGTGCTCCATCTTCATCTCATGTATCATCAGTGTCACCGCCTGCGATGCCGTATGTAGTAAAAGCGGGCGTTAAACACTACACATTCATCCATTGCTCTCTCCATTCATTTCTATAATTTATTATTTTTTCTTCTAAAGAACTTATTTCTATATCTTCTCTTATTTTTTCATTTGGAATTTTATCTAAAAGAGTACATCCCTTTACTGCTCTTAAAAATCTCATTTCGGCAGCCTGTATTTTGTTTTTGTCTGTTTTTGTTAATGTCCATGTTTCAGAACCAAAAAGAAAAGTAGGCACAGCCATTACTTTATAAAATTTCATCCGTGTTTCTTTTCTGATTTTAAATTTTAGGTTTCTATTTATTATGCCGCATATCTGTTGAAACATTGGTAATTTATTTTTAAAATCATTTTCATGTTTATAACTGACATATGTTTCCAAATATTTAAAACCTTGTCCATCCGGCTCATTACCTTTAAGATTTTTAGTAAGACAAACTTGCTTGATAGAGTTACAAGGCCTATGCAAGCACAGTCTGATAGTGGGGTTGCCACCTTACTGCCTTCAGATTTGCAGGATTTTTAATCGAGGTATTTGAGGTGTTTGACAGTATATTATGTCTTTTAAGATATCTACAAGAATGTTCCATTGTACTGACAGATTAGAAAAACGTATTTTGGCAGTTCGTCTATCGTTAACCAATGTTCATCGGTAACTATATGTGCGCCTGCAGAGCAGAAAATTAGCATCTTGCGGTAAATTGACTACTTGATCACATAGAACTTGAGCACGTTGAGCACCACACCAACGTCATTTTCGTAACGCTGGAGACGACAGTATTCCAGAGTTCGTGGGAGACGAAGCCACTTTGTGATATAGAACTCATACTTGTGATATGGAAAACTGATCCAAGCGCCCCTCTCTGTATTAGTGTGAACGGATTCCCGGCACAATCCTAGCATCTCTTTCTTTTTATCTACCCCCTGTCTTTGCTAAATTCAGCACCGCTAAAGGTGCAAAAGACGAACTTCCTTAACAATCATTGGTGAAGACACGCGTTGGGAAACAAAAGAAGTGCAGAAAAGGATGGAATGGGTAGGAAAAAAGGAAAAGACAGCAGAGCTAGATCATCAAATTCAGTTCTCACGTATCTTTTTCCCGGGAAGAAAGCCGAGTAGTATCATATGGGTCGACAGCAAGGAAGAGGGACGGGGGTAGCAATGTTGCCGCGCTAAAAGGAAACTGAGGTAACACGTAATGGGGCATGAAGCCGTACTACGTACCACAGGGGCGCGGGAAGGGGGAGTCATGTGCCCCTAGGGGAGACCGAGAAAAGAAAAAATCTAGATACCTACCGAGGGCATATAAAGTGACGTGAGGGGAGAATGTACAGAAAACACATTCTCTTTTCTTCCATATTTTTGGCATATAGTTAAGAATTTTCAAGAGCGCTGTAGATCTGGGCACAACCACCATCATACTCATATGACAATTTTTTTTTCTCAATTTGAGACGGGCATAACTCTTCTGTTGCTCTTTTGGGGATGAACTATGGCGAGACGAATGATTCTACTACATTAAAGTTCGCTAAAAACGTCAAATACCAATCACCAATAAATAATAAAATTAGTCTTCACAGTGTGAACATTAACCGAATATTTTGATTATACCGGCATTTGGAAATTAATATTTAGTACAACCTCTTACTTTTTTCAGGACTAGGAGCAGATAGGAACTTCTGTTAAAAAAAAACGTGGACTCTTTGTGAATGCGTGACAGAGTTGGCAGCACTGTACAGTGCACAGAACTCTAGTGGCAGCGACGAGAGTTATAATGACGTTTTCATTGCAAGAACAACGTGTAATCGATGTTCCATTCACGACGTCATCACGCGTCAACATCACCTGATAATTTACCACGCACAGAGCCTTGTGATCATCCGTGAGCATTCGTGGCACCCAGCTGGAAGACACAAGCACTTTTCGCATTTTCAGATCTTCATGCAGGACTGTGTGCACAGATCCCACGGAAATGACAGTTTTGGAGGCGATGTCCGCAACGCTCAATCAACGTTCTCCAATCGCTGGATCATGTCGTCAAACCGGCGGGTGCGAGGCCGTGACTGTCTTGGTTTGTCGTCACACGATGTTCTGCCTTCATTAAACTGTCACACCCAGGAATGCACATTAGACACATCCATGGTACCATCACCACATGCCTCACTCAACTGGCGATGAATTTCAATAGGTGTCACACCACGAAAATGGAGAAAACGAACGATTACACGCTCTTTTTGCAATGAAAACGTCGCCATTTTAAGTGTCAAAAACAGTCCTAACTCTCGTCACTGCCACTAGAGTTCTATGCACTGTACAGTGCTGCCACCTCTGTCACGCATTCACAAAGAGTCCACGTGTATTTAAAAAAAAACAGAAGGTCCTATCTGGTCCTGAAAAAATTAGGAGGTGTTACAACTTGAACGCACCTTGTACATAAAGTATTAACTGTTGTAGCATACATGTTCAGAAAATAAAGTGATCAGTACTGAATAAAGCACTGGCTTTTAAGCTATCCAAAGTTACCGCAGTAGTTGGCATTTTTAGGGCTATACAATTATGCAAATGATGTAAGTTAGAATACATTTATTAAATGCTATATGCAATGCTTTTAATTATTTGCAGTACCCTAAATAATATGCTTAGGAAATAAAATTTTACACATGAGATTACTATTTAGAGGTACATTATTACGTACCTCTATAATAATACATTACCTAATTCCAGAACACTATAGGATGGTCTAAAGACCGTACATACTCTCTAAAAGATACTTGGGTTTGATAATCCGGACAAGAGAAAGTACTATGAATCTCTTCTTCTCCCCCTGTCTTTCTCTCTCACACACATGCATTCATCTACACATATCACATACATGCTAAAAAAATCCGTTTAAACAATATTTATCCAAATTCCTTGGCCGCTCTGTGGCTCAGTGGTTAGACCACTTGGCTCTCACCTAGGCGGCCCGGATTCGATCCCAGGCGACCGCAAAATTGAGATTTGTGGTGGACAACACGGCGCTGGGGCGGGTTTTCTCCGGGACCTCCGGTTTCCCCCGCCATCTCGTTCCACTGGTGCTCCATCTTCATCCTATGTATCGTCAGTGTCACCCCCTGCGGTGCCGTATGTAGTAAAAGCGGGCGTTAAACACTACACATTTCATTTTTCCAAATTGTTTTTCTGTAAATACATCTTTCGTCCCAAAACTTGACCTGTTCTGACAAGTTTTCAGCATACTGTCCTCTGTTGGAAACAAAAAAATACCGTGGTATAAAAGTTGTCTGAACTTAACTATATAAATAAAAAGAATTTGGATTACTTAATTATTTAATCTGCAATTGGGGGTGAAGTTTAAGTACAACACAGCTACAATTAAGTTAATCAATTTAAAGCTTTCTGACAAACTATATTTTTTACCTTTTTTGTAGTGCATAAATGCATAAAGATAATGGTTTTCAGATGCACGAACACGCGACGTACAATTGTCTGAGAGAAACATAGAAACTCCAAGTTGATTCTGCAAACTTACGTCAACTGCCTTTGCGATTTATGGTCATCGCAAAGGCCAAACGCAGGGGAAATTATAGACACTTAAAATCCAAACATAAATCCGTTGGAATCATCGGAATGCGCGGGATCTTCTCCTTTGTACTGTCCCTTAATATGTTACGAAACATGATCACAACTGATTCTACTTTTAATTTTAAATTGTGGGGTGAGAATCCAGGCAATTCTAATGACTTTAAAAACTCTCTAGGATAGTTGACCACGTCATTCTGGTTTACAAGTGTCAACTGATCTGTACGAAAGGAACTCCCCCAGAAGAAAATTTTGTATGGTCGCAAGAAATCTCAACATCTGTATTTTTTGCCACCAATATTGCTCGTTCACTCAGCCAATGATGGTTAGTACACTGTTGCATTATGTCCTGAAAACACGGTGAATAAGCTCATCTTTCGAGTCTGTAAAGTGACAGAAATCTGTGGGTAATGCAATTAATCCGGTCGAGATATCAGTAGCGACTTTACCATTTCGTATGTCTAACAACCGCTTCTAAAACACACTTCCAGTTTGATATTTTTGCAAAAAAAAAAAAAAAAAAAAAAAAAAAAAAAAAAAAAACGCTCGCTTATTTGTTCTCAATTGTAGTGGTTTTACGTGCCACCACAAATCTGGGGATTTTAGGCATGCGTTTACTTCATCCGCAACAGTTGATCGGGGAATCACTGGAAGAGTCAGACGAAAATCACCTGACAAGAGAAACATGGCACCACCAAAATGTTTTTGTTGTCACAAATATCTTTTGAAGTCCTGTCCAGCGATCTTTTGTGGCCCAACGTGCATTCGTCCTAAATGATCAATTTGCATACCTGTGAAATGTAAGACTTGAAGCTTTCATGGCAAGCATTACTAATAAAGGCTTCGCGGGTGATCAGACGTGTCAGGTTTATAAAGGTCGAGCTTTTGGCCATTATAGACTCCACGGCCTTCTTCAGATCTCCATGGAGTTTACAATGACCGAAAGCTCGAACTTTATAATCCTGACACAGCTGATCACCCGCGAAGCCTTGATTATCTGTGAAATCTTCGCCATTACGCTGGTTTTGGCATGTTGCAAGTTAGTGTTTCATTGATTTGCATGTTCAATGGTAATTTCAAGGCAGAATGTGCAGTTCGTCCGCCTTCGCAGCTATTCCAGATGACACCAACGTTAGGGCTACTTCATTTTGCTATCTGATCCTGGCCAATAACAATGAAATTAACGTCATTTAATATATATCAATTTTTGTTTAAAAACTCTGGCAGTGATGTCATGTCTATCAAGAGGTGTTTGGCTGTGTAGCAATTCCTTCGTGTTCTCATCCATTTTGGGTTACAGGTGAACGTAATGAACAAGTCTGAGTGGTCATATTGTTTAACATATGACATCGCATCTTACGCATGTGGCATGGGCTTCGGATGTAAGTGGCCGGCAACACTGTTATTTTTCTCATGTTGTTTGGGCATTAATAGCATCGCGGAGATGGACGTATTCTTCAGATCGATGCTCCTTTACCTGTTGCTTGATTAACAATTGATATTGAAATGGTATCCGTCTTCTCCCTCTTAGAAAATTAATGATATTATAATTAATAGATATTGACCAGAAAAATCGGATCACTGATCGCTGTTCCTCTTTGGTACAAATTTCTAAAAGACCGGCCATGACCTATTTGCAACAAAAGGAAGACAAATGGTGGAATGACAACCAAACTTTCACAGCAGGACAGCAACATTATAACAGTAAAATACCCTAAGAAAGAATTCAGTATGTTCAATGTAAGAAACGTTACAGTTGCGTATAACCTTGCCCCGCAGACATGTATCACTCCGCGTGCAACTACCTTCCCCCTCATCCTGATTGGCTAATGCTTTCGGGCCATAGGCCATAGGCGGTGCCTTCCCGTGACACTGAAACCTGCAGTAAACGTCATAATAATTGCCAGGAAGATAGATAAAATCATACAAATAAGAATATGAAGGCATGCAAAAATAATGAAGTTTATAATGAAACTGAGCAAGCTGAAACTGAATGAATGAGCAATGAAACTGAAACAAGTTTATAATGAAAGGCCTTCGGCCTTTTCCACTGGGATTTTTAAACCAGCACACATACCTTGCAAAAATGCTTGTCTTTCAGTCTTAAAAGTCGTGTCACGCCATACTTGTCGTGTGTTCTTCATTCACCAAAGTCTCGTCAAGGTAGTACATTTTGCGACTTGTATCTCGGTACAATCTGATTGTCCTTAAATAACGTCTTCGCTACACAGCAATATCGCCCCTGGAGTGGTAAGTTTTCCTGTTGTCTCAATTTCATCTCGAGATGTTCCTACGCATCTAACACACCTTTAAGTTCAGGGCACAGCTGTTCGACTTCTCTCACTGACAAAGACGGATTCTTCTCTGTGAGTGCATTAAACACATGCAACACAATTCTTTTTTCGCCGCTTTGTAAAAGTTTTCCCTTGCGATGCTTCAGAGAAAAACTGGAGGTAGCCTCTTTCATTATACATATAATAAGTACACGCGCAATAAACGATCAATAAAATAATTTAGCTCTCGCACTCGGCACAACACGCCGTCGAATGGCGATATATGACTAATCCAGTTCAAAACAAGGTCAGTGATAAAAGTCATATAAACAAATATGTCACCACTACCGCTATATCACGTGCTATCGTGTCATGTGCTTGAGAGCAAAGGAACCTCCTCTTTAATTCGTTTAAGAATTAATATGTATTTCAGATAAATCAACTCTGTTGCGTAATATATTTAATTCAGTTACGAAAATATAAATTTGACAATTATCTTCCAACATATAGACATATCACTATGTTAAATAACGAACTAATTTTTACCGTACAACAGTCTGCACCACAACAGCAGTCAATGAGATGTGATAAGGTCACGTGACCGTTAAGAGATACGGGGCAAGCTTATGTGAAACAAGGATTAGAGGCATCGCTACAGCTGAGTGCCAGAACTGAGTGGAAGACTCGGATCGAGTCATCCTCTTCTCGGAGGGCTGAATTGAACCCTCAGCCTCATCACAATGCGGGACGAGTGCAGTTGAGCATTACTCCCGACAAACATCATCACCACTAAAAGTCCCACGACAGCATAAAAGTAAAATTCATACGTACAATAAAAACATACAATCGAAATTACTTATATATGAATAGAGATAACGTATGAGAGTCGGGAAAAACATTGCTCTTAAATAAAATTATCAAAATTCCTTGAGTAATCATACATTTCTCTTTCTCTGGACTATCATTAAACACATTTAAGCACAAATATGCAGATTTATAGTTTTGGCAAAGGTACAGGTAAATTCACAAGTCTGTGGTTTTTAAAGGATAGAGTCAACATGAAAAATTCAATGCTATGGCCGGGATTTGAACCACGGATCTCCTGGCTTCCATCCAGTCGCTCTAACCCATTGAGCTACCATGGTCAACGTGCCGTCCTGACATTAAATTCTCCATCTGACTCGTATATCTTCCCGGTAAACCACTAGGGGCTCTAGTAAGTCGCCACAAACGGTGTATCTCGGATGCGAGAGCCCCTAGTGGTCTACCGGGAGAATATACGAGTCAGATGGAGAATTTAATGTCAGGACGGCACGTTGACCATGGTCGCTTAATGGATTAGAGCGACTGGACGGAAACCAGGAGATCCGTGGTTCAAATCCCGGCCATGGCATTGAATTTTTCATGTTGACTCTATCCATCAAAAACCTTAGCCTATATACGGCTAGTGTGAAGAAATGATTAATTTCCATCAATTAACTAAAATAATCTCAAGTCTGTGTTTATATTAGCCACTATTATGTCTAATTGTTCCCCGGTGCAACGAATCAGCTTAAAGAATTGTGCATTCAAACCGGAAAGGACAAAAGACGCATTGCACATATTTCCGTCTATTAGACCTTGTGAAGGAAAAACGTAGCAAACAAAAAAGTATCTGCACTGATTTTACATAAGCTTCTCCTGCCTAATTTGTCAAAGGGCACTTGGGGATGCAGTGCGCTCACTCCCCTCTTTTCGCATTACGTTCCTTTATTCGCTTAATTCCGCCGGAGCACAACATCAAAGAAATTCCTTTTGCCAGGAACGCAGTACGGCAAGCATGCACTAAATCACTTACTAGTTAGAATCCGATAGAGGTACAGTACACAGGTTCACGCAGCCATGAAACGGAATCTATTCCAGTCCACGGGGAGATTATACAGTGGCGTAGACATGATACACTCATTCCTACGGGTGATCACAAATGTTAATCCTAACATTTACAAATTCAATTTTTACTTATAGGTCAGAGAGTTGCAAGGAATGCGGTGACAGTATTGTAAACAACACATTGCGGTTAAAAGTCACATTTCCGAGAAGTGTCAATACATGTAATATTATATAACTGAGACGTAAAATGTTCGATCCTAACGACCAGCTAACGCTGAGAAATTGGAAACGGGGAAGGCAGGCACTCCACAATCAACACTACCAGAATGTTCATTTTATAATTAGGCTGAGATCGCAACTAAGGTGCCTGCAGCAGTACAGCGAACCTTATCACGTGATTTATTCCACATGGGAAAGATATTTTGATGTTTCTGAACAGCCAAGTTTGATATGAATCGATTCCTACTGGATGGAAGCGAGATAGCAAAAATTCTAACTCTAACTCCAGGCAAGAACGAAGCGGTAAATTAGGTAAATTCAAAAAAATAAGCCATAAATCGGTAGTATAATAGGTTATTATTTCACACGAATTATGCGTATAACATGTTAAGACTGAAAAATGCAATGCCATAACCGGAAGTTTTCAACTAACAAGCCAATAGCGATTTACTATGTCGAAAATGCTTTAAACTCTACCGTCCTACTTAGAAGGGACACCTTTGTTATATCTATATATTGTCACCCGAACGTTGGAACACCCTATAGAACCAGCTGACGGCAGCAGCAGAAGACGGAGGCACGCGGACACGCCCCCTCGTTTGTCTTATAGCGGTAACAAGGGGTGGCTGGGAAAAAAAACATTACCGTGCCGTCTCTTTCCGCTGCCCTTGATTTCTCGAACTTACGGGATATTTCATCTAATCCAGAACATTCTCGATCGGCCAGCTGACCCTATATAAGCAACACGCCGAGCTGGAGGAGAGTCAGAGTCAGAGTTCTTGGCGAGCAGTGTAAGAGTGCAGTGCTAGTGTACGACGAGAAGACTGTGTACGTGCATCGGAGTATTGTAAGTAATTACGAGTGCAAGTGAAATTGTAACGGACGAACTGGTGAATCGTAATTGTGTGCATTACGTAATTCTGTGTAATTGGCAAGAGTTTAACTGTAAGTTGGTGGAAATAAAGAACATTTTTGAGTGGTGCAATTGGACTTTTCATTTCACGAACCCACAAAGTCACAATATAAACCCGAGGGTGTCTACCGAGCAGATCCTCACAGAGTGAAGACTGACCCCCCCCCCACCTCTAATGACCAGTGAGTTACCGAGCTGTCCCAAAAGGGCGTCCGGCGCCTCCGTGGGGCTTTCCATAGGGCAAGACCTAGAGACTAACAAGCCTATGGACTCAAGACGGGATGGAAGTGGATACGCCACTTACGCGCGCCAACTCCAAAATGCGAAGGCTACCGATATAACCTCGGTGGTGCCGCGTGGTGATCTAGCACACCTTCTACTAACTATGCTGGCTAGTACGCGGGAATATTATGGCTTTCCTCCACCCCGTTCGGAGACTATCCGATCTCCCACGGGTATCGGGAACCACTGCCCCCTCGAGTCCAACCCAATCCAAACAACTCTCAGTCAGGGAGGGTCTCGAATGTTCCTCTAGTAACGTCAGAGGTACCACGAGTGCTAGGGGTCCGCAGCATCCGCACCACGGCAGCTGCAGGAGACGGATCCCCTCTCCTACGGGGACACCATTGATCTCCACTGTTCACTTAATCAGTGTTTATTTGTTGAAGATATGGTATTCCATTGAAAACAACTGATCGTGCAATGGAATTATACTCGACGCCAGGCGATCGCAACTGTAAAGTCTGTCTACTCAACGCAAGTGCACGGCGGCCGCTTTCTTTGAGGAACCCTCATAATCGTTTTACAACATGGACCCTCCACCTGACGGTCCTCTCTACAAGGTTGCAACATTTTAACATCACCGTCTTGCACCTAATGAAACAGAACAACTGGAAGTTGGAACTTTGGCAACTGAGACTCCACGCGGAGTAGACATGCAACTGTCATATTCAGAAAATCGGGGTTGCTATTGGTCCCCATTTCTGAAGTGTGGAGATAGATTTATGACGGTCATTAGTGGGCGGAAAGGTCAGGTCCTTTGAGGTCCCTTTGAGTGGGAACTGCACACACGTTAAAAAAAACAGACTTTACACAAGATAAGGTGTGCGCTGGCCCAGGTAAATCTTATAAGCACTCTGAGAACTATAGGTAGAACCTTCTGTATGTTTCGGCACCTCGAACGTTCTGAAAAGCTCCAACGGTATATAAGCGTTTGCTCTCGCAGGTTTGGCGTGTAAGAAGGTTAGATGAAGCACATTAGTGAATTTGACGAAGTGAATTTCGCGGAGAGAGTTTTCGTGAAGGAATTAGCGTGTGCGTTTCTACTACGACGAGTGTGTTGATGACGAATGTGATGTCCTGTCGCTGCACGAGTTGGATACGTATTCAATTGCTACAGGAGGGAAGAAAAGTCTTTAATTTTTCTTCCCAGCGAGTGAATTGCTCGGCAGAAGAGGTTACATCTTATGTATTCCGTTATGCCACTGTGTCAACCTGAAGAAAGCGAAAAGAATATAGAAAAAATAAAGTGACAGTGAATTGTGGAGACGGTTCACATTTGTGAAGAGACAGAGTAAATTCTCGGTGAACATTAAATTAGATTAAGTGAAAACTGAGCGAAGTGACAATTTGAACAACTGGATGAAGTCACAATATCTTTTGAAATCCCTCAACCATAAAAATGGTTGTGGTCCATTGTGTGCATACGAACAGCATATCTCAGAACGCCTATCACCTCATATTTACATTTATTTATTTACGTATTTCTACCAATCAATGTACCTGGTGATATCTGAGGTTTTAGTCTGTTCTTAAACCCAGTACGTGATATCGAAAACAAACTTTGAGTTTCGGCTATCCAACTCGCAGGAATATAATGGAAAATCTGGACTCTCCAGTGACATCAGTCATCCATGAAAATGGCCACGGATCGTAAGAAATATTACGAGCAAACAAAAAGTGATAAATTATCGCGCACTTCACCACAAAGCGGATAATACAGCCGCTGTATCAACTCCTCAATAATCTTCTGGAAGCGTTGACGCTTTTTTTCCCGGTGCCCTCCTTTCCTCCTATCTTTTTAATAACAAAATTTTTCTTCTCATGCGCCAGTTTCAAGATAGAACACGCAGTATTATTTTCCTTCCCCTTGAGCTTGGGGATCCTCTTTCCCTAAAGTACATATTCGTTCCCGCCGTTATAAGTCTCCTTAGCCGGCGTATCGCACGTAGACTTAAGAATTAGGATAACTGCCTCGACGTGGGAGGCGAGTTTGCTTCAATATAAAAAGACCATCTGCTATAAAAGTGCATCAAAATTGCTCTTAAGTTATACAACGAGTCTGAGACTGCGATAACAAGACAAGTCATGAATCGTACTTTGTTTCTGCAGAATACAGAAGTATTTACGATATAAATGCTGATCTTTTGTTCCTTTTGCACATTATTCTGCTGTCGTTATTCCTCAGCCTACCACTTTCCACTTAAGTTATTATCGCCATGCTCATTAGATATGGTCATTTACCCTGGACGGTTATTGGATAGACCTCAACAAAAAGTAGATACTTTTCCTCTAATGAAATGTTCCCCGTTGCCAATGAGTGCTTGACAGTTTTATCCATGTGGAGTCAAGAGTACGCTTCTCAGTAGACAAAGAGCAGAACATGGATACGTTCAGTCACAAAGGATAAATGAAGAAACAAGCAAGCCACGTTTTAGGTACCAATGCCACCGCGATAGCGTGTCTGCCTCACGTTCAAGAGGTTCCGGGTGCGAATCTCGGGCAGGATGAGCTACTTGGATAAGGTGTTTCAGGAGGTTTCCCTTATTCTGAAAGATGAAAGTCAGGTAACTCTAAGTTCTATGGATTCTGCGCTCATTTGAGCACCATTTCACCCATTTCATTCATCGTCCAATCTGACAACATTGGAGAACGTAAATTACAAAAGAAAAACGTTTAAAGGTACCAAAATTAACAATGAACGCGGCTGTTATAGATAGGATTGAGTTTTCATAAGTTCTGTGATCCTGAATGTGGGGGGGGGGGTGGCGGATTACGAAAGACCCGGATAGTGCGCAAGAATCAAGTCAGGTAAATACCAAATTTCAATATGCTAAGGGTGAATTGAGAAAAAAAAAAAAATAATCCCAACAATGCAGACAAGTATGTATTGGAATACTCTCCTTTTTGTCTTTTATTGTTTTAAATAATAGATTAAAGAGTTTCAGTAAAAATAAAATAAATAAAAAAATAAAAAAGAAGAGAAACTTTCGTATTACCTTTATGACTAAGCTTTATATTATTTGGTTGAATTAATAATACTAAACATATATTTGCTAAAGCAATTACTCCTCCTAATTTATTAGGAATAGATCGTAAAATAGCATAAGCAAAAAGGAAATATCATAATGTTTGAAATATCGGAAACGAATAAAACTTATGTAGACAGATATTTGATTTTCAGTAAATACAATTGGAGCTCTTTTCTTTCTTACAGAATCTTATACAGCTATGACATTAACCATTTACTAAATATAACTTGTTGGTTTCTAAGTTTTCAGCATTTTAACTTTTACATAATATCTAATGTGCTTTATTCTTGTTTGTTCTTTTGTTTTGTATCTCATGAAATCAAGCAAGAAGTTATGTAAATAGCAGGTGAAATATAGTAATCGACCAAACTATGTTCAAAGCGTGTTATTTCAGTCTAAGTGGATAAGAAATTAATTGTTCTTTCATACTAGCCGTGTGTAGGACGCACTATGAAAGGTAGAGCCACACTGAAAAATTCAATGCCATAGCCGCATTTGAACCACGGATCTTCTGGTCTCTGTCCAGCCGCCCTAACCATTGAGCTACTATGGCCAACATACCGATATGATAAGAGTCAGTTGGAGAATTTAATGTCATATCAGCATGTTGGCCATAGTAGCTCAATGGTTAGAACGGCTGGACGGAGACCAGAAGATCCGTGGTTCAAATTCCGGCTATGGCATTGAATTTTTCAGTCTGGCTCTATCCTTTCATAACCGGATAAGCATTGCGCATATTATTGTTGTCACCAGATTAGAACCTTTATCGTCGTATATATTGTATCAGGACAATTAGAGCATGGGTAATTATTTTCGGATAGCGGTGGTAGATGTCGGAGTTACACTGCGTTAACAGTTAAATATCACTAACATTAAGTACGAGTAGTTTTCGTAGTTTTCATTTGTACCAGTATATGCACAATGCCTATACAGGATTTGTTATTAGATGCAATCTAAAAATAAATTCTGTTACAGTTAACATTTTGATTATATGGTGACTTATAACCGCAAAATGCAATTATAATTCTCTCTACATTCCTTACACACGCACGGTTGTACATGTGAACTGAGTTATATGGGAAACTAAATATATCACATGATGTACACCGCAAAGGAAAATACATCACTATTCTCTAAATCTACATGGCTGAAACTAAAGCTGATTCGTCATAGCAAACTTATTTCTTCAGTTTTATCCAAAACGTCTAAGGTGAACATATTCCGTTTGTTTTTGTCCTGCAGAAAGGTTCGCTGAAATAACTGAATCTTGTAAGACGTAGGCGTAATCTTTTGTGAACTCTATTAAGAATCGTGTACCGGGGAATGGCATGTTCTAAACTAGTCGAAATGACTTCTTCGGCCATCTTACAAAGTCTCTTAAGAATCATTTCCACAATTTTCCGCACACAAATTCCGTTTACTATGCTTTCTCCGCGTACAGACAACAGTGACTTTTAATAACTACTGCTACTTTTGGTAACTGTTCCATTACATAATGAACATCGTCGTGAGTGGCAAGGTTGTTGTACACACTTCACAGATTTTGTTTCAGCCAGTTTAAGAACACAGGAAACCTTCTTTTAATATGTCCACGTCGTCAGTTTGCACATTCTGATCTAATCGAATAATGGGATCATTGCACTCATTTCTTTATTGGAATCATAAATGGCAAAATACTGTCACCCGAACGTCGGAACTCCCGATAAAACCGGCCGGCAGTAGGGCCAGACGGGAAGCATTCAGTTCACGCCTATCCATTTGACTCGTGTCACTAACTGAAGGGATGATTAGGAGAGCGGCGCTAGCCCTGTACCGTCTCTTGCCCCTCCCACCAGACGTCTCGAAACCTCGGGATTATTGTGCGCGCCGCGAACTTTCCAGAAACGGCGATCTTCCCTATATAAGGCCTGCAGTTGGCGAGTCAGCTCAGTTCTTGGCGAGCAGCCGTGAGGAGCGCCCAGTGAGGGAACGGACTGGAAGACTGTGTACGTGTATCAGAGGAGTTGTACGTAATTGGAGTGTAGAGTGGACCTGTGACAGACGAACGGACGAATTGAAATTGTGTGCATTACTTAATTCTGTGTAATCGGCAAGTGTTCCAACTGTAAGTCGGTGGAAATAAAGAACATTTTGAGTTTGTGCAATTGGACTTTTAATTTCACGAACCCACAAAGTCACAATACTTACTAATCGCATGTTAAATGGATCTGACACAATTGAAGTTATAAATGTTTATGTTAAATTATAGGACAAACACTCTATATGTCTGATAACAGTTAAGCGATAGACGAAAATAAACCACACATAAAAATGTAATCGCTTCAAAACACACAATGTACTGGCGCGTGTAGGCTAAATTCTGGGCAGGTTGAGTCAGACTGAAAATTTCAATGCCATAGCCATGATTTGAACAAGAATCTCCAGGTTTCCGTGCGGTTGCTCTAACCATTGAGCTACCATGGCCAACGTGCCAATATGAGCAACCTGACGGAGACCGGGAGATCCGTGTTCAAATCCCGGGTATGTTATTGAACTTTCCAGTCTGATTCAAACGTACACAATGTAGATCTTTCACGCGAAATGCGTATTTTAAGCGTTCCTGAGCCTCCCAAAAATAGTTTTAGAAAAACGGTCAATGTGTGTGTGGGGGGGGGGGGTGTGAAAAGTACAACTCAAAAACGAAGATACACCATAAACAATGAGCTTATGAATATGACCAGGGAATGGAGAACAAACCTCGACCCAAAGCGGCTCTTTTATGCTTATCACCCAAAATTAATGGATGAGCTGAACGAGTCTATAGGTGCAGGCAGGCCTACCCACAGAGACGCGCAGAGGTTTGAAACGATTCCAAACTTGATGACCAGGTTACATCGGCGGCCTACTCAGAGATATCCTCCTTCTGGCGGAACCAGAGAGAACTCGACCAGCCCGTAGCGGTTCACAGAAGACATTTGACAAAGACGAGAAGTTCAGTATGAGCAAACATCTGAGCAATCTGAACAATAGCGACCGACATTGGTCAGCCCACCTGAAATATGAAAGAGGAAGCGCAATGGTAGAAAAGGAGCGAAAGGAAATTCGTAATAGAAGAGAAAACACCCGGGACTAGTCAACTAGGGTAAATCATGAAAAACCATGGTCAAAGACGTCGGCCCCAGAAATCAATCCTCGAATGCCAGTCCGACACATTATCGCGGAGCAATCTTCTAGGTTAGTCAATATGGGCTTCCTCTGCACCTGTTTGCTGTACACTAACGTTGCAAATTCTCCTATCGTCATTTAAAATTCAATTTCAAAAGAACTTTCTATGGACCGGACCAATCACATGTTGATACATAAGGCTAAACTTTTCTTTTGTCATACTTTACTTCTTTGTTTCAAAATTCTGCCCCGAGTATGGATTAGTATAAAACTTAAGCCATATGGATGCAAGCTTCTTAGTTCTGTTTACACGACTGCTATTAACAATGTGATATTTTCCAATTTCAGCATAAAGCTCTCAGAAGGAACTCTTCAAGTGATCATGGGATATACGAAAAGTTGTGTGGGATGCTATAAATTTAATGGAGACTCGAGACGAGACGACCTGAAGATGCATTAGAGGCGAGAGGCGGCAGAATGCTTCCTGTAAATGTTCCATTCCTTGCCACCGACACTCTAACCCTTCCGCATCCACTTTACAAAATAAAGAGCGTTTTCCCCCCTCAATGTCTTAATACCCAGAAGAGATTCCCAGAAACATCTTCGCGTTCTGCAATGCAAGCAATCTAAACGATCACTTGCAGTCTATAAGCGTGTGTGCAGTAAACTCTGTTTCTTTCAAAAACTTGCCTAAGGTCTGCCCTACATAACTTACAGGTACTGGTAACGAGGCGCCACAAACCTCCTAGCATTTGCATGAGTGGTTTCAAGTTGATTCCATATAGCTAAAGAAATTAGTTCCTTCTGTGCAAAACGAACAGTATTATGTCTTACAGAAGCTTGTATAATAGACACATACTTCAGGTAGCTCTGAAATAGAAGGCGGAATCAAGAGAAATACCCGAGAAAACTAAACAATGATTAGAATATTAAAATGTACGGTGTCAAGAATGTGCTTTAGTATGAATGAATATGTAATTATCTCATGTGGTGCAACTTTACTTAAACCTTCAGATAACTAACATAGCACGCGTTTGCTTTATAGCGGGGCCACATATCGGTATGTCCTGCGCCGTGACGTAGCGGGCTAAGGCAGCATGCCTTGGTCCCTGGTCACGGAAAGCGGCCCGGGTTCGATCCCACCCATGTGGTGGGGATTTTAGGTCCCGGGTATAGGACCGGTGCCCACTCAGCATCGTAAGGAAAGTGAGGAGCTTACGCTAGGTAACCGGCCCTGGTCATGAAAACCAATATTCCGGCTGGGGGATGCCGAAATGCTGACCACATCTCCCCGTATCGGTTGGATAATCGCCCACCCCTGCCGTGCGTAAGTGGGCGTGAGGCCGGCAGTCGGGTTGGTAGGCCTTGGCCCTCTAAGGGCTGTCGCACCATGGGTTACATATCGGTATATGCGTAGCTCGTTTTCACTGCAATGTCCTCGAAATTTTCCGCTGCGCACTAATGTGAATGACTCGCTCAAGGTTATTCGTACACCGTCAGTTTCTGCACTCAGCTCGATTTTTTAAGATACTTCATCTCAAAGATGAAATTTTATTCAACACAACTGTGTTAAGTGTGAATTACCTTACATTGCTACTATAGTTAGGGAACCCAGATTCTGAAATGAAAAAAACAGGACACTTCGACATTACATTATCGGAGAACCGAAAGACCTGTTATATATACAAGTATGGTATATATTGATTTAATACAGGTATTAGCACAGTACCATTAGCTGAACTTTATTGTATTGAACATGATTGAACCACTAGGAGATCTAATATATACAATGAGATACACACCATTTTTGGCGACTTACTGTGCTGTAAATGCTTAATCCCAGGCTTCATGGTGTGTCTAATGCACTGTAGTTAACATCAGATTTCCCTCCAAGGCTATCGGTAAACACAGTGTGGCAGAAATTACACTCCACTTCAGATCCAGATCCAGTAAAGTTGCTCTGGTGGAACGGTTACCATGGATTTATCTTTGGTAATAGATGCCTCTCAGATAACGCAATGATTACTCCACGTGGAGTAAACATCTATCTGTCATTTGTGATTCCTGCGAATTCCATTGGCAGAAGTGATGCGTTCATTGGTGGTTAGCACACGAACGACGGGCGCTGCAGTATCACTTTCACTGTTACAAGAATAATCAGTGCGTTATCTGAGAGGTTTCTGTTAACAAAGATAAATCCATGGTAACCGTTCCACCAGAGCAACTTTACTACCAATACTACTCGCCTTCAAAAATGGAAATTGCTCTTTAAGAGAATCAGTAAATATGCATTTTCGCTTAGGCATCTTAATTTACTTCACAGTTACAGTAGAAACAACTTAAATAGAGTAATAACTTTAGTATCCACGTGTTCACCTTAGAAGCACACACATAGAATGAGATACAAGCCAATCCGCGTCGTCTGTATAAACTAGAACGCAACTTCCGCCGATAATAGACACACGCTTCAGCAGGGGCAGCTTCTCAAAAGGATAGCACGTTTGCGCTACAACCAAAATGCTGGATCTCCCTTTGATGTAAAGGCATGTTCCATCTGGAGTTCATTTCGACCTTGTTTAGTGCAGTGGACCTCACCGTGCTGTATTGTTTGCAGGTGCCGAGTAGTTCACTCTCAGTTGTAAACCACTGGCATACAATGGGTAGGTATAGGGCATGATGGACCTTGGAACTGTCGAGGCAAGTAGGGAGGTAGGACGGGGCTGAAGGCTCTATAAGGTTGGTTAACCTAACAGCCAGAGAATAGTGGTCTCATCGGTCAACTATTACCTATCAGTACATAGCCAGATGTTTGTGCCGTGTTTTGTTAGATGTGTCGTGTTTTGAGTAGTGCATCATAGTGATTTATTTAAATACAGGTAAATTGTGTTAAGGAGAAACAATGAATTTCATACAGTGTCTATTAGCACATCCTTTTTAAAAATGAGCTTAGAAGAAAAAACTGAAATAAAGGGACTTGGAAGTCCCACGTCAAATATAAAAATCACACAGGTAGTTAAAATAAAAACAAGATGTTTTAACAGGAACTTTAACAACGATGTATATGAGAAATATAATTTGATGTGTGGTTGTGATAATAATAATGCCCTATTTTGCTTTTCTTGCGTTCTGTTTGGCGGTGAAAATCCGTGGACAAAACTTGGCATGAATGATTTGCAGCACCTTCATGATAGCGCTAAATTACACGTAACTTCAAAACTGCACATGAAAACCACAGTTTTGCTGTAGTTGGCAATGTAAGTATAGCAAAGTAGATGGACAATGCATATCGGAGAACAATTGAAGAACACAACCAGAAAGTGGCTCAAAATAGGTATGTTTTAAACATTATTGTTAACTGCATTAGATCTTGTGGAGCCTTTGAGTTAGCTCTTCGAGGAGACGATGAGTCAGCTACATCAAGCAATCCGGGTATTTTTCGAGGACTGATAAACTTCAGTGCAGATTGTGTTCTGAAAAATCCATTTGGAGAATGCTACAGTGTCCAAGACAATCCAGAACGAACTCTTGCAATGTATCCTTTAAGTCTGCCATGAAGAGATATCAAAAGAAATAAGACTTTCCATTTTTAGCTGTATAAATAGATGAGTTTTATGCTCTAGAGTGCTTTTGAAATACGAATGTTGTGTTAAGCAGTGAATTACCGTCAACTTGTGTATACAGCAGTCTATAGTGACAGGCTTAAAGAACCGTTTTTTACTTTCAAAAAATTAAATTGTATGCATAACTTTGTGAACCACCGATTTTCAGAGCCACCAGCCGCCCCTGCGCTTCGATACCAACATAACAATCAAATAGCGAAATATTTCCCTTTTGATATTTACCTGATTATGTGAAAAAAAATATACTCTCTATGCCAAGGAATGCAAGTACATTAAAATTAGAGATATTTCGTGTATTTAAGATGGAAAATATTAAGTACTAATTAAGCTCTTAAAAAAACCGGGACATTTAGCGTCCCGGGTTAAACCTTTCGGGACACCGGGACAATTGAACGAAAAAGGCTAAAATTTGGGACTGTCCCGGTAAAACCGGGACCTCTGGAATCCCTAATTATAGTTCATATTCTTGTCTTGTTATTAGTCCACTGAAATGCCTACCAAAAGATTCACGCTTAAACGTATTATTTATGATACATATCTAGAAACTGAATCATTCAAGCAGGTGTGTAGACAATTTCAAAGTAATGTTCTGCTATTGCAATTCCAAGTAGAGAGGCTGTAATAAGTTTATAAGAACGGGATGGCTAAAGATTAAATCTAAAAGAAATGTTCTAATGGAAGGAAAATTTGTTGGAATTAGTGCATTATTCGAGCACCTCCAAAAAAAGACGTATATAAAATAAGACCTGAAGATATTCAATATAATATTCAAGACGTACATTCTTCACAGCAAGTGGCTGCTTCAAAAACCTCTTTTCATATAACTACTCAGCTTTTCGGAAACCCTACAGAATAATTATGCTTCATGAATTGCAAACTTGTGACAATGAGAATGTCAGGAATGTTGCAGCTCAATGCAACTGACACCTCCTTCAATAAGATTAGTAGTACTCATAGTACATAATACATCGTTCGTGAGTATGGAACGCAGGATTTTAGAACGTAAAACTTCCTATATACGAGCTGTGCAATAGAACGAACGCACTGAAGGTACTTCGAAAAAGAGTTCTGAGAATGATTTGCGTGACATAACAACACTTACTTTGCTGCCAATGTTTACTCTGGTATATATCGTGTACAATTTGTGCAATTCTGTACTTGAAAAATTTGACTCTGCCCTACAATACTCACAAGAGCTGCATACAGTACCACATACACACAGTACTCTATTGTTACCAATGACTTTCCATATTTAATATAATTTCTATAGTAATACTCTGTCATCACATACAAACATATATCGATGTTTGCATAAAAGTACGTTTGTTACAACATTGATGGCAAATCCATAACATCATATGAAGGAGGTTTATCAAATAAGATTTGGTTCAATTTGAACAATATTTTTTCGTATTCTTAATTTCTTTACCATATACCTGGTACAAAAGGAGAAAATATTGTATTCCAGAAAAAAATTCATGTCAGAGCTTTTTTTCGGAAATACATATTTAGAAGTTCCAAAATTAAAAAACGAAACATTCTCTAAACTGCAAACTTGGTATGTGTTTTACAAGTATGCGACACGAGGGTTTTAACGAAATTCCTCCCACTCTAAACAACACCTTATGTCAAATACGTTGAGAATTACTTTTTTTTTCCTTTCAGAAATTGGCCAAAATATTGATTGAAACGGTATATATTATTTTAAATATATGAGTGACAAAATGTGTATCTTGAATTTTCTAAGAATTAACTCGTTTAGAGATAGAAAACGTACCCTAAAAACATAGGATCTCCTTAAAATATAATTTCCCACAAATAAATTATTATATTCCATTAGCCGTTTAGAAGATATTTGTTATTGTTGGCTTCAGTGCATCAATACTTCGCCAGTTTTAAAGTGCTATCGCTATTCAGTTGTTTCTGGGTATGTGATGGAAACAGCTACGAAATTTCAAGTGGCTCAGATTTCAATATCTGACTATTCGATTCGGATGTTTCTCTTCCCTTGTAACCTAGAGCGGATTATGTAACGTGTAATAAAACCATTTCGTTAAGGATTACCACATAGGAAAAGGACGTTCTTGAAAATAAAATGTAGAAGTTATACAATAATGATCGAAAGCGCATATTGAGTCTAAATCAGTTTTTATTTATTTTGTAATTTCTAACAGCTCTATCAACATTGCAAAGTGGGGGAAAATGAATATCTATCGATGACATGCAAGTAAACCGCTTAACTACCGTTGTTCTTAACATGTGTAACTACAACAAAATGTACCAAAACTATTCCAGTAAACATTTATCACATTTAGTAAGAACTGAGTGAAAATGTTAATTAAATATAACCCTGTTCTTCCTGTCTTTAAAATCACTTTATATTAAATTGATATGAGTTATTATAACATCAATTGTTGCTTATAAGTAAAATTCCAAACTAACCCAAAATTATTTAGATTTTTCTTTGATATATAAAAGACATTTTGTGAATTTTTATGTATATTTGAGAATAATTTTAAGATTCTTAATTGTTATTTGTTTTTGTTGTAATTTACGTCTTCGAACGATGAATGGAATGGATGAAATGATGCTCAAATGAGGTCGAGGTCCATGGAGCTTAGAGTTACCCGACATTCGTCTTACAGGATAAGGGAAAATGCCGGAAAAAACCTCATCCAGGTAACTCACCCTGACCGAGATTCGAACTCGGGACCTCTTGAACGTGAGGCAGACATGCTACCACCACGCTACCAAGCCGGGCATTTCATTTTTATATTTACTTGTGAAGCTGAACTTCAACGTTTTAGAAATTATGATTTAATTGGACTCGCGAACCTAATAGTGAAATTTGAGACTTGACATCCGAATCAACTTAAATGCAGGTTTCTTTAACAAAATCCCAATTTTCTGAGAGTTAAGCCTTACAGTAGGTCAAATATGTCATTTAAGAAACCTCCCTTCCCATTTGAGAAGGCTGGCAAAATCTCAAAGGGTGAATTTTATAACCAAGGCACTTACAAGTGTTGCACCAAAGCAATTTCATACAAAACATACAAAAAGGAATGTTTTGAAAATTCAGTGAGAATAAGAGTACCATCTACAAAAATGACCAAGATAAGTGTTCTATTTCTAATGCCAATGTTTCAAACAATTTAATATCAATCGATTGAATCATTTTTATAAACTAATAAATAACGAACATTTTTCATGTTGACCCATTTTTGAAAAGGCCTATTCCATGAAAACGTCTTGATCTTTCGATGTTATTCTTATATACGAGTACATATGTCTTTATTCGGGTGTTCAAAACATGTTCTTTCGGTGTAAGGGCAATTAAATGCTATAGTTCCTTTGGCTTGGATAGGCGGTAAGTAAAGTGTAATTAATATTTTATTCATTTCTGTGCTATTAAACCTCTTTGTAACATAGTAATCAACCTACAGCCCATTCTAAAAGTAATATTAAAGCTTCTAAATTGAGAACTGGAAACTGAATACTGCAGAAGAATATTGGCGAATAGAAATAAACACAAACTGGTTAGAATGTTTGGATCGAACCTGAAAACTCATTGCATAAACCATATCTGTCTGTCATTTAGCAATGAACTACCAGAAGTGTCTCAAAACGCGTACTTAACCTTTCCCAAATGATTCATGTATCGTAATGCATCAAGGCCATCGATCGGAATGGCTCTATGGACACCATAGGGCTCTTCTTCATATTGTGACTGTGGGTTCGTAGAATTAAAAGTCCCATTTGCCGAAATTCTAAATGTTCTTTATTTTTGTAGAAATACACTCCGTAGCAGCGGAATTACATCACATATCACAATCTACAGCACCAGGGTCAATGACAATAACAAACAGCTCTCATTACAACACCAACACAGCTGACTCTCCTTTTACAACTTCCAATTCGACTCTTGGCCAGTCGTCGCCTCTTTGAATACGTCACTGATAATTTCTAGATTATTCGAAAATAAACCAGAACCCGAAGTCTCTATCAGTCAAGAAGTAACTAGAAATTTCCATTTATCTAGTTTGTTTGTTTCGGCAGACCTTTATCTGCATGCTATCTTTGTCTGCCGGCTCTTGGTTTTCACACTGCCCGCCTATCAGTTCCTTTTGTGTAAACAAGCCGCGCGATCGTAGATACGGGCTCGCGACAATATCATTCATATGCCATTTTAGGTCTGGTGTCGGCAAGGTGATATGGGCATACCTGGCTTGATGACGTGGATGCTTGCGCTATGTAACGCTTCTTCCCAAGCTACGCTTGTGGTGTACCTTGTGGTTATCTAAGGAAAAGCTATGGACTTCTGTACATTTCTGCGACTTGCTCGGTTCCGGCTCTCTGCCGGCCTATGCTTGACTTAACCGTATCTCTTCCCCTTAGGGAGATGTAGTCCCACGTTGACAGTGCGGCAAGGTGTTCTCCATCGTAAGCTATACACATTCCCCAAGCTCCCAGTTACTCGGTGATCTGTGATACTGTGATTTACCACACAATTAGTTTACAGAAGTGCGTTAGAATCTCGATAGATGAACCGAAGATGTGCGGTTCCAATCTTAATCAACGATAAGGTGAAAGAACATTTCTTCAAGCTTAACTTGTTTTCTGAATTTACTTTTTTTTTTTTTTTTTTTTTTTTTTTTTTTTTTTACTTCTTCGGGAACTTTTGAAAAAAATTACATCTGTCTCTACAGTGGCCCAAATTTAAATGAATATTAACACTCGTGGTTCCATTCCAAACTACAGTACAGTATCCGTCAAAAGCGCAGCAATGTGTTGAACACTATACATTTTAAGATATGTTCTACATACTTAACATACGTTTGCTTGGACACATGTAGTAGGTGCAGTTAATAGTGAACAGATGAAGAATGAGTGCTCATGTGCTCTTTTGGTTAACAGACTAGCTATAAGTCCAGAGGTCCAATGTTGGAATTTCGGCTGCAGTGTGATCCTTTTCATTAGCCGGAAATATCCACAAAGCTTCCTAGAGCCTAGAAGTATGAATGTGTGTTTGTGTGAATTTAATGTAATTATCCAAAGTAATACCGTCAAATCGTATCATCTATATGAACAATTAACTGTGATGAGCAATAATGGCTTCAAAAGTTATGTGGTCTCTTAAGTAAATCGTTTTTTTTTTTTTTTTTTTTTTTTTTTTTTTGTGTTTTGGAAAATGTATTGGGTTTGGGTTTCTTTGGTTTGGCAATGCTATTTACAGCATGCCATGGCTAGTGCTGTGTACATTACACTACACATTTCATTTCAGTTGTTACTAAACAATCATAAAATGGAGATAACAAAGTTTGAATTTAGAGTCCTAAAACATTACTGGAAACAACATAACGAAGCCACTGCCGCACCTCAAAGAATATATCAGGTGGAAGGAGAAGGTGTCATCAGTGAGCGTGTGCCACAACGATGGTTCCAGCGTTTCAACAATGCAGACGAAAACACCAAATATTTACCACGATCTGGAACTTATAAAGTATGGGATATTGAGGATACACGCCAAGTTTTGCGAGAAAATCCGAAAAAATACTTTTTTGGCTTTCAGAAGAACTTGCTGCAACGTACATCGCCACATTAAGACACTTGGGAAATGATACAGAAGCTGTAGATCTGTACCTCATGAACTGAGACCTCAACAGGCTGAACGTATAGTGGATATCTGTTGTCAGCTTAACCGTAATTCCATGGATGTTAGATTTGTCAGGAAAATTGTCACATGTAATGAAAAATGGTTACATTACCGAAATCCTGATGTCTCGAAACCGTGGCTTGATCTCCGCCAACCTGCCATAGTCACCGTTAAAAAAGAAAAAATCAGTTCGGTCCCAAAGTAATGTTCTGTCTGGTAGAATTCATGAAATTTTGAGACGGGGATACCCAGCATTAGTTAACCGAAATAGAATTCTATTGGAATTCACATACGCAGCAATCGCTTTATGGCCCATCAGCTCCCATAAAACAAAGGACAGTATCTCCGGGTTCGAACGAAAATGTTTAAGAATCGCTAGGAAGTTACCACCATGGTCCAGAAGCAATGAAATCCACGACATAGTAAAAACCGCAACAATAGAATACACAATAAAGAAGAACACCACTAAATACATAGACAATGCAAGAGACCGACCACACAGGCAGGAGATCATCAACGCTGCAAAACAATACAAGAGAACTCAAATACACCATGAAAAAAATCCAAGCGACCCTCCCCTGTTAACCATCATCAGACAACATGAAGAAGCAAAAGAAGAAGAACGACAAATACAGCAACACCTACAACTCCTGCAACGACAAAGGTACATCCAAATGACGACCTCACGGAAATTAAATAAATATCCATACATAAATATACATACATAAATATATATATAAAAATAATAATGTAAAAATAAATAAAAATAATAAAAAATATATTAACAATAAATAAATAAAAAATTAAAAAACATAAAAAAACAAAAACAAAAAATACATATATGTAAATACTATATACAAATAGCATAAAAAAGAGCCATCTCTCCCTCCCTCCAAACCAATAAGCATGCTGGCTGAAGAGGACGAAATAAGCCCTGAAACAGCCTTGGGTGAGATAAACCCAGAATCCCCCTAGTAGTAGTAGTAGTAGTAGTAGTAGTAGTAGTAGTAGTAGTAGTAGTAGTAGTAGTAGTAGTAGTAGTAGTAGTAGTAGTAGTAGTAGTAGTAGTAGTAGTAGTAGTAGTAGTAGTAGTAGTAGTAGTAGTAGTAGTAGTAGTAGTAGTAGTAGTAGTAGTAGTAGTAGTAGTAGTAGTAGTAGTAGTAGTAGTAGTAGTAGTAGTAGTAGTAGTAGTAGTAGTAGTAGTAGTAGTAGTAGTAGTAGTAGTAGTAGTAGTAGTAGTAGTAGTAGTAGTAGTAGTAGTAGTAGTAGTAGTAGTAGTAGTAGTAGTAGTAGTAGTAGTAGTAGTAGTAGTAGTAGTAGTAGTAGTAGTAGTAGTAGTAGTAGTAGTAGTAGTAGTAGTAGTAGTAGTAGTAGTAGTAGTAGTAGTAGTAGTAGTAGTAGTAGTAGTAGTAGTAGTAGTAGTAGTAGTAGTAGTAGTAGTAGTAGTAGTAGTAGTAGTAGTAGTAGTAGTAGTAGTAGTAGTAGTAGTAGTAGTAGTAGTAGTAGTAGTAGTAGTAGTAGTAGTAGTAGTAGTAGTAGTAGTAGTAGTAGTAGTAGTAGTAGTAGTAGTAGTAGTAGTAGTAGTAGTAGTAGTAGTAGTAGTAGTAGTAGTAGTAGTAGTAGTAGTAGTAGTAGTAGTAGTAGTAGTAGTAGTAGTAGTAGTAGTAGTAGTAGTAGTAGTAGTAGTAGTAGTAGTAGTAGTAGTAGTAGTAGTAGTAGTAGTAGTAGTAGTAGTAGTAGTAGTAGTAGTAGTAGTAGTAGTAGTAGTAGTAGTAGTAGTAGTAGTAGTAGTAGTAGTAGTAGTAGTAGTAGTAGTAGTAGTAGTAGTAGTAGTAGTAGTAGTAGTAGTAGTAGTAGTAGTAGTAGTAGTAGTAGTAGTAGTAGTAGTAGTAGTAGTAGTAGTAGTAGTAGTAGTAGTAGTAGTAGTAGTAGTAGTAGTAGTAGTAGTAGTAGTAGTAGTAGTAGTAGTAGTAGTAGTAGTAGTAGTAGTAGTAGTAGTAGTAGTAGTAGTAGTAGTAGTAGTAGTAGTAGTAGTAGTAGTAGTAGTAGTAGTAGTAGTAGTAGTAGTAGTAGTAGTAGTAGTAGTAGTAGTAGTAGTAGTAGTAGTAGTAGTAGTAGTAGTAGTAGTAGTAGTAGTAGTAGTAGTAGTAGTAGTAGTAGTAGTAGTAGTAGTAGTAGTAGTAGTAGTAGTAGTAGTAGTAGTAGTAGTAGTAGTAGTAGTAGTAGTAGTAGTAGTAGTAGTAGTAGTAGTAGTAGTAGTAGTAGTAGTAGTAGTAGTAGTAGTAGTAGTAGTAGTAGTAGTAGTAGTAGTAGTAGTAGTAGTAGTAGTAGTAGTAGTAGTAGTAGTAGTAGTAGTAGTAGTAGTAGTAGTAGTAGTAGTAGTAGTAGTAGTAGTAGTAGTAGTAGTAGTAGTAGTAGTAGTAGTAGTAGTAGTAGTAGTAGTAGTAGTAGTAGTAGTAGTAGTAGTAGTAGTAGTAGTAGTAGTAGTAGTAGTAGTAGTAGTAGTAGTAGTAGTAGTAGTAGTAGTAGTAGTAGTAGTAGTAGTAGTAGTAGTAGTAGTAGTAGTAGTAGTAGTAGTAGTAGTAGTAGTAGTAGTAGTAGTAGTAGTAGTAGTAGTAGTAGTAGTAGTAGTAGTAGTAGTAGTAGTAGTAGTAGTAGTAGTAGTAGTAGTAGTAGTAGTAGTAGTAGTAGTAGTAGTAGTAGTAGTAGTAGTAGTAGTAGTAGTAGTAGTAGTAGTAGTAGTAGTAGTAGTAGTAGTAGTAGTAGTAGTAGTAGTAGTAGTAGTAGTAGTAGTAGTAGTAGTAGTAGTAGTAGTAGTAGTAGTAGTAGTAGTAGTAGTAGTAGTAGTAGTAGTAGTAGTAGTAGTAGTAGTAGTAGTAGTAGTAGTAGTAGTAGTAGTAGTAGTAGTAGTAGTAGTAGTAGTAGTAGTAGTAGTAGTAGTAGTAGTAGTAGTAGTAGTAGTAGTAGTAGTAGTAGTAGTAGTAGTAGTAGTAGTAGTAGTAGTAGTAGTAGTAGTAGTAGTAGTAGTAGTAGTAGTAGTAGTAGTAGTAGTAGTAGTAGTAGTAGTAGTAGTAGTAGTAGTAGTAGTAGTAGTAGTAGTAGTAGTAGTAGTAGTAGTAGTAGTAGTAGTAGTAGTAGTAGTAGTAGTAGTAGTAGTAGTAGTAGTAGTAGTAGTAGTAGTAGTAGTAGTAGTAGTAGTAGTAGTAGTAGTAGTAGTAGTAGTAGTAGTAGTAGTAGTAGTAGTAGTAGTAGTAGTAGTAGTAGTAGTAGTAGTAGTAGTAGTAGTAGTAGTAGTAGTAGTAGTAGTAGTAGTAGTAGTAGTAGTAGTAGTAGTAGTAGTAGTAGTAGTAGTAGTAGTAGTAGTAGTAGTAGTAGTAGTAGTAGTAGTAGTAGTAGTAGTAGTAGTAGTAGTAGTAGTAGTAGTAGTAGTAGTAGTAGTAGTAGTAGTAGTAGTAGTAGTAGTAGTAGTAGTAGTAGTAGTAGTAGTAGTAGTAGTAGTAGTAGTAGTAGTAGTAGTAGTAGTAGTAGTAGTAGTAGTAGTAGTAGTAGTAGTAGTAGTAGTAGTAGTAGTAGTAGTAGTAGTAGTAGTAGTAGTAGTAGTAGTAGTAGTAGTAGTAGTAGTAGTAGTAGTAGTAGTAGTAGTAGTAGTAGTAGTAGTAGTAGTAGTAGTAGTAGTAGTAGTAGTAGTAGTAGTAGTAGTAGTAGTAGTAGTAGTAGTAGTAGTAGTAGTAGTAGTAGTAGTAGTAGTAGTAGTAGTAGTAGTAGTAGTAGTAGTAGTAGTAGTAGTAGTAGTAGTAGTAGTAGTAGTAGTAGTAGTAGTAGTAGTAGTAGTAGTAGTAGTAGTAGTAGTAGTAGTAGTAGTAGTAGTAGTAGTAGTAGTAGTAGTAGTAGTAGTAGTAGTAGTAGTAGTAGTAGTAGTAGTAGTAGTAGTAGTAGTAGTAGTAGTAGTAGTAGTAGTAGTAGTAGTAGTAGTAGTAGTAGTAGTAGTAGTAGTAGTAGTAGTAGTAGTAGTAGTAGTAGTAGTAGTAGTAGTAGTAGTAGTAGTAGTAGTAGTAGTAGTAGTAGTAGTAGTAGTAGTAGTAGTAGTAGTAGTAGTAGTAGTAGTAGTAGTAGTAGTAGTAGTAGTAGTAGTAGTAGTAGTAGTAGTAGTAGTAGTAGTAGTAGTAGTAGTAGTAGTAGTAGTAGTAGTAGTAGTAGTAGTAGTAGTAGTAGTAGTAGTAGTAGTAGTAGTAGTAGTAGTAGTAGTAGTAGTAGTAGTAGTAGTAGTAGTAGTAGTAGTAGTAGTAGTAGTAGTAGTAGTAGTAGTAGTAGTAGTAGTAGTAGTAGTAGTAGTAGTAGTAGTAGTAGTAGTAGTAGTAGTAGTAGTAGTAGTAGTAGTAGTAGTAGTAGTAGTAGTAGTAGTAGTAGTAGTAGTAGTAGTAGTAGTAGTAGTAGTAGTAGTAGTAGTAGTAGTAGTAGTAGTAGTAGTAGTAGTAGTAGTAGTAGTAGTAGTAGTAGTAGTAGTAGTAGTAGTAGTAGTAGTAGTAGTAGTAGTAGTAGTAGTAGTAGTAGTAGTAGTAGTAGTAGTAGTAGTAGTAGTAGTAGTAGTAGTAGTAGTAGTAGTAGTAGTAGTAGTAGTAGTAGTAGTAGTAGTAGTAGTAGTAGTAGTAGTAGTAGTAGTAGTAGTAGTAGTAGTAGTAGTAGTAGTAGTAGTAGTAGTAGTAGTAGTAGTAGTAGTAGTAGTAGTAGTAGTAGTAGTAGTAGTAGTAGTAGTAGTAGTAGTAGTAGTAGTAGTAGTAGTAGTAGTAGTAGTAGTAGTAGTAGTAGTAGTAGTAGTAGTAGTAGTAGTAGTAGTAGTAGTAGTAGTAGTAGTAGTAGTAGTAGTAGTAGTAGTAGTAGTAGTAGTAGTAGTAGTAGTAGTAGTAGTAGTAGTAGTAGTAGTAGTAGTAGTAGTAGTAGTAGTAGTAGTAGTAGTAGTAGTAGTAGTAGTAGTAGTAGTAGTAGTAGTAGTAGTAGTAGTAGTAGTAGTAGTAGTAGTAGTAGTAGTAGTAGTAGTAGTAGTAGTAGTAGTAGTAGTAGTAGTAGTAGTAGTAGTAGTAGTAGTAGTAGTAGTAGTAGTAGTAGTAGTAGTAGTAGTAGTAGTAGTAGTAGTAGTAGTAGTAGTAGTAGTAGTAGTAGTAGTAGTAGTAGTAGTAGTAGTAGTAGTAGTAGTAGTAGTAGTAGTAGTAGTAGTAGTAGTAGTAGTAGTAGTAGTAGTAGTAGTAGTAGTAGTAGTAGTAGTAGTAGTAGTAGTAGTAGTAGTAGTAGTAGTAGTAGTAGTAGTAGTAGTAGTAGTAGTAGTAGTAGTAGTAGTAGTAGTAGTAGTAGTAGTAGTAGTAGTAGTAGTAGTAGTAGTAGTAGTAGTAGTAGTAGTAGTAGTAGTAGTAGTAGTAGTAGTAGTAGTAGTAGTAGTAGTAGTAGTAGTAGTAGTAGTAGTAGTAGTAGTAGTAGTAGTAGTAGTAGTAGTAGTAGTAGTAGTAGTAGTAGTAGTAGTAGTAGTAGTAGTAGTAGTAGTAGTAGTAGTAGTAGTAGTAGTAGTAGTAGTAGTAGTAGTAGTAGTAGTAGTAGTAGTAGTAGTAGTAGTAGTAGTAGTAGTAGTAGTAGTAGTAGTAGTAGTAGTAGTAGTAGTAGTAGTAGTAGTAGTAGTAGTAGTAGTAGTAGTAGTAGTAGTAGTAGTAGTAGTAGTAGTAGTAGTAGTAGTAGTAGTAGTAGTAGTAGTAGTAGTAGTAGTAGTAGTAGTAGTAGTAGTAGTAGTAGTAGTAGTAGTAGTAGTAGTAGTAGTAGTAGTAGTAGTAGTAGTAGTAGTAGTAGTAGTAGTAGTAGTAGTAGTAGTAGTAGTAGTAGTAGTAGTAGTAGTAGTAGTAGTAGTAGTAGTAGTAGTAGTAGTAGTAGTAGTAGTAGTAGTAGTAGTAGTAGTAGTAGTAGTAGTAGTAGTAGTAGTAGTAGTAGTAGTAGTAGTAGTAGTAGTAGTAGTAGTAGTAGTAGTAGTAGTAGTAGTAGTAGTAGTAGTAGTAGTAGTAGTAGTAGTAGTAGTAGTAGTAGTAGTAGTAGTAGTAGTAGTAGTAGTAGTAGTAGTAGTAGTAGTAGTAGTAGTAGTAGTAGTAGTAGTAGTAGTAGTAGTAGTAGTAGTAGTAGTAGTAGTAGTAGTAGTAGTAGTAGTAGTAGTAGTAGTAGTAGTAGTAGTAGTAGTAGTAGTAGTAGTAGTAGTAGTAGTAGTAGTAGTAGTAGTAGTAGTAGTAGTAGTAGTAGTAGTAGTAGTAGTAGTAGTAGTAGTAGTAGTAGTAGTAGTAGTAGTAGTAGTAGTAGTAGTAGTAGTAGTAGTAGTAGTAGTAGTAGTAGTAGTAGTAGTAGTAGTAGTAGTAGTAGTAGTAGTAGTAGTAGTAGTAGTAGTAGTAGTAGTAGTAGTAGTAGTAGTAGTAGTAGTAGTAGTAGTAGTAGTAGTAGTAGTAGTAGTAGTAGTAGTAGTAGTAGTAGTAGTAGTAGTAGTAGTAGTAGTAGTAGTAGTAGTAGTAGTAGTAGTAGTAGTAGTAGTAGTAGTAGTAGTAGTAGTAGTAGTAGTAGTAGTAGTAGTAGTAGTAGTAGTAGTAGTAGTAGTAGTAGTAGTAGTAGTAGTAGTAGTAGTAGTAGTAGTAGTAGTAGTAGTAGTAGTAGTAGTAGTAGTAGTAGTAGTAGTAGTAGTAGTAGTAGTAGTAGTAGTAGTAGTAGTAGTAGTAGTAGTAGTAGTAGTAGTAGTAGTAGTAGTAGTAGTAGTAGTAGTAGTAGTAGTAGTAGTAGTAGTAGTAGTAGTAGTAGTAGTAGTAGTAGTAGTAGTAGTAGTAGTAGTAGTAGTAGTAGTAGTAGTAGTAGTAGTAGTAGTAGTAGTAGTAGTAGTAGTAGTAGTAGTAGTAGTAGTAGTAGTAGTAGTAGTAGTAGTAGTAGTAGTAGTAGTAGTAGTAGTAGTAGTAGTAGTAGTAGTAGTAGTAGTAGTAGTAGTAGTAGTAGTAGTAGTAGTAGTAGTAGTAGTAGTAGTAGTAGTAGTAGTAGTAGTAGTAGTAGTAGTAGTAGTAGTAGTAGTAGTAGTAGTAGTAGTAGTAGTAGTAGTAGTAGTAGTAGTAGTAGTAGTAGTAGTAGTAGTAGTAGTAGTAGTAGTAGTAGTAGTAGTAGTAGTAGTAGTAGTAGTAGTAGTAGTAGTAGTAGTAGTAGTAGTAGTAGTAGTAGTAGTAGTAGTAGTAGTAGTAGTAGTAGTAGTAGTAGTAGTAGTAGTAGTAGTAGTAGTAGTAGTAGTAGTAGTAGTAGTAGTAGTAGTAGTAGTAGTAGTAGTAGTAGTAGTAGTAGTAGTAGTAGTAGTAGTAGTAGTAGTAGTAGTAGTAGTAGTAGTAGTAGTAGTAGTAGTAGTAGTAGTAGTAGTAGTAGTAGTAGTAGTAGTAGTAGTAGTAGTAGCTCAACACCATAGAATCTATACTTCGAAAATTAGTTAATTGCTTCTCAGAACACATTTCAATTTTTTTTCTTAAAAACATTACTTATGTGACAGTGTCTTTAACATTACATGATAAAAGGCGGCGCGTAAACGGAAGCAAAAATGTGTTAAAAAGAGAGTATGCTGCAAATTAACTTATCAGAAAAATGAATTCAGCAGCTTAACATTGTAGATCAGACTGGAATTTCCTTTTAACAGAGCTCCAGCACTAGTCGGGAGGTCTACGTTCTCATCGCCAGGTGGTACTTCCCTGTTTTATTCTTTCAGCTCAATCTCCGTTAATTCAATCCAGTTTTCACTTCCAGTCTGGTTCGAATTATCCTCAAATGTAGGTGTGCGAAAAGAGCTTAATAGCTGCAAAAAAAGCGCTTCTTCTGATAAAAAACCGCATGTGAACCTAAAAAATAACACATTGTGTCTTTAAATTAACTCCAGGGTTCTAACGCGCTGAAACTTTAGTGTTCCTCGATAATTGCTTCCGGTGTTTTGACAGGCTTTGGTTCCAGAGAAGTCCATTATCTATTCACCTTCATTGTAGTTTTAGTAATAGACTTAATACAAATATTGGTATAGTTTGTGTCGCTTGCGTGAACACGTTTAATACTCCAAGATGAATGGAGACAGTAGAAGGGGGGACGAGTTTAGAAAGGTCATTTCCAATTGGTGACGGTAACTAGGTGATACCGGGTGCCACCTACTCCATCCAGAAACGCTGTTGTTTTGTTTTTTGTTCTTGGTCCGCTGTGCCTATAAAATTAATTGCGTTCGGTTTCCCCATCCCAAGCTGTCATCGGTTGGAGCTTTGAAACTTGCACGATGATCACAAGAGCTAAGAACAATTTATCATTTGACTAGATGTGATTAATTCAAGTTTCCCATAACCGTCATCGGTCGAACAATTACACTCCCCTGTGATCAGATATATTTTCTGTGCCTAGATGATCATCTTTCACCGGAACTGAATTCTTTACGATTTGAATTATACCAATTTTTTTTTTAATTTAACATTCCTTTTATGCTTATAGAGAGCGTCTGCAAAGTAAACTTTAAGTTTTCATTTACCACTTTTTTTTAAACACATGAATGGGTAGAGCCAGAATGAAAAATTCAGTGCCATAGCCGGGATTTGAACCACGGATCTTCTGGTCTCCGTCCAGCCGTTCTAAACCATTGAGCTACTACGGCCAACGTGTCAATATGACATTAAATTCTCCAACTGACTCGTGTTTTCCCCGGTAAACCATTAGGAGTTCTCATAAACACATGAGACAACTACCTTAATGGCGACTTACTATGCTGTAAGCACTTTAAGGCCCGGGCTTTATAGTTCGTACCACTATTAGGTACAATTAATACAAATTAATTGTTCTTTCACACTAGCCGTGTGTATGACGCACTATTAAAGGGTAGAGCCAGAATGAAAAATTCAATGCCATAGCCGGGATTTGAACCACGGATCTTCTGGTCTCCGTCCGGCCGCTCTAAACCATTGAGCTACTATGGGATTCTTGCAATGTAATTTACTCGCGAAAACAGATCAGTGAAATGGGTGAAATGATGCTCAAATGGTCCCAGGGTCCATAGAGCTTAGATTTACCCGACATTCGTCATTTAGGATAAGAGAAAACCCGGTAGAAAACCTAATCCAGGTAACTCACCCTGACCGAGATTCGAACTCGGGACTTCTTGAACGTGAGGCAGGCATGCCACCATCTACGCTACCGAGGCGGGCCAGTAGTCTTTAATGAGCTTTGCTTGAAAGTATTAAATGGATAGCTACAATATAATCATTCAGAGACAGTCGAAACGTTACTGGAGGTGATGCGATGGGGATTAGGCAGTCATGGTTTATCTAAAACAACGCGCGCAACAGTGCGCTCTCTAATTCCCATGTTTCAAGATAAACCAGATGAACTGTAAATTGTATGCTTCGACGAGATGTTAATTACCTCTACAAGGAAGATTTCATCTATCTTTGCGGTTTATCAATTTACAAGTCATTCAGAACAGAGAGGAATTCAAAGGTTATTCTCAGAACATTTAAAATTTACGTTTCATTTATCATGGAAATAGATAAGCATACGCCTTTTAATCACAATCGTTTGAACTATTTTATGAGGAAACCAAAAATAACGAGCCAAAGATAACGAGTTAACACCTTCAGTATGTTCCAAAGGAGAACGGCCGCCGATATGACCATAGTAGTTAAAGATGGGGTATAAATGGAACAAGGAAAAAAAATAACGATAACTTTTCATACTAAGAGTAGTTTGGGTGCAGAAATTTTTTCCTAAATTTTTATCACGCATCCTTGAAGGTCTTGAAATTAAATAGGTTTCGATTTAACCCACGATTCGCTTTTAGTTATTCTGTTCACGGATACACACCCAAGCGCGCGATCATTTTTCAAAATTCTTTTTGGATAACGGGGGCCTCAAAACAATTTCCGATGAAAGCTCAGTATAGAATTTTAGAACGTTCTATGTACATGGTAGGGAAAAGCAAAAGGCTACTGATGAAGCATCCATACAATCTTTGTGGAACTATGTAGGTAGTACAAGTGTCTCGGAAGAAACTCCTTTGTGCAAAACAATATCATGCTTATCGGCAAACAAATGCGTAAGAAACTTATTCAAATATCTCGGTAACGTGTTCAACACCTCCGCAGCATATGGAAATTAGCAATTACTAGCAGAGCACAGTGTGGCGTAGATCTCGTCTGGTATAACCAATTAAGAGCCGCGTCCATTACCCAAACACATAAATCTGTGTATAAATAAATCTGTCTGTCGCAAGTGTGCACAGCCTTTGGCAACATCCACCTATGAGATTTCCCCTTCATATCTAAACAGATGAGGAAATCTAATTACATTTTTTTTTTAATTTTAACTTGTTTATAGTCGCTTTAACTCTGAAAGTCATATCGCGACTTTACAACATTTAGAACATTTTAAATAACATCTGTTGTACAACAAACTATACATAGTTATTGAACACAACAATATAAAAAACAATGCAAGGAGAAACATAATCATTTTAACATAACTGACATAACATTATATATGATTATACATTTTAAGGAAATTTACTAGTTTCATATACACTGGAAATGAACTGAGTGCTTGTTGGAGATCATTGGGTATCTGGTAGTGCTGTCTCCATTGGCTTTGCAACGGACATACCACGAAGATGTGTTTTACCGTGAGTTGTGTGTCACACTGCTGACAGATGGGTGGGTGATCCTTTTCTAGAAGATAGCTGTGGCATATTTTCGAGTGGCCTATTCTTAATCTTACGTCAGTGTATGGTGTAGGTATTTCTGGGTCAGTTTGAGGGTGTTTTGTAGCTTCTTTTGCTGCCTGATTTGCCAACTCATTGCCTTGAATTCCGATGTGTGATGGAACCCAAATTAAGGTGATTTGTTTCCCTGCTGTATTAGTTTTGTGCACCAGTAACTGGATGTCTTTTATGAGAATATGAGATGGCGCCGGGTTTTCAATGCAAGCAATGCACTTTTAAGAGTCCGAAAAAATTAAGAATGATTAGGAAATCTCAGTTTGCAAAATGTATAGTACAGCCTGTTTAATGCCAAAGAGCTCACTTGAAAACACAGTGTAAATGTCAGGTAATCGGAACAACAAACTTTGATACCGTTGCATATTGATCCATCCGTAAAAATTAATGAATGTTTAGGATATCTACTGCAAATTTCATTAAATAATTGTTCACAGACTGATTTATGCATATGTTCTTTGACGGTGGTGTTCAGTTCTAAGTTGATTTTAGGCAGAGAAATAGTCCAAGGTGGAATGGCAAATGCTGAGTCCGTTGGTGACACACGAGGGATACCGATGTTTAGTACTTGCAGATACTTCTTTATAGAAATGCCTCGAAATGTTTTCTATGCAGACTTCGCTCTAATATTCTTAATCTAGTCTGCATTAAAAAGATGAAGTTAATTTATCGATCACTTATCTAAACCTAGAAGAAGCATTGCATTCTTCGTAAATATTCGGCAGATAAATTTTACTGGAAACATACTATATTTAAGATCCAATGACTAGAAAACTCAAAAGCATTGTCATGGAGGTGATGAAAAGTTGGGATCGCTATTTCATTACGTAATTCATATGGCACGAAACAAGATTAAAACACATGACTGGAGTGCACCTGTGTCAACATTATTGGAAGTGCGGGGGGAAAATGCAGCAGTATGATTTGCTATGTTGAAGAATTGTTTCTTGAATCACCAGGAGAGCTGACCAGACATATGTTCTAATTTTGACTGTTTATCGGCTACATTTTGGTGCGTAATTTCGCTAGGTCCTTTTTAAAAATATATTTATTAGATCGGTCAGCAATAATACATGCTTTGCAGATCTGAGAGAACAGATACAAAATAATTATAATGTAATAACATTGTAAAGGTAGGACAATGTGCCTCCTCTGAACTAAAATTTGTTACTGCACTAATATAAATGTGATACTGAACTAATAAAATGGTATACATACTTCAATAGTGAGAATTTACACAGCAGAACAGAAGAATAGAAAAGCAAATTGGAACAGCAGATCATTCAGAAGTAGAAGTGTCATCACTGTAAAGTAGATCCTGTGGTAGTAGTCGCGTAAGTCGCGTTGGCCGGCGACTTCGGACGCCAATGTTACACATCACAGCTCCTGGGACGTGGCGTAGATTGTAGAAGCATCGAGCTGTCTGTCGGATGAAATGATGGAGAGGAAGTCCCAGCTCGTGATGCAGCTGCTGGTTGCGGACAAACCATTTGTGGCAATTCGCAAGAATCGACTCTGGATGACCTGTAGACGCCTCAGGTGACAAGTACTGGCAGATCCCCAGAGCTGGCAGGCATAAGTAATAAGAGTCGAAGCAGAGATTTGTACAGGAGCAGTGAAGATTCTAAACCAAGTGAAGTGTGTTTGTGTAGTAATGGAGAGAGTTGTGAAAGACGAACGGATGCCAGGGTAATGGTGCGGTCTATATGAGGCTTCTACGTAAGCCGAGTGTCCAGTTACACTCCAAGGTACTTGACTGGCGTAGATGAAGGGAGCCTCTCGCTAGTTCCTGCGATGTATTTTCCATTGTAAAATTGGTTAACTGCTAAGCACCAGAAAATTGGACAGTTAATATACTAGTATTGTTGTCTGAGTTGTCTGAAATGCTACTTGATCTTCAACAACCTTTTTATGATCAAATGTATGCCGTCGCTTCTCTGGAAGCATAATTGGTTTAAAATTCAACACTAAACCTATTTTGCAGTTCTTTCTGGTACTTTTATGTAATTTTACAAAGAGTTCTTACGTTCCTTAACCTCGTGATACGATTCCTTCACTCCAGCTCTAACAAATAATCTTGCTGCATTACATTCTAGGAAATTATAATTCCCTCGGATTGACTTACAATTTCTCTTTGCGACCATTATAATGTGTGTTCTATCATCTGCTCAGTCCATTAATCCATTCATCCTGCTCTAATGTTCAGACCAAAGTTCTATTTTCATTTTGTCAACTTTCCTTCTCACTTTTTATCTGCTTTCGTTTGATTCCGCTAAGAACGCCGGGGAATGTCTTAGTACCTGGAGGATGTTAGCAAATTGCTTAGTATCCTCGAAGGAACAGTGGAACTGAATAACACAATGGTAGGACGCTTAGTGGAGAACTCAAGAAATTGAAGGTAAATACACCAGGGCATTACACATCCCCTTATCAATATGACGGGTGTCATCCTTCGAATTCTTCCGCTGACAATTTGCTGCTGTCGTCACCTACAACTGACGGTTAATGGAAGAAAGCCACACAATTAATAGCCAGCGTCCAGGGACGAACGGCAGAAGTTCTGCACGTGATTCAGACGTCGACGGCTCCAGTGACTTCTGCGAGATTTTCGTAAGCCGTTTCCGAAACCATCGTCTGACCACAAACTATCAAGCCAAGGTCACAATAGTTAGGGACGACGCTACAGGAGTTTGCCTGGGTATCTGAACATTGGTAAATAAAGCTCTAGAAATATACAAATAGCTATAAACCCCCTACCATATAGGAGTTCCAGGCTGCTGCCTACTCTTTCTCTAACAGAGAATCGGGCGCATTCGGTACATCAGGAACGGAGGATCAACCCAAGACCGGCAATAATGCCCCAGAACTGTGTGTTGATGTGGTCAGTTAGAACAAAGAGCTTTCCATGCCAAGTCAAAGAGCAGGCGGCTCTCCATAGAGCACACGGTGATAGCACAGCCCCGAGGAGAAAACAGCTAGTGGCTAAGGTAATCACGGTGGTCCACATCAAAAGGAGGGTGTTGCCAATCGGACAAAACAGAAATCAATCCGAAGCCACAATGAACTTCATGTGGTCCGAAGTGTAACACTAACAGAAGTTCGGCTGGGCCCGTCAGAAGCAAAGTGGTTGCAGAGCGCAAAAAGAGGGCCAGCGGTCATGGAACCTCGTGGAGCGTCTTCACGAAGATGAGAGGTCTGTACATCCAAATGGTGAGCGACAAGATGGAGACCCGCAACGACAGGTAAGCCTGTAGTAGAGAGTTAAAGACCTACCCAAACCAAGGGCCGCTCACCCAAGCAACAACAACCAGGGCAAGATCCATGTAAGTAAAGAAGAGAACGACGTAATCCACCGAACGAAGATGCTGACGGTGTAGACGAAAACCCTGCGGAGGAAGCGGTTCTACAGTGATGGAGGACCAGCGGAAAGGATCAGTCAGTCGATGCCATGAGTCGGGTACAAAGTGAAAAGTTAGAAGTTGTCAGTGGACTGTGACAATGAACAGTGCCGAATGCAGTTTAATGTGAGTTGCGATGTAGCAGTGATAATTCAGCTGTGGTAGGACTCGAGGATCAGATGTGTGATCAACAGGGATTTAAATATAACGTTAGCCCTCTCTAGCTGCTTAAAAGACAAAGCGAGTACTTTGTTAATACTGCACATGCGCAGAAGAAACTGCAGAACCAACGTTATTAGCCTGGATTCTCAAAACTTAAAAATTTCTTTTCTAAATTTTACACCCAGCGGTCCACAAAAGGTCGTTGCAATTGATTTCTCAACCGTTAGTGAGCTTAGGCTACCTCTCTTCTTTACACCAATCTAAATTCCACCCGCCATCCTGTAAAACCCACATTCCCGTCATATGTGGTTCAGGTCCTCCTAAGACAGGCACACGCATGACATACCACGGGCTGTCCCTCAGCCTGCCAACAGCACGACGACGACTAATAAAATATCGCTGTTTTTATTTTCTTATTTTAAACACATTTGTTACATTCATCATTAAACTCAAGTTTTAGGCGAGTGTCTAAGGTTCATTTTCCTCTCCTTTACTGCGCAATTTCTTATATATCCGTTATTTGAAAAGAAAAGAAAAATCGTATATAACACACTTTTATCGTAACCTATAAGGTTAGGTTTCACAATACGCTGGCCGCCTGTGCTCGCTTCATACTTGTTTGTTCCTTTCCATTTTTCTTTCCTTTAATTTAATGATGCTGTTGAATATTAGTCATTAACGTGGTACATTTCGATCTCACGGTGTTTTACGCTCAAATGTTGGCGGCTGTTTAGAATAAACTGGATAGCCACAAATCGCTGACCACGAGGAGATTCTGCTTCTAAACTATCAACTAATTAGTCAAGGTGAACATAATATTTATTTTTATGATATATTTATGAAGTCAAGTGGAACGTACTATGAACAGAATGCAATACATTCTATACTTCCAGTGCAGCTTACACAATAAGCTTAAAAACAACCAATGCTGTTTACAGCCTGTTAGATTCTGTGCTTGAGACCTTCAAAGTAACGTGCACTCGTCGTTAAGACGTGGCAATAAATTGAAATGAAAGAATATATCTAAAAAATATCTTTTCTCAAACTTGGCTACATTTTAAAACTAAACTTATAAGGTGTTTCTCATTCTCGTGCTAAGAAAATAAATTTCTGGCTAGCTGCCCCTCTTTCTAAGTTCTACTAACTGCATTTCAAGCTGACAATACATTCTACTTCTACCATCACATTAACCGAACACTAAAGATTAAAACTAATTTCTTTAAACTGCTATGTGGTTAGATATAAGAAAAAAAGTCTGTTTTTCCATTTTCAAAATATCACTACTTAGATAAATCCTCAAGTTAATTTAGAGAATGTAAGATGAGAAACTTTCTATTTGCTATATTACTTTAATTTTCACTGCTGTTAATGCAAAAAATAGGACATTTAATTTGCTGCATTTGTCAGAAATGTATTTATAACCTGCCCTACAGCAATTATAAGATAAGAATAAAAGATAAAAATAAATAAAGGATCAAAGAGGGCCTTAATTAACGATAATATATCCAAATTATTATAACTGAGAATATGGAAAATAGATTAGTAATGCATCAATCAGTGACATTATTTAGATGAAGCTCCAGGAAACAGAAATATACATAATCTTGCGGAAAAAATAGCTGTTTATAATTCCCCAAATACAACAGAATTTCTGCTGTAAGGAATATGTGTGAACATTCTAACGAGCAGAATTAAGACAAAAGAGCATGACTGCAAGCTATCCATTGTTCACAAGCCCAGCATCATCAAGACAGTTTTGTCTCTCAGCTGTAAATGTATAGTCAGCATTTTGTTTTTCCAATAAAAAATTATTGCCTCTTATTGTAATACATTGATTGTAATTTGTTGAATATTTATGCAAGGTGGTATAAAATGGAAGTGTTAAAACTATACTTTAAACCATTAAGAAAGGCTACAATAAACAGCAAATGCAGAAGTAGATGAAACCACATCAAAAATACCACCTCCTAAAAAAATTGTATCACCTGTGGGTAGCCGGGTGTAAAGAATAGCCCCAAGGTAGACTATGTCTGTCGTAAAAAGCAACTAAAATGGTCACACAGTGCCCGGGGGTATGACTGGGCCACCCAGTCCCAGGGGACATAAATGTGGGACCTGGTCCTCCAGGTTGGGGATTGGGCATAGGGTTAACTCCCCTACCTCCTAAAAAGAACTTTGTTACGGATACCTTAACAGGGAGGCAAAAGGCATGAATGGCCTGTAGTGCCAACTATCATTATCATCATCATCATCATCATCATCATCATCATCATCATCATCAAAATCATCAAAAAATTGTATATAGTGACATCCGACTAATGTTATATATTGGACAAAGTTGTCCTTCAGGAAAATAGTTCTGTTTACTAAGAGCAGAATAAAGAATTTTGGGTAAAAATATATGATTTACATGTTTTAACAAGTCTGAAGCCAAAAACAACATTTTTACATTTTGATGTGATGTGAGAACAGTTGAACAAATGCCATTAAACCTAGTGTATAAAATAACTTAAAAGTTTTCACTGCCCTATACACATTTTTTACTAAATTTTTTATTTTCAAAGTTTTGAAAATACTTAGCAGTCTTTATTCTCTTATAATGCTGTCCTAGAATAAAAAAACAAGTTAATTCAATTTACATAACAGAGGTTGTTATTTATGTTGTTTTCTTTCATTTTAAAAATGAATATCAATATGTATTAGCACATTTGATCCGCAGGATCATTTGTGCAATCATTTTAAACTTGGATTCTTCATGTGATATCTGACTGATATGATCTATTAAAATGACTTAGCAATAATAATCTAGCTCAGGGAGGGAGACAGTAAGAGAGAATGAGGTTATCGCATAGCCATATGTTTATTTGATCACTTCATTTTATAGTCACTTCTAACAATTCTGGTCACATTAAGAGCCTAATAGTCATTTAGAAATAATTGCACGATCACAATTCATACATTTCCAGTGCTTTTTACACTATTTCTACTTCAGAAGTACATTTCATTCAATCTTGTAATCACACTTCTCTGTGGAGGGTAGAGAATGATTTTAAAAAACATTCTCACATCCTAGCAGGAGTGGAATCAGAGACTTCTAGGATGAAAAGCCAGGGTTGTCTATTCCACCACACAGGCAATCGATATACGTGTAGAGCAAGATAGAAATATGTTGAGTAAATTTTCAATTTGAAAAATTCATTTAAACAAAATTTACATAGAGTAAACCATTCTCTGTGGTCTGGAAATAATTCTTTCTCAGTTAACTTTTCTCAACATTAACATACAAATATTACTATATTCTATTTTTTAATGCCCACGAAAGGCAATGATTTTAATTCATAAAGCGCATTTTAACAGATATGTTACAAATGAGGAAAAGAGAGAAATAGGTTAGTCGTCCGGGAAAGGCAGAAAAGCCTGAAGCCTAGCAATGCTTTGCTTGTATAAAATATCATTTAACTATATACTCAGATAAATACTTTTTAATACAGTAAATGATGACTAAAGCAGTTCAGGGCTTTGAGGCAATGCATGAGCAAAAATAAAAATTCCAGTTTTCTTCTGATTGCGTTTTTCTTTACATAAACTTGGAACAGGAAAGATAGTGCACATAGCTCAGCTGCTTAAATCTAATGATCAGAATTTCACTGCTTTTGTAAACAGTGGAAATAATAATTAAAATTAAAAAAAAGAAAGAAAGAAAAAAGAAAAGAAAAGAAAAACCTTGTTACACTGCATGCTTCATACACAACTGACAATATAAATACATATTTTTGTACTGGATTTGTCAATGAATATTCCTGTTCAAAAATAGATAAGGTCTCTCTGCAAAACCAAATAGCAAGGTCCAGAAAAATTTTTACAACAAAACACAAATTAAAAATTAGTCAGCCTTCACACCATCTATGAATTAATATAATTTACTACCAAGTTAAAGAGTATAAATATGTGACTGCCATAAGTATGTATGTAAGTCAGTATTATAAAGCATCTAATATTTATCACTGACAATAGCAACAAAACACCAATTAATATATTCTTTATGTGATTAAGTAGCACTTAAAATTGCATAATCAGAAGAAATGACATTAATGTAGAATTTGTGTTCTTATAAGACTTTCTAATTACAATAAATTATAACAGTGATGTTCTGATAATGTAATTTCCTTATTTCTCTGGGTTCATCCTTTTTATAGATAAACTATGTGTTACTGAAGTTATTTGTGTTTTGTTATCATGTCAGTAAACATTTTGAATGCAGTCATCTTGTTATGCTTTTATACTGTCCACTCAGAAATGATTGTTCAACTGCATCTCCGCTACAATAAACTGTTGAATTATTTTTTATAATACTAGCCACATTTTAACATTCAAGGAGAACAAGAGTTTAATGTCTTCCTTAGGCAGCTTACATCAACCCTAAGGTAGAATTTTCACTAAAGTATGGAAACCTGCTATGGCATAACTCACAATGATTACTTGCTTTATACATCACATTTTATAATTCTGTATGCCTTATTTTGAAAAGGAGAAAGCTTCAGTTTTTAAAAGTTCGAAATTGCTTCTGCATTTTATATCTATTATAGGTGCACATGTTTCAATTAGCTTGCCAACAATAGCATAATTTGCAGTATTATTCACAGTGCATTAAGAAGCATTAGTACACGCTCAAATAAACTGAAAGGGATACTTTTGGATAAGCACAAACTACATAAACAGTACTTCTTTGCTGTTTATCTCCAACTTCAACACTGCAGCTCTCCACTTGCAGTCTTTTATACACATGCAATTCACAACTTCCTATGTAACAATGCTCTATCTTACCTTGGTTCTGTCATAATTCTGAAGCCTGACGTCCGCTAAGTATTTGTAGTATAGGGTTCTTGCTAATGTTCCGTGTGGTCGGTATATTCCGTTCAAAATTTCAGTGGTTTCATCAGAAGGCTGCCCATCATAATTCAGTTGTTCGCAGTATCCATTTGGATTACAGTGAGGATAACAAGCCTCATTGCTACAAGAAGGTGCTAATGCATGTTGTTCCATAATTTATCTCCGTTTAACACGCGAACTAGACCTTGTCACAACGTAAATATTGTTCAACTTGACAACACCCAATATTGGTTAACCTACCACAGTTGTTTGCATACGTCCCAAAACCAAGCGGTTACGAAAATACAAGTAGTAGATGTTAACCTATTTACCCAGCATTGCACTTAAACTATAAAACAAATTAAATCTCTTATTCTATTTGCTATAATTAAAATATAACATTTATTTTTAAATTCCTGTCAATATTGTAAACACGACGGCCATGTTGTACACACAGTGCACTCTACTGTCCCTTTCTTGAAACAGAAAACAGTTGAAACCAGCACTTGCATTTCAACTTGGCGCTTCGCTGGCTCGTTCGATCAAAAACACTGAGGCACACAGAGTTCATCTGTGACAAATAATCTGGACATATAATGACATATTAAACTCTGGAGTAAAATACCGTAAATTGTTTTTATTGTTTTGCACCCAAAAAGCCCTAATCCAAAAGCAACCGATAGAGTGGATGCTGCAAAATTTTAACAGACTTTGTACCAAGAACAAAAGTAATGTCCACTGATAACTACTCAAGTAGCAGAGTAAGATGTTAATTAAATATATTCACACCTGTTATTTATAGTACTCAGTAGCGGCTTAAGCTCGAATGCACTGATTGTGTCATATTACTTCGCGATTTACATAAACAATTCCACGAAGAAGAGAAAAGCCTTTTTTGCTTAACAACCATAGAATCATTTATTTTTCATGTAAAAGTTTATTTAATTCTTTGGCCCGTCCCATTTTTGCTATACATCTTTGTGCATATCCGGAGCAGGCCTTACCAGTATTTCTATTTTACCTTGCCCACTAATTATAAAAGTAGAAAAAGGGCTACTTAGTAAAACACTTATTTTTTTTTTTTTTTTTTTTTTTTTTTTAGTAATAGTTAAATTATTAAAATATCAAATCACAACACCCATAAACTCAAGAGTATTTGAGAAGCAGATACAACTTATCTTTTAATCTCTACAGTACAATGCAGGCAACATTAGAAATCAATGATTAAATTTAGGTATGAACAAGGAGTAATGACGAATAAGATATATATATATATATATATATATATATATATATATATATATATATATATATATATATAAACACAATTTTCCGTTAGCATTTTCATTTCACAGTATTGCACTCATTTAAAAGTGATTTCTCTGCCGTTTCTCAACATAGTGCATTAGTCTTTGTGTTGAGCACCAATGTGTCTCACTCACTTCTCTTCGAGACTTCGAGGAGTAAACATCGTTCAGCGAGCACCGCAGCAAGGCCAAACCAGCCCTTCGCAGGGCTTGGCCCTTGCCTACCAGCGCTCATCGCCGAGAATTTGCGGATCCAGTTTGATTGCTGCTCTGCAGAGACAACATCCAGCCTGCGAGTCTACAAGAGTTCCTTCTAGACTACCAGGAAGAGCACAAACAGCACTGTAATTGGGTAGATTAGCAAGGCCGCAGCCAACAGTCCTCTGGACTGGTTTTTAGGCGCCTTTCGGGGTAGGCCCTCTGCTCTTCGAGCTTCTTAGCGCCCTAGACGTGCTTCTTTTTTTCTTTTTTCTATCATTCTTATTTCCTCTACTCTATCTTTCACCTCCCCCCAACACACAGACGGACGATTGACGTACTGACACCGGATTGGCCTTTGCATTAACAAATGTCATTGGCCAATATGGACCCAGCCAGCAGCACCACCACCACTGCCTCGTACACGGAGGTAGACTACTATCTCCTAGGTGGAGATATACGCTCTTTCATGGGTAAAGAGCTCATCACCAACCCATCGATGCCAATGAGCCAAGCATGCCATGACATGCTTCAGCTGGAGCTTCGTGCTAGGCAGAAATACATGAACAAGGCTGATGAAAGCCTTATAAACAGCGCTAAAGTCAGCAACACCATCGCCATCTCAGACTTCAGAGTCTACGTGGCCCACCGCTCCAGAATTGAGGCTATCCTGAATCTCCTCACGAAGCACGACCACAGCAGTGCTTCCACATCATGGCAGACAGTCAAAACGAGGACCGCAAAAACGTCCCAAGCTGCTCCTTCCACCACCACCATTAAAACCACCACCAGCAACAAGTTTGCGCCTCTTGAAGCGGGTCTCCCTGATGAACCCACTTCATCACAAAAGAAGCGTAAGTGCTCCACAACAGACTCCCATCAACCACAACCAGAGCAGATGGAAGAGGATCATGCTCCTACTACTTCACCAGCTGCAAACACAACGCAGCAGACAGTTCCCACTGCACGGGCTAGTCGTCCAAAGCCCATTTTCCTGCGCAATCCCGCAGATGCCAGGAAAGTACTATCATCTGGTGTGTCAGCAGAATACACCATAAAGAACCTCCGTGGCACTGTGGCTCTCTTACCTGCCACGGCCAATGATCATCGCCGACTTAGGCGTCACTTAGAGGAGCAGAATATCGAAGCTGTCACCACTCTCCTCTCTGAGGACCGTCACCTACATGTGACAATCAAAGACGTGCCTTCCTTTGTTACGGAAGAAGAAGTGCGAGACCACCTCGTAGCAAAAGGCTACACTGTAGAGAGGGTCGCACAACTGACCACCAGAGGTCCCAAACCTCAACCACTTCCGCACTTCCGCGTGGCACTCCAAAAGACAACAACAGTGCGTGAGATCTATAAAGAGACGCACATGTTCCACGCCACAGTGAGAGTGGAATCATATAAGCCACCACCAAGACCACAACAGTGCACAAACTGCCAGCAGTTTACCCACAATTCAGCTGGATGTCTACTCCAACCAGTCTGTGCTTTCTGCGGCGAGGTTGGACATAAGTGTGCCAACTGTCAAAGGCTCAGCATCCAGGGAGCTACTCCTCGATGCTACAACTGCGGGGACTCCCACTCCTGCAGATACGCAAAGTGCCCAGTTTGGCAAGAGGCACGAATTGAGTTGCTGGCAACAAAGGACGGGCAAATGTCCAAGTATAATGCCAAACCCAGGGTTCGTCACAACACAGAGCTGCCCAGGGAAGCCTTTAGCGGAGCACGATATCCAGGACTGCCACCGCGTACTCCAATACAGTACCCGAACTACGCAGCTGCAGTGACTAACACAGTCAGTCCAGCTCCAGTAGCAGACAAGGTGCCGGAAGAGCAACACCTGAAGCCACCGCAATCCTCTTCCTACACAGCTCCAACTGCAACATCCACACCGCCTTCCATGCCCCCACGGCCAGCCTCAACCAAGAAAAGACAGCCTCCGGCGCCCAGACCACCTAGGGCAGAAAACCCGGAACCGCTGCGGCCTGTTCCTACCACCAATAAGTCAACGTCTCATCCTACCATTCCAGATGAGGCGTTCCTCAACACCATGGGACAGATCCCCATTAACCTACAACCTCTGTTTGCCGCATACCTGGCTGAGGCCCTGAGAACTCGCCCCTCTAAAGTTCATCCCTACACCATCTTCGTACATGCCGTCCTCACTTTCATGATTAATAATGGCTGTTAGAGGAGGCAATACTACAGATCTTCTATCCCTCAAAGTTTGCTACTGGAACGCTAATGGACTTAGACGGAAGTTGCACGAAACCTGCAACTTTATAGCAGAGAAAGGGGTGCATATTCTACTTGTGCAGGAAACCCATCTGTCTGCCAGTATCAAAGCCCGAATACCTGGCATGACGTGTTATCGCACAGACAGAGCAGATGGTTATAGTGGCACTGCCATCTATGTGCGCCGTAACATTGCTCACCACCCATTGGTCACCTCACAGACGACAAACTTGGAAGCTACAGGTGTTCAGGTGGACACAAACAGAGGGCCTCTTCATCTTTACTCCGTCTACATCCCTCCCGGCAAACCCATTGTTGCTGGCGAACTGGACCAACTGTTCACTGCCACTGCTGCCACCCTGGCCATGGGTGACTATAACGCCAAAAGTCCAGCCTGGAATTCCAACATCAGAAACGCGCGAGGAGTAACTTTGGAGCACTACGTCAACAACAGAAGCCTCGTGGTACTCTCACCCTCATCTCCCACAATTCACCATGGTGATCGCAGCCCGCCGGACTGGCTAGATATAGCCTTAGCTAAAAATGTCCGATACCATCCACGGCTTTTCACCCTTCCCGAACTATCATCTGACCACTATCATGTCCTCTTATTATTTCAATCTCGTCCAAATTTCAAGGCAAAACGCCTCTTACCAAACCCCCGGCGCACGAACTGGGAGGAGTTCAGCGAGATAATGGCAGCAAATCCACCGGCCTTCAATAGATGTGAGACCACCAATGACGCTGACGCTGTGCTCATGAAAATTTCATCCAGCATCACGAAAGCAATTACCAGGGCTACACCACCTGCCCGCAACACCCACGGCACAGTCCGGAAGCTCCCTCGACACCTGTGCGATTTAATCGCAGCAAAAAATAAGGCTCGGCGTAAAGCACAGCACTCAGGTTGTCCCCTGGATCGCAGGGAGTATAATAGATTGAGGCGTAATCTCAAACTAGAGCTTCAAGAGCATGCCAATGCAGATTGGGAACGCCAGCTCTCTACCCTGGACACAGAAGACCAGTCTCTCTGGAGAATGTCCAAAGCTCTCTTACGCCTCCCGGCTCAGGACAAACCTCTTCGCCATGGTCACACCATAGCACAGTCTGCCAGAGAAAAAGTGGGACTGATGGCCACCTATCTGGAAACCACTTTCCATCCAGCTAACACCTGCAATCAGGACCACATCCAGCAAACTAACGAGGCAGTTAGGGCATACCTCTCCCAACCACATGATCATGAACAACCCCCACCCACAAACCTGACTGAACTGCAACAATGCCTATCCTCTGTCCAACCATTCAAAGCAGCAAGCTACGACAACATTCCATACAAGGCGCTACAACAACTACCAAACTGCTGGAAGAAAGCCTTAGTCAATCTCTTCAATGATCTGCTACGACTGGCATACTTCCCGACCATCTGGAAACATGCCAAGGTGATCACCCTCCCGAAACCAGGAAAGGATTCCTCCACTCCGGAGGGTTATCGACCTATAAGCTTGCTCCCCAGCTTGAGCAAGATCTTCGAGAAAGTCATCCAATCTCGACTTAACGAATCATTGGAGACACTTGAGATTCTAAGACCAGAGCAGTTTGGTTTCAGGAGGCAACATTCCACAGTCCACCAACTTCTCCGCCTAGTGGATCACATCATCACTGGCTTCAACAACCGCCACTTCGTCTTAGCCCTGCTTCATGATCTAACACACGCCTTCGACTCTGTCTGGCATGCAGGCCTGCTCTATCGCCTTATACAATATAACATTCCTTCTTAACTTATTCACCTTATCAATACCTATCTCCATAACAGAACCTTCAGTGTCACTATTGAGGAAGTCACTTCTGACACCTTTCCAATTCACGCCGGTGTACCTCAAGGCAGTGTCCTTGGACCCGTTCTCTTCCTCATCTACATAAACACCCTGCCATCCTACCTCAGCTGCACGCTTTACCAGTTTGCGGACGACACTGCGATCGCCACCAGCTCTGTACGCCATGAACTTGCAGTGCGTAGACTACAAAAATATGCGGACCAACTAACAACCTGGTTCAACACCTGGCGGCTTAGTGTAAATCCCACAAAGTCACAAGCCATCACCTTCACCAGGAGAAGGGAAGACAACGTCCCGGATCTACGCATTGCTGGCAGTTCTGTTCACTGGGCAACACAAGTAAAATATCTCGGTGTCATTCTTGACAACAGGCTTACATGGCAACCGCACATAGAATATGTGCACAACAAGATCTCCCGTAGGATTGCCCTACTCTATCCCCTCTATCATCGCAATTCCTGCATGTCCCTTCACAATAAACTCTTGCTCTATAAGCAAGTCCTTCGTCCCGCCATTACCTATGCTTGCCAAGTATGGGGCATTGCTGCAAAAAGACACTTTAAAAGACTACAAGTCCTCCAAAACCGTTTCCTCAGGACATCGGTTAACGCTGGCTGGTATATTCCAAACGTGAATATTCACCGTGACACATCCATGCCCACCCTACGTGACTATCTTCTCTCTCTATCACAAAAATTCTTCGACTCTCTCCCGCAAAGCTTCAATACTCTCATACGAGGTCTCGGAGAGTATGACATAGACCCTGGCGAAAGCTACAAACGACCCAGACTTCTCCTCACCAACTGAAATCACCCAATCTTCAAAATTTATCAAACCATCCCCTTTCTCAATATCACACTCTATCTTCTAATAAATAAAAAAAATTCACAAACACTATCCCACCATTTTACCACCACCTGCTATTAACCACCACCTTTCTACCAGCAAAGGACCTAGTCCTGGCACGGAAACAGTCAGGAAAGCACCAATGTGTCTAGTTACTGACATGTGCTGCCAACGATAGGCGTTCCAGCAAATAATCTGCACGGATTTCACATATCCTTTCGCTTCACCACTTCGCATTAAATTCTTGGTCATTGCGGAGAAAGATGTAATTTCGTGTCAGTTTCCGCTTGGCACGAATACATAGAATAGTAACATAATAGAGTTCACACAGAGATACTATGGTGACTTCTTTCAGCTTCTGTAGTTTTATGTTGATAGTTAAGATATTTCACAACGTGTTGAACAATAGTAAACATGATCACACTAGCAGTATGGAATTAATTTAAAATTGCGCTTTTGCCCCTTTTTAAGGCAGTGCCATGGCATGGAGGCACCATCTCTGGAGACGTCCCTGATATTAATAAGTAGAAAATCTCAAAAAGATTTTCAATGCTCAGCAGTATAGATACTGGTAAAACTAATTCTAAACTCAACATGAAGCGTACGCATTTTAAATCAAATAATAAAACATTGATACCGAATTCTAAACACCAACAAATTCCTTAAAGTGAGACATCAATTTTAAGTGTTTTTATGAGTAGATGACATATTTTACTAAAGAATACTCACTCAGATTTTGATACTGAAAATGTCCGGAACATGTTCCTGACCACTATTTCCTGGTCATCCCAACGAGCGGTGTAGGTGCAGCATATTTGTAAAATATGTGATCTACTCATAAGAAACCGTAAAATTTATATTAAAGTTAGGGTGACTTCAATAAACGCATAATTTAATACGAGGGTTGGCTGGTAAGTCCCAGGCCTCACATAGAGATGGTGCCACTGGCCATTTTGACGGACAGCATCATATAGTTTAACTCTAGACTAGCTTGTATACATAGTTACTGGTCAATAGCTTGTTTAGTTTTTGAATGACAGCATTTTAAACAAGACAAGTGTAGAGGTTTCATGAAAATGGAGGATTTGGAAAATTGAGCAGTGATTATGTACTTCCATTTGAAAGGTTTAACGCCTAAAGAAATCAAGGAGGAAATGGACAGTACATTGAAAGACTCTGACCCTTCATATACAATGATTAAAAGGTGGGTTGCAGAGTTGAAGTCATAACTCCAGAGATCACTGAAAATAATGCATCGATTAGTACTGGAAGACCACAGATTAAAGTAGTTTGAGATAGCAGAGGCTGTAAACATATAAGAAGAACGTGCTGGTAAGATTTTAAGTAATGTTTTGGGCTTCCATAAGGTTTGTGCAAGATGGGTGCCATGTTTGTTGACACTGATTAAAAGTTGCAAAGCAGAATTTGGAGCTCCACCGTAAAAATCTTAGTGAATTTTTGAGACGGCATATCACCATGAATAAAACTTGGATACGTCACTACACTACAGTCAAAACAATGGATTGTGCCAGGTGAACCAGCTACAAAAAAGGCAAAGTCAATTTTGTCAGCTAACAAGTTTATGCCGAGTGTTTTCTGGGATGCATAGGGAACTATTTTTATTGATTATTTGGAAAAGGCTAAAAGTATCACTAGTGACTACTACGCAAGCCTAGTGCAACGTTTGGGTGATGAAGTGAAAAGAAAAAGATTCACCCTATTCGCCAGATCTAGCACCCAGTGACCTGCTCCCGAACCTCAAAACATTTCTTGGAGGAGGAAGATTTGACAGCAACAAGGAGGTCACTGTTGCGGTAAACAGTTATTTTTGGTGACCATGATAAATCGCACTACAGAGATGATTTAATTAAATTGGAACACCGATATGACAAATGTATTATGGAGATTATGTTAAGAAATAAAGAAAAAAATGTTAAAATGTTTTTTTTTTTTTATTGCGATCCTGGGAGTTATCTGCCGACTCTCGTACAGAACAATTGAATGACAAAGCTAGATATAGTATGATAAATAATTAATAAGAAATTGATTAATTAACAAATCAAGTAATAGAATTGATATAAATATCTAACATTCAAGTTAATTGATGGAATTAATCGTTCCTTCACACTAGCCGTGTATAGGCTAAGGTTTAGGACAGATAGTGTCATGGCCGGGCTTTGAACCACGGATCTCCTGGTTTCCGTCCAGTCGCTCTAACCTATTGAGCTACCATGACCAACGTGCCGTCATGACATTAAATTCTACAATTGAATTGAATAGAAAACTTTTAAAGATGACAATGATGTTTCACCGAGACAAGCTTCTAGATGTCTTGAAAACGAGCAGTGAGAGCATTAACAGTTTGGCATTACTGGCAGAGTTTTTTCAGAAAATGTCACACCTGAAGAACACGCTTCCAGAATTGTTTAAGTGCAACTGACTCATAATAATTTATGTGTCGTGTCCACAGCAGAAGATCATTTTCAATTTTGAAAAGGCTGAAAACCTACCTCAGATAAACAATAACTCAACTGCACCTGAACCATCTTGTTTTATTGAATTTTCATCTAGAGGAAACTAATGCCTTGAATATGGATATATACACGGTGTTCATTTTTAACTATAATATTTACAGCGCAAAATTTGACGTCATCATAGCATCTCTGATGGAGCGAGTTTATATACGATTCCCCGAGCGGCTTGCGATCGTATTTGATGCGCTAACAGCAGCTAACAGCAGCTTCAGGCCTCCCTCTACTGGCAGGTAAATATATTATTTGAGAGGTGGGTCTGTCCGCGTAATTTCGTCTGGCACGCAAATACGATAACTGTTTTTTTAACTATATGCTGCAATGCACTGTAAAGCTAATTATGCAGCCATAAAAGTTTACCATGAAAAATATACGAAATGATAAGTCAATGAACACTTATTTCACAACGAACATCTGTTTTTCGGTTATAGTAGACATATATGCATATTATGTACCTGTCACATAAAATAGAAATATTTTAATTTCATCTCAATTCCCCCCAGGGGCCTACTTCGGTAGGTACGGGTTTGGCGAACCCGGGGTCCCGAGCCAACAGTCTCCCTCGTGTGGGCTCCTCTTCGTGGCTGAGGGAGACGGTCAACAGGCCCACCCACGTGTAGGCCGTGCGTGGAGACCCGTGTCGGTGGAAAGGTTAGTCCTGGTGGTTGAGGGATGCGTATCTGAGCTCGTAACAGTGTTTTTCTGAATTCGGGGAGGGTGCGCATTACTAATACACTACTTTGGCTTCTGCTTCGCCTAAACGGGAGGTTAGGGACTAACCCACCCCTAATCAATCGGCCAGGACTAGGTATTGTACCGACCTCCAGGGTGAGTGGGACGGCGAGCTTGCTATATCCCCTGTGTAACCCTGTCATCCCAGTGGGATGACCCCTTGTTGGGCTCCGTGGTGGGTGGGGAGCACTGGGGGATGAAATTTACGCCAACCTCTTATGTCAAACCCTACAACAAAAACAAATTCCAAAAATTGTGGTAATATTGGAAAAGAAGTAGTCGAGTCTTGTGGTCCTCGCTACTTGGTGGTCACTAGAACGGAAGAAGGTAAGAACTTTCTGTGCCTAAACCCTTTCGTTATCCAAAAGGGTTTGGATAAAATAGCTGGTCCAGTAAAATCTTGCACCCGTTCAAGGAATGGCACGCTACTCGTGGAGGCACATTCTGTTTCCCAGGCGGCAGTCCTACTGAAGGCAAACCTATTAGGCAGCTACCCGGTTAATGTCACAGTACACAAGAGCCTCAACTCCTCGCGCGGAGTGGTTAACACCCGTGCTTTGGGTGGCATGTCTAATGAGGAAATCATTGAAAACCTGCAAGATCAAGGTGTGACGGATGCGTACCGTGTGCAGCGCAGAGAGCGAGGGGAATTGGTGCCTACCCGCACCCTTTTCCTGACCTATGATCGGGTCGATCTCCCGCAAAGGCTTAGGGCAGGGTACGAGACCATCGAGGTACGTCCCTATATCCCTAATCCGCTGAGATGCTTTAAGTGCCAGCGCTTCGGACACACTAGCGCGTTCTGCAACGGGACGCCTACGTTTTTTAACTGTGCGATGTCCCAGCATGAGGGTGCATACACATCGCCAGTGAAATGTGTGAGCTGTGCCGGGGAGCATCCATCTAGCTCCAAAGACTGCCCACGTTTTGTGGAAGAAAAGGCAATACAGGAATTCTTTTCTATCACTCACAGCTTCCTCACAATGTAACTTCATTACAAACCAGAAAATTAGCAGAACGTGTTCTATGAATGAAAAACAAATTAGTGTTACAATATGTACAAAGCTTTATCCAAGCCTAAACAAGAAACTATCTCTAGTACAAAGTCTTATGTGTCCATTTTCTTATATTTTCTTTCTCTATTTCTCTTAAACACTGTATTGCGAGAAGGTATGCATGAGGCCTTTCTTTCATAACATCATTTATTGCTTCTAGATTAGGACCAGTCACTTAATAGCGTCCAGTGTCTCTCTTTTTGCGAGTAACTGATCCTGTATCTTGGAAATGTTTGATGCACGTATTGGTTTTAAAAGACAGAAGGATACCAACATTAATAGACATTTTAATTAACCGGAGAATGACTAAAAGTTTATATCGCATACTGATGAAACGTAAGACGTTTATGTTGCATACACAAGTATGTCAATTTGACGGTAACTCGACACTTCTGACAACATTACGCTCCGAGGAACTTGTCTGAATGCCGGATAGCGTTGCATAAATTCCTCTATGCAGCGGTTTAAATTATATTTATATGTCGTACCAATTTTAATGCTGGTACGAAAGTAGCATTCAACCATGAAGACGCGTGCTGATTGTTCATATCCAGGGGAAGCTGGTTGTATTAGTTACCAGCATAACCACACTAATTTGCTTACTGTTCCGCAAAAATTACCGCTTCTTTTCCGTAGAGGGCACTATGATTTCAAGATAGACTCACCAGTCAACTATGACGTCATTCTTGCTCAATCGGAGGGTGGGAAATAATGAATAAAAATGAACATCGTGTATAGTTCATGAATTCATATTTAACTACAAATATCTATAGTATATTTCTCTAGTGAAGGGCCGCTTTTTTCTCAAACGATAAACGTTTAGGTGAATTCAATATAGTTGAACAATTTGTGTTAATGTTCAAGCAGCAGTGTAAACCAATCAACATTTGTTTATAACTTATTGTTCAATTAATTATTCTAGTTATGGAGTTTACTTTTAAGGTTATGAGATGACGACTGCTTTGTATCTTACCTCCTCCCTGAATATTTAATTCAATTTGACACCATTGTCGTCAGCAAAAATAGCTTCATTCAAAATCCAGTTGCTTTTCATACGTCCATTTTCTCATTCTCTCGCGGTTTTGCTTATTTTCATTTAGGCACAGGAGTTTGTGGGATATTGCGTTCCACTCAACGTAAATGCAGTCAAGATCTATCAAGAACCACAGGTAGGCCAGCAAATCTTTGGCGATAATGGCGAGGCATCTACGTAAAATCTCTAAAAAACATGCGAAAGTTAAGTATTGAAGGATCGACATACTTCGGCACCATCGAGTTTCGAGATATCGACGGTAAAGGGGCCTCATCCTTAGTTTTAATTTGGTATCTAAAAACCGATGATCTAGGAAACATGTCTAAATACATTTAGTCCAACTCCATTAGCATTGACATTTGCTTAAAGTACTCTAGTACTGGGATCAGAAAAACAATATAAGAGGTTCATTATTGAAGTTTGTAATTTCACTCCTGGATAGATCAGAAAAAGATGGAAATCGAGGGGAGTGGGCGCTATAGTGGTCGAAGCTAAATGACGATTTTCCGCCAGAAGAAGCAACGGTATTTTTTTGGTTGCAAACCCATTAGACTAGAAAAGTTCACGTTATGCTTAAACGATTCACTACAATTTCTTTTGTTTAAGAAGATACTTATTATTTTAAGTATCTAAATACATATATTTACTTTATAGACATAAAAAGACGACAGCTACACAATTTCAAGTACGAGAAGTAAAGAAGCATTTTAGTGTCAAACAGGAGTTTCTCTTTGAGAAGCAATGTGACTATTATTCAACGTGTTTTCTCAATATCGGACCTTAACTTAAATTTTAAACATATTTTGGACATTTTAAAAATAGATTTTGGATTTGTGAATTGTTATTATAAATGTTTATGGTTTGCAGGTAAAATCATGTACGCAACTTATGGAAATATTTTACATTCCCCTTATTGCTTTTAATTATTCTTAAATTATATTTTGTTTCTTGTTTTGTTTCCTTTAACTGTCGTTTCTTTTGTTTGAATAAAGTTACAACAGTTAAAATGTATTCAATAACTGAACAATAAATAAAAAGTGCAACATTAGAAGCTATTGTTACAAACAGTGGCTTGAAGGCCACATATTTGCTTACACTTGGTGTTAGAAATTTTTTCACTCGTAAAAACGTTAAACTTCACGTAAAAATTAGGTAAATAAGTATTGAACTTCAATTGTCTTCAAATTTGAATACAATATGTTGCAAAATACTCGCTGTTCTTGCTCGCCTCGGTAGCGCAGATGGTAGCGTTTCTGTCTCACGTTCAAGAAATGCCGAGTTCGAATATCGGTCAGGGTGAGTTACCTGGTTAAGGCTTTTTCCGAGGTTTTCCTTATCCTTCAAGACGAATGTCAGGTAACTCTAAGCTCCATGGACCCTGGACTTACTTGAGCATCTTTTCACCCAATTAATTCACCTTCCGATTAGACTTAACGTTGGAGGACATAAAATAAGAAGAAAAAACTCTCATTTTACATAAATTATAAAAAATAGAAAACTAAAAGTTTTAGAAACATTTCACTAGCAAACATACCTGGAGGCCCACCTTCCCCCTGAAGTCTCCAGGTCACTCGTATACCCGCCTGCCCTCAATACCCTGCAAGTTTATCTGGAGGACGAGGATATAAGGAGAGTAATGCACCAGACAGGCCCCAAAAACTCCCGCCGACACTTGGTATCCTGAAAGAGCCTTCATCATCATCATCATCATCATCATCATCATCATCATCATCATCATCATCATCATCATCATCATCATCATCATCATCATCATCATCATCATCATCATCATCATCATCATCATCATCATCATCATCATCATCATCATCATCATCATCATCATCATCATCATCATCATCATCATCATCATGCCCGCCTCGTTAGCTGGTGGTAGCATGTCAGCCTCTCGTTCAAGAGGTCCCGAGTTCGAATCTCGGTCAGGTGAGTTACATGGATAAGGTTTTTCCGGGGTTTTCCCTTGTCCTTAAAGACAAATGTGGGGTAACTCTAAGCTATATGGACCCTGGGCTCGTTTGAGCATCATTTCACACATTCCATTCATCGTCCGATATGACTAAATGTTGGAGGACGTAAAATTACCCCCAAAAAATCATCATCATCAACTTCCTTCATGCTTTAGGCATTACTGCCTTTTGCGGTGTACATAATTTATTTGATTGGTTCCACCGTTTTCTTGGTCTTCCAATGCTCCTATTTCCTACTGGTCTATAGTTCAGAAAATAGCGTGGTAATCTTTCTTTATTCATTTTTTGTACAGGGGTTACCCATTTACTTCTATATTCTTGTACTCGGTCATTCAGGTCGAATATCTCCAGCTCTTCACGTATATCTTCATTTCGTTTATGGTCGATTTTTCTATATCCCACAATGCTTCTTAGAAATTTCATTTCATTTGCCTGAACATTTCTTTTATCTTTTTACTTCGCTACCATATAGTATTTTAGGTAATGACATTACTTTGTAAAATTTTAGAATGGTATCTACAAATATAACAATTTGTAACTTTAAAATACATTTATGTTATAAGAAAAAGTAATATTTTCTTATAAATTGTCCGGGAACACGATTTCATGTAAAACTTTTACATATATTCAGCCGGAAACAACAAAGCTGTCACCATCGTTACATAGGCTAGATGTTGATATGTTCTTGTTAGTACTACCAAAATCTGAAAATGAAACAAATTTAAAAACAGAATCGACTGCCGGTATTTCAAAATTCATTACGCGATGTTTATTTTTTAAAATAAATATCTTTTCCCAAACCATTAAACGTATTGGGCCATTTAATTGTTTTAATAATTTAACTTCTGGATTTATTTTATGGTTAAATGACCAAAAGTGATCTGCTACGGCCAATTTATTGGTCTATTTATACTTAATGTTACGAAAATGTTCTTTCGTTCTGGTTTCTAAATTATGTTTTGTCTTTCCAATATAAACTTTATCACAATCGAAACAATTAAACTGATAATTAACAATTTTTTTTATTAATAGGAATTTTATTTTTTTAGAGAAATGTAATACATTTTTAATATTATATTTATTTTGAGGAACTAAAGTTATATCAAACTCTTTAAATTTTTTCTTTTTGAAAATATTTATTAATCCAAGGATGGTAAGTAAATTTTTTAAAATTATAATCGTCTTTTATTTTTCTAAGGGTAGAAACATCATTACGTTTTTTATATTTAAGGTTTTCAATTTTTATGTATAAATTCTTTATTGAAACCATTAATTAAAGCAGTAGTAATAATATGTTTATATTCTTTATTAAATTCATCTTTATTCAGGGATATTGTGACTTTGTGGGTTCGTAGAATTAAATGACCGAGTTGCAGAAATTAAAAATCTCCTTTATTTTCGTAGAAATACTCTCATAGATTACAGCAGCATTACGTTACGTCACCATCAGTCTACCAAGGTCGATCACAATAACAAACAGTGACAGCAGATTAACACTTCCAGCTGTCTCTCATTTCACAACACTGTTTCACCTCTCACTGTTTTACAACTACTCACTTTACGAGCCGTCACGTCTTTAAATACCTAATTCGTAATTCTAGATTGTTCTAAAATAAACCACAACCCGAACAATCTCTATCAGTCCAGAAATGTCTGGAAGAATAAACAAACCAAATATTCTATCACATTCCAGAATCGTAACTTAATCTATGCCGGCAAGTCCTTTACCTCAGTTATCTCTGCTTGCCGGCGCTTGTTTACAATAGCCGCACTATCATTAACTGCTTAGCAAGGCTCATTATTACCATGAAACTTTATCCGCCGACTGTTTTCTTATTTGTGCCGAAACGTTTATGCCTGTTGCCTTGACAATATATTTATTAATCTATAAATCAAACTATTAAAAAGAGCAAATTTATGTGAAAAAGGGTTAAAACTTTATTTTTATGTATCATAACATTATTAATTATTTATTATAAATTATTAAAAATAAATTATTTATTATTATATAATTATCATATATTTTCCGGCTGAAGATATGTGAAAGTTTTATATGAAATCGCGATCTCGGACAATTTATAAAAAAAATATCACCTTTTCTCATAAGATAAGTGCAGTTTTAAGTTACAAATTGTTATATTTGTAAATATTTGTTTGCCTCACTGATAATAGCTTCATATTTTACGTATTTTAGAATGGTACCTCTACTAGCTCTACTAGCTTTCAGATGTTTTTATTGTTCCACTTATATAGTTGAATATTTCTGACTTTTTAATTAGGTCTGTTTCTTTGTTATGTGACATGTAATGACCCAAGTATTTGAACTCGTCTATCTGTTATATATTATTATTTTCTATTACAATTTTGGATCTATTGCTCTCTTTACCTTTAAAAGCCATTACTTTACTTTTATTTGGAGATTAAATCATGAAAGGTGAAACGAAACGAGAAACTAAGTCAAATGCAGGAACAGTAAATTAGGAGAAAGTATCCTTGGCAGCATTCCCTAGCGAGGAAACCCCGAAAAAACCCATAATTCAAGACGGTTGGTCACAGAAATCGAATTCAATGTTTGTCATTTTATAAGTATGTGTATTTGCATAAATTTTCAACCCCATGCAATAATATATGTCTATTAACCTACCTGGTAATGGAGTGTTTTTTGTCATGAACTCACAAACGTTATTACGCCCAAGGGGGTGTAAATTAATGAAGTGATACTTACTGGAAGTGATAATTAGTGGAATAAATTCGGAAAGAGATTATTCTTCAATGGAAAATGTTTTCTTCCATAAAATCAAAATGACCGTTTCATCAAACGTACTGTAAAATCGAACTACATAGCTCAAAAGTTTGGTAATGTTCAGTATCTACCTGGAATTCCATTTGCTCATTAAAATTTGCTGTACATATATTCGGTGCACTAGAAAAATTAGAGCATCATTTGTGCAAAGCATTACATATAAATAAATAATAAATAGATAATTCCGCTGAAATCAGGTAGAAGAAACGTAAGAACTTCATAATGCATCGCAGGTATGTTTAGATAGATATGTATCTTCAGTTGCATTTTAATTTAACTGAAGTGTGTCATATCAAATACGAAGGCTGTTCAATAAAGAATGATCATAATTTTTTTACGGTCATAATTGTTCGCACTAAAATTCAATCTTATTATATTCTGTTAGCTTATTATGAAACAAACACGCCATAGTACATTCATTGTTGGTACTCCTAGTTCCCGCCTGTGAGAACCAGGCAACTTCAGACATGTTCAGTATCGCCTACCGCTGCAATGGAGGTAACACGCGAGGAACAATATGCGGCTTTGAAATTCTGCTTTCGTCTCAACAAATCTTCAGCTGAGGCCTATACAATGTTACAGAAGACCTGTGGAGAGTCTATTCTTCCCTACAGCACAGCTCGAAGGTGTTTTAAAATGTTTAAAGAGGGGAGACAGTCAATTTCAAAGGAAGGTGGACCCAGTTCTCCAATTACTGCTCTTACGGAAGAAAACATCAACACTGCTGCTGCCATTGTGAGAGAGGATCGACGAATTACTTTAAGATCACTTTCTAAAATACTAAACATTTCATTGGGTGCCACCCACACGTTGGTGACGGAAACATTACGCATGAGACGTGTTTGTGCACGATGGGTTCCAAGACTGTTGATTTCCCAACAAAAGGACATTTGCATGCAGGTCTGCATGTAGTTAAAGTTTATGTTAGAGAAAAATCACAGTTTCTTTCAAACGTAATCAGTGCTGGTGAAACTTGGCTACATCATTTTGATCCTGAGAAGAAACAGTAAAGCTCAGTCTGGAAATCTCCTTCATCATCAACCCCCAAAAAAGCAAAAGTGGTTGCTTCTGCTGGGAAAATTATGGTCATCTCATTCTTTGGTATTCATGGAATGGTTTATCAGCATGTTGTATCTGCACACACATCAGTAACTGGACAATACTACAGGGGTGTCCTGAAAACTTTGCAAGTCCACATCAGGCGTAAAAGACCACATTTCCGTGAAGCAGGCTGGACGTTGCTCCTGGATAATGCGCTGCCGCATATTGCCAATGTTGTTGCTGAATATCTTGCAAAAATTAACGTGAAATGCATCCCTCACCCTCCTTATAGTCCGTATTTAGCCCCATGTGACTTTTTTTCTATTGCTCAACTTGAAGAAACCACTTCGTAGGTGGCATTATCCATAATCAGAAGCAGTGGTGAAGGCTGCGGAGGCGATTTTGAAGGATCTCTCAAAAATGGTTTCCAGCATGTCTTCGAAGAGAGGCAGAAACGCTGGGACAAGTGCATCGCATTCAGGGGAGACTATTTTGAGGAGGACCATCAAAATTATGAAATAAAAATAAAAATCGAAATCAACTGTTTACACTTATGTCTAGACATAACCGCAAACATAATCTATTACTATCAAACATATTCATTCATTGTTTGTTATAATTGTTGTATATACTACATTATTATTATTATTATTATTATTATTATTATTATTATTATTATTATTATTATTATTATTATTATTATTATTATTATTATTATTATTATTATTATTATTATTATTATTATTATTATTATTATTATTATTATTATTATTATTATTATTATTATTATTATTATTATTATTATTATTATTATTATTATTATTATTATTATTATTATTATTATTATTATTATTATTATTATTATTATTATTATTATTATTATTATTATTATTATTATTATTATTATTATTATTATTATTATTATTATTATTATTATTATTATTATTATTATTATTATTATTATTATTATTATTATTATTATTATTATTATTATTATTATTATTATTATTATTATTATTATTATTATTATTATTATTATTATTATTATTATTATTATTATTATTATTATTATTATTATTATTATTATTATTATTATTATTATTATTATTATTATTATTATTATTATTATTATTATTATTATTATTATTATTATTATTATTATTATTATTATTATTATTATTATTATTATTATTATTATTATTATTATAATTATTATTATTATTATTATTATTATTATTATTATTATTATTATTATTATTATTATTATTATTATTATTATTATTATTATTATTATTATTTTGATTTTGTTCATTTGTATTTCATTAGTGGATTTATACTATGAAATCTGCAATATACACCGTATCATGGATATAGGTGTCAGCTCAGGCGATCCTATGTACAACCACAAATGTAAAATGAAGCACTATTTTGGTCTGTGATGTTTCAATACATCAGGATAAAAAGAAATTAATTTTTCACAGTTCTCGTTATGTCACTTATCTAAGGATTGAAACAAGTATTGTGAATATAGAATAGTGTAGGCCGGCGGCATAGGTTATACGACAGAGGAGGACATCTCGCACAGACGTATATCTATTGTGGCCAAGCACCCTCTATGGGGAAGGGATGAACTGAAGGAATTATAGGAGTATTCGACATAAGTAGACAGCGTACAGAGAAACGTGGATTTCCTCAACAATTTCAGGGATGACGTTTCGTCGCACTGCTAGAACTGTAGCTATAGATCGAACGACGTGGACTGTTCAATCAAATAGCCTGTGTCAATGGGCAGTGCTCTTTAACTTTGAGCAGGCTTCCGCGCCATCTATCCAGCACTACTATACACCATGAAACCTAAAGCAACCAAAAATAGCCCGCCTCTGTAACGTAGCTGGTAGCGTGCCTGCCTCACGTTCAAGAGGTCCCCAGTTCAAATCTTGGTCATGGTGAGTTATTTGAAGAAGGTTTTTTTCCCGAATTTTTTCCTTATCCTGAAAGATAAATATAAGGCACCTCTAGGCTCTATGGGCCATGGGCTCATTTGAGCATCGTTTCACCATTTCATTCAACGTCAGAAATCTTAATATTGGAGGACGTTAATTAATAGAAGGAAAGAAAAAAGAAAACTAAAATAAGGAGAAAGTGGTATAAAAGCGAAATTATGGAAAGGAAATGGTGGTAGAGTATTCGTCTACCAACCAAGAAAAAGTAGGCAAAACGATCAAATTCAGAGTGGGCCGTGAAGGGGAATCGAGCCCGCCTCGGTAGCGCGGTGGTAGCGTGTCTGCCTCATGTTCAAGAGGTCTCGAGTTCGAATCTCGGTTAGGGTGAGCTACCTGGCTAAGGTTTTTCCGGGGTTTTCCCTGATCCTCATAGACGAAGGTAACTGTAAGCCCCATGGACCCTTGACTCCATTGAATATCATTTCACCCATTTCATTCATAGTCGGATATGACAACGTTAGAGGACGTAGATTACACACACACACACACACACACACACACACACACACACACACACACACACACACACTCATACACACAATATTAAGCTTCCTAGTATACCCCATATTTTTTCCATAATATTGGTAATTCTGAAACAACATATTTAGAACAACTCTCTGGAACGCATAAATTGAAGAGTTTACAAAGTGTGACAATTGTGGAATATTTTTGGAACCCTTCTACTCTCTCTTTCATATAACCTTGCCCAGCTGAAATGTATCACTCCGCGTTCAACAACCCTCCCCCTCGCCCTAATTGGCTAATGCTTTCGCGTCATAGGCCATAGGCGGTGCCTTCCCGTCACATTTAAACCTGCAGTAAATGTAATAATTGCCGGGAAGATAAATAAAATCATACAAAAATCATACAAATAAGGATATGAAGGCATGCAAAAATACAAGTTTATAATGAACTGAGCAAATTGAAACAGAATGACTGAGCAATGAATCTGAAAGAGTTTATAATGAAAGGCCTTTGGCCTTTTCCACTGGGATTTTTTAAACCAGCACACATACCTTTCAAAAATGCTTGTCTTTCAGTCTTAAAAGTCGTGTCACACCATACTGTACTTTTCGTGTGTTCTTC